>VDFB02353493.1:428978505-429249994 GCA_007258455.2 Sequoia sempervirens
GAGGGAGAGGGAGAGGGGGATGTAGAGATATATAGATGGTGAGATAGAGTGATAGAGAGAGATATAATGAGATATAGAGAGGGGAGAGAGAAAGAGAGGGAGAAAAACAAAGAGAAGTAGAGGTAGAAAAATAACAACAAAGAGAGGGAGATAGAGAGAGGGAGAGAAAGATATATATGGGAAGAGAAAGATAGAGATAGAGATATATGGGAAGAGAAATAGAAGAGAGGTAGAGATAAAGAGATGGATAGGGGGATAGGGAAGGAGAGAGAGAGAGAGAGAGAGAGAGAGAGAGAGAGAGAGAGAGAGAGAGAGAGAGAGAGAGAGAGAGAGAGATGATGAGATAAATAGAGGAGAGAGAAGTAGAGAGATATAGAAAGAGGGAGTGATAGGGAGAGAGGGAGGAAGAGACAAGGATAGAAAGAGGGAGAGATGGGAAGATAGAGATAAAAGGAGGCAAGAGTAAGAGATAAAGGAGATGATGAAGAAAAGTGATAGAGAGGGAGAGAGATAAAGAGAGGGAGAGGGATAGAGATAGAGATAGGGAGGGAGAAACAAGGAGAGAGAGAGAGTGTGTGTGTGTGTGAATGAGGGAGAGATATAGAGATAAATATAGGGAGGGGGAAATAGAGAGTGTGTGTGGGTGAGAGAGCTATGGAGATAGATATAGAGAGGGACATGCATATATATAGATATAGGGAGAGAGATAGAGAGGAAGAGAGATGGGGAGATGAAAGAAGAGAAGAAGAGAGAGAGGGGGGAGATGAAAGGAGAGAAGAAGAGGGAGAGGAATAAATAGAGATAGAAAGAGGGAGAGCCAAAGAGAGAGAATAAGAGGGGTAGATCAAGGGATAGAAATGTTAGGGTTCAGGCAGGTCAGAGCAATAAATATTAGCAATTATATGCATATTAAATAACATAGAAATAACAATGAAGAATAACACAAAAGAGATCAACACAATTTTAACGTGGTTCACCAAATATGGGCTACATCCACAGAAATCCAATCACCCAATGATTTTATTATCCAGTGCAAAATAGATTACAATCTAGCGAATCACACCCTGCAACATACATCCCATCCACTTATAACAAGCTTTTTGGAAGCTTTTAGAATTAGGGTTTTACAAAGTCATTTTTCATTTGTTGGTTAAAAAAAATTAACTACTAACTCCTTGACGAGAAAAATAGGGGAAAAAAATGTTACGAGTGTACGATATTTGCATGATCAATTGCCACATACCAAAAATCTCCCACTTGGAGACTGATCAGGCTCCACACCAAATAGGAAAAGTAGAGATATGAAGTCATATATAGAGAGAGGTAAAGGGAGATAAAGAGGGAGATAGGGAAAGAGAGAGAGAGGGGGAGAGATAAATAGTATAAAAAAAGAGAGTAAGAGAGAGAGATAGGGAGAGGGAAGAGATAGAGGGGAAAAGAAAGAAATATAGAAGGGAAGAAAAATATAAAGAGAAATAGAGGAGAGAGAGAAAGAGAGATTGAGAGATAATGAGAAATATAGAGAAAGAGAGGGAGACAAAGATATAAAGAGCTCTCTCTCTTTTTGTTCCCATATATATATATATATATATATATATATATATTCCTATCTCTACCTCTCTCTTTGTATATCTCTTCATTTCTTTCTCTTTTTTCTCCCTTTGCATCTTTATATCTTATCTCCTTATCCCTCTCCCTTCTCTCTTTCTCTCTCTTTTCTCTTTATCTTTTTTCCTCTATAAGTGTGCAATGGGTACACTAAAAAGGTCTTAAAGGTGAATTATCATATCCTTAATCAAATGACATGCTACCTTGAGCATAACTCCATAGGGAAACATGTTATCCTTAGATTGTTGGCATAAAATAACTGATTAAAAGTTAGTTTCTCTCTCTAACTTTTAATTTAGATTTTAAGTTTTAAATTTATTTTATTAAATAAATTAAAATAAAAAATTCAAAATATAATTATTCTACAATAATTAAATTTTTAATAAGACAAATAAATATAAATTAAATTAATTCTTATAATTAATTATTTTTTATAATTTCATAAGACATAAATAATTAAAATAAATTTAAAACTTAAGTCTAAATTAAAAATTAAAATAGCATAAACTAAATGCAAAATCAAAATATATCAAAATGCAAATATTAATAAAAATAATTTAAAAATATTAATAATAAATAATGAACTTATTAAGTTAACAAATAATTAAATAAAAAGTAAAACTATTTTTTAATTTATTAGAATTGAAATATCAATAAAATATAATTCTATTTTATATTTCAATCTTATTTAAAAAAAATATTTTGTTTGTTTTTAAAACAAAAAGCCTACTTTTAAATTGTTAATTCATTTAAAAAAAAGAGAGCGAAAGTTATTAGAATTGAAATATTAATAAAATATAATTCTATTTTTCATTTGTCTTATCAACTTCTTTCCTTTTCTATTTTGTTAACCCTACTTTTAAATTGTTAGCTCGTTTTAAAAATGAAAATACAGAATGACAGTTGAGATTAATTTCATGGTCTTGCACCCTTCTCAATTCTCAATCATTGATTTCAAAAAGCAGTTCATCCATTTCATATAGGGAACGCCTTCAGCATAATTATGCAAATCATGTGTTTAATCAACCTTTGGTAGGAAATGAATAAACAAGATTCAACCAAAATTTGAAGTTGAATTTTGATATTCTAGGGGTCAAATCTACATGTACGTGATCAACCCTATATTCACAAAAAAATCAAACATAGAAAATATCCAATTTAGGTGTATAATAGATGTATGAGAATAGGTGTGTGGGTGGACACAATTAATTGTGTCATTTGGGTGAATATATCAAAATGTGTGCACATATAGATAATGTGGGGTATTAATATATGAAAACGTGTGCTAATAAGTGAATAACGATACGAAGACTACATATTTTGGGAGGATGGCTCTGCAAGCGCTGCATGAGGCCATAGCCATCTAGGCTCGGCCTGCATGTGGTCTTTTGGTGGTTGCATGTGTAGTTGGGGGTCGGATCTGTTCTCTTCTTCTCTGAAGCTTCTTGGGGGTGGGTTTTTTTACGCTATTTGGGGGGAGGCTCTTTTCTTTTACAGCAGGTGTGTATTCTGGGGTTGGGGGGTTGCGACCTTGGTGTCCAGTGGAGTGTGCCTTCTTCGAAGGGCTCTTGGTTTTATTTGGGCCTTGCTTGCTCATCTTGCGTTGTGTGCTCTTTGATGGATATTGGAGAATCTTCTAGGGTTTGTCCCAATATGGACTTTCGTTCTGCTTTTGGATCGAAACCCTCTCCACAGGGTTCGAAGATTTTTGATAATAATCTTTTCTCGGTGGAACCTGAGAAAGTCGAGATGGGCTCAGTAGGGGGGCCTAGAATTCCGAAGATTAATGGGTGCCTCGAACGGTGTAAAGAGAGGCCGAGCGTAGTCATTCCAATGGAGATGTTGGCTGAAGACATTGATTATTATGCACGACATTCTCTTTATTGCAAATTCTTAGGTTTGAAAATTTCTTTGCAATTCTTGGAGATGTGGGCTCAAAAGACATGGATGCCTGAGGGAGAGATGGAGATCCGCCTCCTGGCAAATAACTACTTCATGGTTACTTTTGATTGTTTGGCTGATCGGAATAGGATTTTTGAAGGGGGCCCGTATTTTTATAACCAGGTGGGCTTATTTATTAAGCCATGGCATGCTGGCTTCAACCCGGCAGAGGAACTTCCGAATCGGGTTCCGGTTTGGGTCCGTCTTCCAAGGCTCCCTGTGGAATGCTGGCGAGAGGATGTGTTGTGCCTATTAGCCTCGAAGCTGGGGAAACCTGTGGGTTCTTCTCAGCAAACACAATTCAAAAAGGTAATGACTTTTGCCCGGTTTTGTGTAGAAATTGATTTAAGTAAGCCATTGCCAGACTCGTTAGAAGTGAGTGCAGGAGATTATTCATGGGTGCAACAGCTGGATTATGAAACACTTCCCTTCCGTTGTCGTTTCTGTCATGAGTATGGTCACCTCCTGCGCAGATGTCCAAAGGCCAAGCCTTTGGAGGCTCATTCTTCTCAACCTTCAGCTAATCCACCTAGGGTGGATAAGGGCAAGGACCCCATTCAGGGTTCTGGTGGTAGGGAAGATGGATTTATTCCCGTTAGAGGCCGAAACAGAAATAAAGGTCATAAAAGGACTTTGAAGGACAGGCAGGAGGAGGACACCTTCAACAGGTTTGAGGTGCTAGAGGATCTTAGTCAACAGGAGGTGAACCCAGGATTTTTGGATCTAGATCATGGGACTCTGGATATTGATCAGCATGGCCCTTTAGTTGAGGCAATGCTTACTCCCCAACAGGAGGGGGGTATGGGAGTGCCATGCTTAGATGAGGTTGGGAAAGATTCTAGTCAGGTTTTGCTCAACTCAGAGGGGATTATGGCTCCGCTTACTGATGGGACTTCGGCTCTAGGGACAGATCGTCAAATGGAGGTTCAGGTTGAGTTGGGTGGTAGTGCTGAGGTAGTGAAAGATAGTGTAGATAAGGTTCACCTCTTGCAAAAAGTTGGTCCAGAGGTGGGCAAGAAGAATATTAAGGCGTCCTCTCAGTTGGGTGTTCTGCAAAAAGTTCTCAAGAAGGGGGGGCCGGAGAAAATTTCTAAGCTGGGAAGGAAGAAGGATGAGGAAAAGATTAAGATGATAGGGGAGACTTTGGTGGAGTCAGGGTCAGTCAAGACTCTGGATTCGCATTTTTCATGCCCCTCGAAATGATAGTTCTCTCTTGGAATGTTAGGGGCTTGAACAGTGGCCCTAGACAAAAAGCTGTTCGGGATTTGATTAGGTGTCATTCGCCTGATGTTCTTTTTTTGCAGGAGACTAAGCTCTCTGTGGAGGGTATGATGGATCTAGTTCCTAAGTTATGGGGGAATGGTGGATGCCAATGCATTGGTGCTCAAGGGTCTTCTGGCGGGGTGGCATGTTTATGGAACCCGCGTAAGATTTGCCCCCTTTGGTGGGTGTCTTTCAGGTCCTCCCTTTCCATGGTGGCCTCTTGTTTTATGTCAGGGGAAATTGCTCTCTTCTCCAATGTGTATGCGCCTGTGGAGTTGCAAGGAAAGCAACTTTTGTGGTCCAACATTCATTTAGTTCGCAGCTTATTTCCCTACCATCCTTGGATTATTGGAGGCGATTTTAATGCTATCACGGAGCTTGCAGAAAAATGAGGTGGTATTGCAAGGTTGGAGGCTTCTGCATTATTGCTCCAGGACAATATCTCTGCTTTGAATCTTGTGGATATCAAACCTGGCAATGGTCTTTTTACTTGGAATAATAGGAGAATTGGCGATGCCTCTATTTCTGAAAGACTTGATAGATTTTTGGTGTCTAGTTTTTGGGTGGGGGACAGGTGGTTGATAAGCTCTGAAATTTTGGATGGTCGTGGTTCTGATCATTGGCCTATTAAGCTAGTGGTTGATGTGCCTCAACGGTGTGCTAGACAGACCTTTAAGTTCCAACTCATGTGGCTTAGGGATGAATCTCTTCATGTTTTGCTCCCTAGTTGGTGGGATCAGGGGAAGCCAGCATATGGCACTGCCATGTACTCTTTCTCAAAGAGGCTCCAGTATGTTAAATACAGATTGAAAAGATGGAATAGGCAGCATTTTGGTAACTTATTTTAGGAAAAGCAAAAGGCGCGAGATAATCTAGACCTAATTACCAGACAAATTCGAGATCAAGGCCTCTCAGAGGAGCTGAGTTTATTAGAGGTTGCTGCAACAAAAGAGCTTGAGGAATGGGAGTTAAGAGAAGAGATTTTTTGGAAACAAAAGTCTCGTATTGAATGGCTCCAGGCTGGGGATCGAAACACTGCTTTCTTCCATAACTCAGTTAAGGATCGGAGACAAGGTAATGCTATTTCTTCTATTCTGTTGCCTAATGGGGAATCTTTGTCCTCTTCAGCCTCTATTTCAGCTGAATGCATTCGATATTTCTCTACCCTTTTCTCTGAGGATTCGCCTCCTGCGGAGGAGGATGAAGCTAAAATTTTAGATTGTATCCCGAAGCTGGTGACTAATGAAATGAATGACTCATTGCTTGCTCCTATTACCTTGTCGGAGCTTGAGAAGGTTGTATTCCAGATGAAGAAAGGTAAAGCTCCTGGGCCTGATGGATTCCCCATTGAATTTTTTCAGGAGTTCTGGGAAGTGGTTAAATTGGACCTTTTAGAGGTTGTCCAAGAATCCTTTATGCATAAACAAATGTTGAAGTCCCTAAATGCTACATTTTTAGCTCTTATTCCTAAGAAGGTGGGAGCTAACTCCTTGGATTTGTTTAGGCCTATAGCTCTATGTAATGTTGTGTATAAAATTATTACTAAGTTGATCGCAGAAAGGCTGAAGCCTTGGCTTGATGACTTAATTTCTGAAGAGCAGGGGGGTTTTGTTGCTGGAAGACAGATCATGGATGGGGTAGCTATTGCTGCTGAGGCCATCCACTCTATGGAATCCTCAAAAGATAAATCTATGTTTATCAAGTTAGACATGGCTAAAGCTTATGATCGTGTTAAATGGAGTTTTCTATTTAAAATCCTTGGAGCTTTTGGCTTTGCTGAGGGTTGGATTGAATGGGTTAGGAGTTGTGTCACTTCCTCCTCCTTTTCGGTGCTTGTCAATGGTGAGCCCACTTGTTTGTTTGGTGCTTCTAGAGGCCTTAGGCAAGGAGATCCCCTATCTCCTTACTTATTCATCCTCCTTGCGGAAGGCCTGGGAAGACTCATTCGTGCTCAGGTTGCTAGTGGATTGCTTCAGGGATGGAGTTGGGGAGATGGTATTCCCCCTCAGTCTCATCTGCAATTTGTAGATGATACTGCCTTGATGGGTAGGGCTAAGGTTGAGGAGGCTCTCAATTGGCGCAGTGTTTTGGACAGTTACTTGGCAGCTTCTGGGCAATGCATAAATGAGGGGAAGTCCTTCATATATTTCTTCCACACTCCTAAAGGTATTCAAAGGAGAATTGCTGGTATCCTTCGGTTTCAGATTGGTTCGCTTCCTTTTTCCTATCTTGGAATCCCTCTTGCTGTTCGCTCTCTCCCCAAAAGGTTTTGGCAAGAGACTCTTGATAAGTTTCGAGGATTGGTCAGTCATTGGACTTGCAGGTGGCTTTCTTCAGCAGGTAGAGTGACTCTTTTAAAGTCGGTGGTCCAGGCTCTTCCTATTTATAAATGCTTTGTTCTTTCTGCTCCTTCAAGTTTTATTAGAGATTTCGAGAAATTGTCTCGTCAGTTTCTGTGGGCTGGTAATCTTCTTCATAGAAAATGGAGTCTTGTGAAGTGGGATGTTGTTTGTAGGCCAAAGCAAGAGGGGGGTCTTGGTTTACGGCGGGCTGATTTGAATGGGCAGGCCTTGGCTGCTAAGTTGTATTGGCGCTGGTGCTCTCAACAGCATATGTGCTGGGCTAAAATTCTGACCTTCAAATATTTGGGGGCAGTAGAAAGTAGGGAGGTATCAAGGTTTAGTATGGAGGGGAAAGGCTCTGTGATCTGGAGTACCCTTAAACGTGGTGCCAAGTTGGTTAAACAGGGACTTTTTTGGATTTGTAATGGGGGTCGAGATGCTCTTTTCTGGTATGATTCTTGGGATGGATACCCACCCATTGTGTCATCTCATCCCCATCTCCAAGATTTGTGCCAGATTTTTGTGGAGGCGGGTTGGAGTCATGTGGCAGATTTTAAATCTCAACAATCTTTGGGTCAAATTTTTGTGTCTAGGTGGAAGAGCCCCTTGGATTGGCCTCCTGGTGGTGCAGTGGAGGATCGTCAAGAGCTTGCTAAGATTTTATCGAGTCGTGTCTGCAATTCTCTCCAAGGGGCTGATGTGCTTGCTTGGGGACCTGACTTGAAAGGAAAATTTTCGGTTGCCTCTGGTTATCAGGTTTTGGATAAACAGGTCTTTGGAAGCTCCCAGGTTTCTTGGTGGAAGCATGCTTGGAATAAATTTGCTTGGCCTAAGTGTAATTTTTTCTCTTGGCTCGTGGTTCAAGGTAAGTGTCTTACTTGGGATAATCTTTGCAAACGTGGGTTCCAGGGCCCCTCCATGTGCATTCTATGTGGTCAGCATGATGAATGCTTATCACATCTATTTTTTCAGTGCTCTTTTGTTAAGACTATCTGGCATCACTGGTGGAATCTTTGGAGCTTACCGTGTTGCCATGTCTCTTCTTTGGAGGATTTTTGGAAGAGACAGGGTTCTTCTCCTGCTACAACCTCTTTTCTTAAAATTGCTTGGAGCATTGGTCCTAGTTTGATTGTTTGCAAATCTGGTTGGAACGTAACATAAGAATATTCTTGGATAAAACATTGCTCGTGGGGCAACTTTGGAGGCGAATTCTTGGGGCTTTGCTGGAGACTTTGACTGCAAAGTGTGACTTGTCTGTGCCGATTGCTCCTGGGGACTTGGGTGTTGTAAATTCCCTGGGTCTTGCCACAGGGGGGAAGTGTATTATGAGTAAAGTGCATCGTAGGCGTGGGCGTGAGAGGGTTTCTCGTGAGGGCTTTTGGTGCCCACCTGCTCTAGGGGAGTTGAAAATTAATACTGATGGGTCTTCTAGAGGTAACCCTGGGCATGCTGGGGTTGGTGGTATTGGTAGAGATAGCCTTGGAGTGGTGGTTTTCTTCTTTTCTATGTATCGTGGTTTACAAACTAATAATCTTATGGAGGCTAGCGCTATTCTCTTGGCGGTTGAGCGTGCGGTTTCCCTTGGATGGCGGCGGATTGTTTGTGAAGCTGATTCTTAGGTGGTTATTGATATGTTGAATAATCAAAATTTGGAGGATGTGAATTGGCAGCTAGCTGTGGTTGTCAAACAGATTATTTCTCTGTGCTCTACCTTGGAGTCCATTGTTTTCCGTCATATTCCACGGGAGTGGAATAGGGTGGCTGATGGGCTGGCTAGATGGGCATCGGAAAAGACTGATTTTTGGTCTGTGGATGATTGGAGCAATCTCCCTGTTGATATGGCCCCTGTTCTTGAGGAGTGGGTTGCTGAGGATATGAGGTGCTTCTTGGGTGTGAATTAATTCTTGTTGTTTTGGCCCCTTGTGGCTTCCTTCTTTGGACTTTGTAATGCTGTTATGATTCAATAAAGTTTTTACCCTCTTTTATAAAAAAAAAAAGTGAATAACGATACAAAGAAGGGACCCAATTTCACATAAGAGTGCACCATTTATTGATATATAATTATATTAATCTATTATCTACAAATGGACACAACACTATATGAAATATGGTATGAGTGTGCACATTTAATCGTTACATTGATATGTATTGAGAGTGGAGTGCATATCCATCATCATAAATAATATTTATTTGCATAATCTTTGATTAAGATTAGAGTATACCCATTGTTTTAATGTATAAAACTTTATTAAAATATTTTCAATAGATAAGTATTTCTAATTATAATTTTTTAGATTTTTTTTAATCTAGATAAATATTTCCAATTATAATTTTTAAATAACAATATTTTAAATGAAAATTAAGATAATAGATCCAAAAATATCTAAAATATTAATATTAAATAAAAATTCTTCACAATTATAAACCAAAACACTCACATTCACTCTTATAAATTATAAAAATAATATTAATTTATTTATATTAAGATCCACACGTCTAACCATTAGCATATAATAATTCACTAGCTTTTCTACTTTCTTTGTTTGGCATGACATGGAATCTAGAAAATGTTATTGTTTTTAGTAAGAGAAATGTTTTTAGTATGAGTGGTTAAAGAGATAATGTTTAGAGGAAACATGTCTCCTATATTTAGTTTTCATGAATGGATTAAACACAAAGTTTCAATATAATAATACCACTACATTATAAGATTATGACGATTTCAAGAATAAGTTTTTATAATTTAAAAATATTTATTCATTCATTAAAGTTGGAGAGAGGTTATAATTAAAAGAATAAAGATGATATAATTAATTTTATATTTATTATTTTTAATTATAATAATTTATTTTATATTATATTGTCTTCAAATTTATTCTTTACATTGATTAATAGTTTGAATTTATTGCATTAATACTTTTCTTACATTAATCACTTATATTATATTTATATATTTACATATACTTAATTTTGTTACATCTAACTTTATATATTAAATAAAAGAAAATAGTGGACCCGTTCAAATGTGAACTTTGTCATAATAGTGATAGTTTGAAGCATCTTCTTTCAAAATATCACATTTTTTTATTGGGGTTCATATCTAAAATAGTAAATCACATAAAAAAGTTATTAGATTTTTTTCCCATTCTTCTTTATTTAAGATGCTATTTTTTAAGAAAATATTTTTAAAAAGTTGTATGAAATTCAAAATTTAAAACATATAAAAAAATTTAAAAATTTAAAAATTAAAATAATATATTTTATAAATTCCATTTTACAAAATTTTGTAATGAATCATTTCATTTTTAAGTTTGGAATTTTTTATTTTTATTAATGTTTTTTATAAAAATACATATGTATTTATATTTAATTAATAAAAATTAAGGTAGTATATTTTAGGTTAATACATATTTACTGAGTTTTATTAGTGGGTAATATTATATAATTATTTATATTATAATTTTGAATAAAAAAAGAGAATAATATAGTTCTAGTTAGTAAGGACGATGAAGATGATATTTTAAATTATCTTGAATTAATTATAAAAGAAAATAACATTTTTCTCATATTAAATATGTTATCGAGACTAATCAATTAATATAAGCAATAATATTGTGCACTACTCTAGATAAATAGACTTGTGGGTAATGAATACTAAAAATTGGAGTATTTAATGTTAAAGTATGAAAGGATAAAATTTGGAAAAAACAATTTTAGTGAGTTCTATATTTAAGTAGAAAATAATTATATTGGCATACTAAAGTTTGGATACCTTAAGCTCAAAAAATGAAGATGATGTAGTTTGTAAGTTACCTCAAGATCCAAATAGTTAGTCTACACCATGAATGTTCAATTTTGTATAACATGGTCAAGTCCATGCCTATGGAAATGATTGGTTAGTTTGTACACTTTTGCTTCCTCATTTTCCTAATCCACCTCTATCTTCTCTATTATGTAGATTGATGGTATTTAGGAATACCTTTAGAGGGCTACTCTATGGTGGCCATATACCTTATTGTTTTTTATTCCAATTGGAGGCTTGGGGCATTGGCCATTGTGAGTTTTGCACATTGGTCCAAGATTAAGGGTTCCAATTTGGGAAGTTTGCATTATTACCTGGAAACAACATATTATAGATCAATGGATCTTGGGGCATACCTTGTCTTGGCTGTCATGGTTTTCATTGAGCTATGTAAAACACTTAACCTTCCTCATCTTCCAGAGCATGATATTCTAGCTTCCCTTGCTTGTCCTCAAAAATACTAGCCAGCTTCTTGGACTTGCAATTAATCTTCTTTTGGAAACAATGTGGATAGTATTATGTGAGGGTTGCCTCTGCTTCTTCTTTCTTTTTCTTGATATGGAGGGTATCTAGTTGAGTATCCAAGTGGCTAATGATGTCCTCCTTCATGTTTGATAGAAGATTGCTCAACTCCACCCTTGAGACTCCATTGGATGATTTGTTGAGAGAAGAGGTCCTATCTCCTTTGGTCTTCTTGATGAAAGACTTGAAATAGTTTCTACACACTTTACAAATCTCATCAAAGGGTAATTTTGAGATATACACTACCACAATGAAGTTAAGGACATCCATATAGTCTTCATGAACTCCCCTTAAGAATACCAATTTCAAGGATTCATCAAAAAGTCTATTTTGATGGGATTTCTTGAGATACAATTGAAACCTTTCAACATAGTCTTCTAATGGTTCATCTTATTTTGTGACATCCTATATAATTCATCCCTCTTTCTATCTATTCCTTAGCAATAATCTTGATATTTCTCCAAGAAATTTGGCTGCATTGTATTCCAATTGGGAATAACATCTCTTCCCAACCCCATGAACCATCTTATAGAAACATCTTTCAATGTAGCTGGAAACAATTTGAGTCTTTGAGCATCCATGGTGTAGTCATAACTTTAACATAGCCATCAAACTCAAAAAGAAAGGTATTTGGATCCTCTATGCCCAACCCATAGAAGATAGAGAGTGTTGAAGGAGGTATGTTCTTCAAAATAGTTACCCTTTCTTGGTTGGTAATAGGAAATTCAATTGTTACATGCTCTAGTGGATCTTCTACTACTGCATCATCCACGATGCTTATATGTATGTAGGAAGTCTTTGTTGGAAGATTGAGGAGATTTTCATTGATGATGCAATATTGGAAACATGAACATGGTATGTACATAATGAAGGATAAAGTGTTGTCGTTGATTTCAACATTGTTATGGATCATCCTAACATGTTTCAAAGGTATTGTGGAAGAAATTTGTGCAGGTTGAGCTTGTTTGAAAAGTGCAGTGATGTAAAAATTTGACTAAGTGTCAAACCTGCCAGTTCAAGGTTATAGAGTGTTAGTTTTTTAGTCCGCACCACTTCGTAAATGAAGATTTTGCTCTATGATTCTAACCTAATTTTTGTGGTTGTTAGAAGATTATAAACCCAAGATTTCATTTGGTTTGGCAAAGTATTTTGGGAGATATGATTGACATAGTTCCGTCTAGCTTATTATAGTCATTTTTTGTACAGTGTGTCAGTGTGGGAGATTTCACACTCTTTCGCAGATGAATCTTTTGTGTTGTGCGATGTTTTGGATGTTTCATGATTTCTTTTCTTGTATCAGTTGAATGTGATTTGGTAATTAGATGACTAATGTTTGAATGGTTTAGTAGAATACTGATTCACCCCGCTCTCATTATTTTGGGTGTTCAACAATTGGTATCAGAGCTTAGATCCCTAGAAGGAGCTTGACCACTTTAAGAAGATCTTGGAGATTGAACACATGGCTAATAGAAAGCTTCCTATTCCTCTGGAAGAGATTCCTGCTACTAAATACACATAAGAAGATTGCATGCTTGACAAAGATGGAGAGCTCAAAGTTTCTCTTGAAGATCTTGACAAAGTTGAAGGTGGAAATAGAGATTTGAAGGAAAATGTTAAAGAAGCAAATAAATGCATTAGAAATTTGAGAAAATCAAGGAGCTTAGAGAAACACATAAGGAAGTCAATGAACAATTGAAGCAAGCAAATGAAGACATCATTGGACTGAAAGATCAAGTTGGAGAAAAGAAAAGAGTTGAGGAATGTCTAAATGCAATAGCGAAAAGAAAATTTGATGAATGCATGAGGCTTGAAAAAGAAGTGGTAAATTTTAGATCAAATCTGGAGAAATCAAGAAGTCATGAAGATAAATTCAAGACAAGTTCTACAATCCTTGATGAGTTGATTGCAATCCAAAGACAAAGATGGTTTGGGACTTGAAAAGAGTGAAAGCTCAAAAGCAGATAAAACACCTAATGCAGAGAAGATCAATGAACTAGGGAAGAATGAAGACAAAAATAACAATGGAAAGATCCAAAATCAAAGAAACAATGCTAGAAGACCTCCACCCAAACAACCAAATGCTCAAAGGTACCCATCTTTCAATGGATTTTTTTATTCTTGTAATAAATATGGACATAGAGCAATGGAATGTAGAAGAAAAATGAATTAGAATGTTTCATCCTTTACTGGTCAATGCTTTACATGCAAGAAATTTAGACATAGAGCAAGTGAGTGTAGAAGTCAAATGGTGAATTCATCTAACAATGGTAGAATGATTCAACATTTCAATGGTTATTATTATACATGCTATGGATTTGGACACGAGGCTAATCAATGGAGATCTAGGATGAATGGAAGGAATTTTGTTCAAAAGAATGTTGTATATCACAATTGCAATACACGTGGACATATTATTAAGTTTTGCAGAAGCAAGAACACAAGGAAGGATAATCTGGTAAAGAGAAATGAGTCAGTTAAAAAGATTGATCTGACTGCAGTAAAGAAGGAAATGGAAAATATCTGTAACGTACTAACCCTTCCATAAAGTAAAAATTTCTTAATTTACACCAAATGAGTAAACAAACAAGTAACAAATCCATGGCAATAAAATTTTTCTTTTCTTTATTTGATAATTTTCCAATCAAGATAAAAAACACATTTCAACATGTATTCCTTTTCTTTTCATATAAACATCAAAGTATGGAAACATACAAATACATACATAGCTCATAGAGCTTTAGAACAAATAGTTGCAAGACGGTCCAGGATCCTTCCTTTCCAATCTTGGTTCTTTTGTTGCCTGCTATGGAGGAGAAGCATCACTTAGGTGCTTTTCTGCCAACCACAGACTCTTAATGTGGTCCCCCGCACATCTATCATTCGATAGATGGCCCTTCCTTTCGATGAAGAGATTGGTAGAGTAACCGATAATGACAACCAAATGAGCATAGTGTTGTGTCCTACATAACTAGAACCTTGCAATCCCATAATCTTGAACTAGCATGTAATAATGGATCACGGTGAACTGACAGTGTAGTCTCAATAGTCACACAATATTTAGTGGAGTCACAGACATTTTACTACTTTGGACAAAGTGTTATATTTAGTAAACGACTGAGAGTCATCTATCACATACAATACTTAGGGCCGATTTGACTTAAGGCTATCTTACACTACACATAGGTATTTTCCTTCAATGGATATTCTGTCTTCCCAAACTAACCTGCAATAGTCTAATCTACTTGAAATGAATCCATATAACAAGTACACAAGCTCTCTCCTATACTAGATTAACTATCCTAGGAGTAACACAAGATTTTCTAGTTAATTTAATAACTTAGTTCGGTGTACCTCAAGTGACTCTTGCATTCAATCAAGCCTATTATTTAATACTAATATATATACCATACTCCTATTATGGAGATCTTACAAGCACAATATAGAAACAACCTAAATGCTTCAATTCTCTTTTTCAAAAGAATCATAAATACTTCTATTGCACAAACAAAAAAGACATTTCATGCAGCATAGAAAACACATCAATTCCAAGTAAATGATAAGAAGAAGAAATCCTCATGCCTATTATCGTTTATCCCAATTAGTGATGACAGTGCAACCTTCTAGAACAATAGTAATTCAGCTTGATTCAGCTTCCCAAAAACAACTTCCACTCTCTCTTTTGTTGATAGCACACTTCTCTCAAACAATAAGATACCTCTTTCTCACAAACTCTCTCTTTTCTCACTCATAAAATAGATGAAAGTGGTTGGTAATATCTGAAAAATGACAAACAACAAAAGGACGTATAATCTCTTGGTAGAATGCATCTCTCTTAAGTGAAATGGGAGAATGGAAATAGTAATAGAAGAATGCAAATAATGATCACACAAGAATACGTTTCAAGTGAAATGGTATGACTGTTTATAAAGTAGCCAGGAATTCTAATATCTTATAGTTTAGGCATGAAGAATGACACAAGTCTCATGCAAAGTAAATCATCATAAAGGTGGCGATAGATAAAGCTCAGACTCAACAAAAAACCATTAACAGATCAACTTTCTTATTGACAACATTTTAAAGACCATTTCAATCACCACATCGAGAATTCAAATATTTCTCCAAAAATGACATCTACAGGAAAATGCAATCAGAGGTGGCACCAAAACCTCTTTACCAGACTAAGTTGGCGTGATTTTCAGATGAAGTGAATTAGTCAATGATATTTTTGTAACACATAGAATGAACCGACTGGATAAAAGGTTGAGTCGACTGAACCATTTAATGCGTTGGACTTAGTCAACATATTTCTCATTTACTTTGTCGACCAAGTCAAAGTTTGCAGATCAAAATGAATTCATACATTTCTCTCATACGTGTCTTGGCTGGTGATACGTAGCCTATATACATAGTCGTGGATATTTCCATATTGACTTCCAATTTGATGTCCAACATCGACACATATTAGCCATGGTCATTTAACGTCAAAAGTGACCTTAATAAATTGGCTTCTTATTAAATAAGAATTATTCGAATTCTAATTAATTAATATGCTAAATATATATTATTATATATATATATATATATTTAAATACCTTACATATTAATATATGTATATATATGTATGTATGTATATATATAACTGAATATATATATATATAATTTTTTAATATATATTTACATATAATAAATATATATATCGTAATACAGTCAGCATACATTTGATATATATATATATATTTATATTTATATAAGAGTACATACAATATAATTATAATAAGCACATTATATAGGTTGTATGCATATATATAAGTATAAATGTATACGCCTCTATGTACATGTATATATAGGTATATCATATTGATGCATCCATATGAGCACATTGTCCATTTGCCAACGTACGCTTGTATCGATATGCCTTTACATATGGATATGTGTATATACTATACATATATATATATATGTTCACATCTGATTCACTTACAACCATTTATGTTACCATCATATTGATAAGTGTGTACGTGTAGTATATCTATACATATGCATATATGTGTCTTTAGATCTTGTTGACACGCATGTGCATACATATAAACACACTTCCACCTACATCCTACTTACCCATATGATCATAATAGCACAAGAAAGATCTTTAAAACTTAAATAGATAAACATCACCCGCAAATGCACGCAGAAGTAAACAAGACTCCTAATGTAAACATACAAGCTATGAATGGCTTACCTATTATAGACACCTAAATTTGGACACTTAATTTATCCAAATTTATCCCCTTTCGTCTAAACATCCTTTTATTTGCATTAATTAAGTAATATTACTATTATTTAATTAATACCCTTAATTCTTCTAAATCCCTAAGGTATTCAATTAATAATTAAATACTTTACTCTCTTTAATCCTTCTTTCATCAAATGAATTAAATAAATATGACATTTATTTAATTCCTCACATGTCACATCTTTTTCTTAATTCTAATCAATCTCTTAATCTCTTCATTAGGGATGTGCACATGCCTAATCCTTGATTAAGATGTATCACATCCTCCAACTTTTGCAAGTTGGCTTCTAATCCTCATTACTCTCTAATTATCTTCTAATTACTGATTAGTTAAGCCTAATTAGTACCTTGGTCAACTCTCCCCATCCCCCAAGGAATTTTTAATTCTTTTTTATTCATCCAAGACTTCTCTCTTCCCCATGTGAATTTTTAATTCTCATTTATTCCTCCTAGAATCCCTTTTTCCCATGCATCTTCTAAAATCTTTGACTTGTCACATCAAGTCACATGTGGACAAGTGCTTCCCTTTTTGGAACCTTGTCTTGTCAATGGGATTCTTCCAAGCATGTGAATTTTTAATTCACATTTATTCACCCAAGATTCTTCTCATCTCCCAAGGTACTTGTCCTTCATCCACATCACATGTCCTTATTCCACCTCACTTACACATCACCCATCCTAAGCCACTTCATCCTCCACATGTCAAGATGTAAGGGCTTGTGAGTCCTCAACTCACCATAGCCATTCATCTGGGCCTTGGTGGCTTAATCTCAACCGTTGAATTCTCTAGAGAATTCAAATTCCTCTGTAGAATTCATATTCCTCTATAAATACCCCCCCTCTCCTAATGCATTTAACAACACTTAGCCATTTGCACCCTTATGCTACCAAATTTCCCACTCAATTTGCAAGCATCATTTTAGCCACTTAGTCTCTAGCATTTGCATTCATCACATTGTTCAACTTGCATTTAACCATCTCCATAGCCATCCAAGGAGCACACAAGCATTCAAAAAATCAAGGGCCAACCAAGGTATTTCAACAACACAAAGAAGGTATAATCACTTGTTATCTTTTTATCTTATTTCTTTGTGTTATCAATTCCTTAGGCTAATCTTTGAGGTGTCCCTTGTGTTTTTCCTTATTGCATAAAAGTTGTTTTGCATCTTTAGAATAGGATAAATATTTAGGATCGTGCCTATAACCCACAAATTGACTCAGTTCAATCACTCTAAAGTGGTGTGTGTATGCTCAAATAGTTTACTTTTACCAGTTACCTGACCAAGATCTTCTCTCGAGTGATACTTCCTCTCCTCCTAGAGGAATGGACCACATACCTGCATCCACTAACACATGCTCATGGAAGTCAAATGTTCAAAACATATGCAATATACATAAACATCTCCAAAGTTAGAATAATTATATTTCAATAACCTTTCATTCACATAAATGCAATATTTCACCATGAATAACATCAATTGAAGTAACGTCAAATGAGACAATCATCAAATGTGAAAACATTCATATTGATAAAAAAGTACAAGCATATTTTATTCCTCTCCAGAATTCACATTACATCCATTTTTACCCCATGCAGTAATAGTAAATAGTAACTATACAATTGGGGTGTAACAAGATCTAGAGAAAGAAACAGGAGACTAAGAATAAGGAAGAATCTATACCACCCTCTGGTGCAGATGTTTCCTTTGGAAACTAAGCCTAGAGATATGGCTTAAGGGGAGCTTTAATGCATATCTTTCATCCCCTACCGGAAAAGAGGTGTTGAAGCTACAACATGAAGATATGTGATGAAGAACAACATGCTAAATCTATTGGTGAAAACTGTAGAAGAAAATATGTCAATGCAAAGATTTCCAGAGCTTCAGAAGTTGACTGTGCATATAGTTTTAGGGTTTTCAACTTTATTAATTGAAGCATTTATTACAAAATTAGGTCAAATTGAGGAGTTAAAAGAAAATTTTCTAAGGAAAATTCGTTTCATCAAAAGAATTCAAAGAAGAATAGAGTAGCAAAAGGAGAATTTGAAGAGTTCAAAGTGATTCAAAGTTATAGAGCATGAAAAACCTAATTTGATGAGAAAGTTAAAAATAACGAGCTGAGAACAAAAAAAGAGTTACCACTCTCATGGGAAAGGAAAAAGATGATCATGAAAGAATTTGGAAAGAGTGTGAGGACAAAGCTGAGGAGTTTGGGCACAAGTTGGGACCACTTTTGGTGACTAAAGAGAAATAAAAGTTGATATTGTTGCTTCAAAACCAAATATGGAAGGAGAAGTGCACACTGATGATGCTCAACATAAGCAAGATTCTATTGATGAAGTTGCATAGGATAACACCCCTCCAAAAGTGGAGGATATGCCAAAGGAAAATGAAGAAGAGGGATTAATCAAAGAAGATACTGCAAAGGGAAATCTTACATCTTCTTCGATACAAGGTATTGAAGTTCATCCTCTGATACACATAGGAAATGTTGTAGAGGAAGACAAAACAAAGGAAGTGAATGCAAATGTTGATACGAAGCATGAGGAAGAAAATTTTGATGGGAAAAAGGAAGAACATCAAGAAGAAGAGCATGAAGAAGAAGAGGACAAGGAAAAGGATGCATTCAAAGATGTAGAGAAAAATAAATCAACTAACTTTGATAATGCAGATAAAGAGAAGGCTACAAAAATTACAAAGTCTCTTGGTGAATCTCCCAACTCCTCTAGAGATTCTCTTAGAAATATGCTAAGTATTCAACCTAACTTTCATCTGGTTGTGTCCTCACAACTATTGCAACTGTCGATGAATTAGGGTAATGTCAACTTGAACAAGATATCTCCTATTCACAAGCTTCAACTGGGAGACTTGTTCCATGCATCTGCCAAAAAAGAGATCATTGATACACATCAAAAGAGTGGAAAGGTAATGGGTGAGGTAGTAATGTATTGCATGAGATCATACTTGGATCCAACATAGACACATCTCTCTTAGGGATAGATAATCTCAAACTAATGATTGATTCCTTCAAATCATATGCATCTGGACTAAAGGTAGAGGTAGAGAAGTAGAAAAGAGGTTGAATGACAAGAGAATGTTGGAGATCATAGAGAAATGTGCGGTTGCACATAAGAAGTTCTCTGAATTGATGAAAGATGCAGATGTGTGTGTAGATGAGGCTAAGTCATTGCTAAAGTATGGGATGAAGTGGTCCAGAGCCAAACAAAGTACAAGAAAAGAAATGGACTCCATCAAGTCTCAAATTAACACAACTTATAGTGCAAATAACCTAGCTATGAACCTCACATGTGCTACAAGGGATCTCATAGAATATCTTCACAAGAAGTTTTTCCAGTTGTAGGCTCAAAAAGAAACTATTATTTTACAGTTTGGAGAAGATAGGGATGCGATCAATCCCAAACTCACAATTATTTCCAGAGCACTTCTTAGTTGTGGAAAGGTTAAGAAGATGAATTTGGTACCCTCTACTTCAAAAGAGGGAGAACTCCTACTGGAACTTGAAATGTAGAGTAGGTTTCTCGCAGAAGCCAAGCAAGCATGGGAACAAGGAAGGTAAGCCTGGGAAGACCAACTAAAGAATTAGTAGGTGTCAACCACCTCTGATTGACTTATATTTCATCCTTTTATGCATTTTTCTATGTATTTGAATCAGATTGCTTCTATATATGTGGATACATAGAGTTGCGTTTTTGTTCTAATATATGATTCAAGGGGAGTTCTAAGAATGAAACAAAACATGTGTATATAGACACCCTTTTCCATTGATTTCAAAGGGGGAGATTGGAACAAGTGTCAAAGGGGTAGAAAAAGTAATAAAGGAGAGATTTTGGAGAGTGTTTAAGAACATGTTGCCATCAATGAAAAAGGGGAGATTGTTGGAAGATTGAGGATATTGTCATTGATGATACAATACTGGAAACATGAGCATGGTATGTACATAATGAAGGATACAGTGTTGTCATTGATGTCAATAATGTCGTGGATCATCCAAACATGTTTCAGAGGTATTGTGGAAGACATTTGTGTAGGTTGAGTTGGTCCAGAAAGTGCAGTGATGTAGAAATCTGACTAAGTGTCAAACCTGCCAGTTCAGGGTTATAGAGTGTTGGTTTTTGGGTCCACACCACTCTACAAATGAAGATTTTTCTTTGCAATTCTAACCTAATTTTTGTGGTTGTTAGAATATTTTGAATCCAATATTTCATCTAGTTTGGTGAAGTATTTTGGGAGATATGAATGACAGAGTTTCATTTAGCTTATTACAGTCATTTTATGTATAGTGTGTCGGTGTGGGAGATTTTGTACTCCTTCACAGATGAATATTTTGTGTTGTGTGATGTTCTAGATGTGTTATGCTTTCTTTGCTTATATCAGTTGAATATGCTTTGGTAATTGGCTGGATAATGTTTGAATGGTTTAATAGAATACTGATTAACCCCCCCTCTCAGTATTCCAGGTGTTCAATAGTATCCTTTGCGGTTGGTGTAGGTACTTGTGTAAGGGATGATTCTTCTTCAGGGTTTCCCTCATTCTGCTCACTCTGATCACTAGTATCTTCTAATGCTTTTTATGCTGAGGGGATAAATTTTCATAGAGCATCTCGCTGCCTCCACATGCAATGGTTGTGACTCTTGAGATTAGCGGTTCCTGCACATTGTTAGCAACTCATGTTGTTGTTGATAGCTAAAACCTAATTAGCCTGATGTTGAAAATAGAATTGTTAAACTATTAAATATTGAAAGGAATTAAAAATACATAGGAGAATCCTGAACTTAGCACCATCCCCAACAATGACGCCAAAAATGTATAGCCTCTCTAATTTCTAATTAACTTGGTGTTTACTAGGTCTAAATAGAGCTTGAAGGATGAATTCCTAACTAAACAATTCATCTTTCACAAGAGGTTGTATTTAATTATCAACCAGGGACTCATAAACTTTAGATAGTGTTGGCACAATATATACATTCATGGAATTTAGACACATCCTACATCAATGGAGTATAGGAAATTACACATGTACAAAAGACTACAAAAGTTGGAAAGTGAAATGAATTACTAATTCACAAAGCAGGGGAAATAAATATAAATTGTTACCTTATGCTACAAGTACCTAACACTTAAGACTATAACTGCCAACTGTTAAAAATTGTAGTGTCTTAATCTAGCTAATTCCTCTAGAGTATGAAATCAACATGAATATATAGAATTCAATTCAAAATTACATAATGACATTCATGAATTACAACACATGCATATGACTGGAAACTACTTAACTAATTTCAATAATGCATCATTTAATCTAACAATAGGAAATGAAGTGGATTAGCAGTACCTCAAGTGGCCCTTGCTTGAGTTGTTGCTTCCATAGAAGTTGTCAACACCTACTTACTCAACAATTCATTATATCAAACTAATTCTTTTTATTGCAGATAAACACTAAATTCTTATATACAATCCAACAAGAATATATTGAATATTTCTTATTCAATAACACATATCTATTGTTGCAACTAATAACAGATAAAAACTAACTTATTAGCTTGATCAACTAACAACTAGAACAAATAATAGCAATTAGATTTACTCCTTGACAACATAACCCACCATAAGGGTATGTGAGGAGTTTTATTCTTCTAGGGCTAAAAACAAACTCATAAAGCAATCGTCCACTCTCCCTCAAAGATAGGAAGAGGACTTACTCTGAAATAAAAAATAATAATTATGAAATAGGAGTAGAGAAACAAATTTAGAACTCTATGCTTAATGGTTAACTGCTATGACAGAGATGTGTTCTTGAGAATAGTCATGTCATAAATCAATCCTGCTAAGAATAGACTCCTCCTCTTGGTGGTCTTATTCGGCAAGCAAGAGTATGATGTGGTGACACATGGTTGATCAATAAATGATCACCTTTGTTCCCCTCTGAAAGTGTTGTGCCTTGGTTGTTTTGACCTCTCCTTTGCAACCATTTGCAATCCTTATGTTGTGGACTCGGAAACCTGTTGTTGCAAGATGTTAGTCTCATTCCTAAGGCATCCACATTATTAACACTCATAATTTAAACATAGAATCATATTAAATTCCATAGACATTCATGCATTCATACAAACATATATCAACATAACACATTTCCATTTCCACATACTTGAAACTACTTAAAAGTGTATGAAAGACATATAAAAGATATATAAGGTCTTGGTAATGTCTTTGAAACTTAGTAGATGAAATGATAAAATCATAAAACAATAAAGGAAAAATAGCCATTAATTGAGCCCATTAATAGAGAATCACCAATCTTGGATGCCATATAATGGAGTAAACATGTATGACCTAAAAATTGAGTTCAAATAGTAGTATCCATAAGAAATGATTATATTAATTACATGCATTTATGTTAAATAACATCTTGTCTATAACAACAATAAGAAGAACTAGCCTATTTCTAGATATTGTGAAGCTTGTTACAAGAGAAAATAGGATTTGAGGAACAACATTTGAAAAAATAAAATTAAGAGATGGTTGAAACTATACGTTAGTTGATATCTTCACATGTGTTCCATAATTAGGTTTGACAAGTGACAACAATGTAGATGATCCAATTGTAAAACCTTTAATGAAAAAGCAATTTCTCTTTATTGCTCTGTCCCCCTCTCTATCTCTCTATTTCTCTCTACCTCTCTTTATGCCCCCCCCCTCTCTCTTTCTCGATCTCCCTCTCTATTTATCTCTCTTTCTATTCCTTTTTTCCTCTATCACTCTATCTCTCCCTCTCTATCCTTTTCTCTCACTCTCTATTTCTTCCCCCTTTTCTCCTTCATTTTGTTCCCTTCCTCTCTCTACCCATCTCTCTATTTCAAACTATCTCTCCATCCCTCTCTTTATCTCCCCCCTCTCTCTCTATCTCCTCCCCCTCTCTATCTTCCTCTTTCTCTATCTCACTATCTCCCTCTCCTTCTCTCCCCCTTTCCATCTTCCTCTTTCTTTCTCCTCTCTCTTCCCCCCTCCATATCTCTTATCTATAGTTGACGACAAGTTGCCCGAGGGGACCCTATAGTTCCCACCCACCCAATAGTTCCTGAGAATAAAAGATGCTAATCAGTGGAGGAGATTAGTGGAGTTGGCCACGAGACATCGAGTCGGTAAGCAAGCATACATTGATTCTGGAAGGGCCAGCTCGAACATGCCTTATACCCCCTCACCCTAGTCTAGATAGTTTGGGAGTTGCTCGAACATGCCCCACCCCTATTTAGCTCGCTATGAAATGTATATAATGAAATATAATTATATAAGATATTTTACATATAAAATAAAGATATATCTAAATATACAATTTTATAGTAAAAAAATACTTTAAGACATATAAATACAATATATTTTATATTAAATATAATTTCTTTCAATGTATGTCAGGCGAAGAAATTGTGTGGATATCGTGAAGTATTTGACCATATGAATTGATAGAGACAAGGTCTCATGGAATACAGAAGACATGGAACACCTTGGTCGTAAAAATTGTAAGGTATGGGTACGTTTCATTAAAAATGAAATCCTTTTTAGCAAAGGACAAAACATAGAAGGCCGCTATTTAAGGTTGTGGCTGACATAGCTAGCGCCTTTCTGACGTGGCAACCGAAGATTGTGAGAGGTGAGTAGAGCCAAATAAATATGGCAATTGCCAACTATCTACTCATTAATAAATTGGGTGGGAAGATTATGTAGACGTGAAAAGGAGGGCCCCGCCCACCCATGTAAAGGGGTAAAGTGGAAAGTCGAAGGGGTCCATTTATCCTCATCTTCCTCTTTTTGCACTTTTCCACATGCCACGTAGGATCTTGCAAACGGTCCCACACAACGCGCTTTCTAGTCACTGTAACAAAAAATTAATGTTCTTTTCATCGTGGACGGGCAACTCAATAAGTTTTGTCTTATATGATATCTGGTACAAATGTTGATATTTATGTAACCCAGCTATTTTTATTAAAAAATTCAAGGGATTGATGGGACAATGTGTTGATATGGATTAAAATATTTAGATAGTTTATGATCTAGTGTTATTCATATTTCTAAGTGTTATATAATATTTTAATAATGGATTGGATCATATTTTTATGTGACAAAAATATTAAATTCTATGTCAAAGATAATATTACGATTTAAGTATGATTATGAGCATCTTTTTATGTCAAAGACAATATTACCATTCAATAGTGATTGCGACATCTTTTTGTGTCAATATTCTCATCTAATCTTTTTATGTCAAATACAATATTATCATGTAGAAAAGTGATCGGATCATACCTTCATGTAGCTAAACCAAGATGATAGTAAATAATTAGTATATTGTATTTTATGTGGAGTATCTATCCACTTAAATAGTCATAATTGTATTTTTGGCTTCGAGCAAGTTGATAGTAAACAATTGATATGACGTATCTTATGTGGGCTTTCGTACTTTAGACTAAAACCAAACTCATCTTATTTTAGAATAAGTAGATAGTAAAAACAAATATAGTATTTTTTATGTGGGCTTTTTTATTTCTTGTTAAACGACACATTTGGTATTTGATTTTTTTGTTAAAATATATAGATGGTAAACAATTACTATCTTGTTGTTTTATATGGGTTCTCTTACTTTAAAGTAAAAGCGATTCATTTTATATAATAATTATTTGAAGACACAAAAATATCATTAAACTTAGTAGTGGAGTAAAACAAGTGGTTGTTTATTCCAATTGCCTCTTCGGATTTAAAAAATGTTAAATGAATCATGGTTACCAACTTTGACAACTACATTATATTTTATTTTATGTAGATAACATTGTCCTCCTTGCAACTTACTTCACACAGAAAAAATCAAATATTATTTAGGAAATTTGTAACAAGTTCGATTTAATTGTAAATTTTGAAAAAGATAAAATCGTGAATTATTAAATAAAATAAATATTTAATCTACATTACAATTTTCCTTCAACAACCATCTTCAAATAGTTCTCAAAGCTATTGATCTTAATTACAAACTAAATTACAAACTTAACATGAAAAAGGACCTTACATAAGATGGCAGACATGTTGAACTTTGACATTGAAATAAATAGAGAACAACATTCTTTATGTTAGCAATCTTTAATGATCCTTTAAAGTTTTAAATTAGAGGGTGTAAATATATTTCAAGAAATTTGAAAAAATTAAAGAAATTAAAAAAACAATTTATTATTTCTAATCTAAATGTTATAAAAATATGACTTATCATTTCTATTAAAACTAGAGCTTTAACATTCTATTTGTTGTAAGAAAATAAATTAAAAAATCGAATAAAATAGTTTTCTTATCATTAATCTTAAAATGTATGAATATAAGATCTATTTTAATATTTATATTGATACAATAACTTATACTGAATATGGTCAAATGCATTCTTGAGAGGACATAATAATATCTAAAAGAAATCTACTCATTTATATTTGGAAATCTTTTAGAAATAGATATAAAATTTATAAGTGTATATGTCTAAACAACCTAAATAAATAAAAGAGACCACAAACTATTTTCCTATATAAATACTTAGAACCTTGCTCAAATATTGAAAAAATAAGAAAATAAGGTTGTCTTAGGAATTACTTGCTCTAATTTTATCCAATAGTTTTAAGAATTCCATCGCTTCCCTCCTTGAGGAAATATACTATGAGAGTAAATATAAGTACATCATATTTAAGTTTCAAATAGTTATGCTAGAATAGAACTAAGAAAACCTTATAGAGAATCTATAATTTATTAATGATGAAGTTGGATTCACTCTCATCCATAAGAGCTATATTTAAAGAGTAACAAGAGTTGAACTAAGTCAATTTTAATACATCAAGAATATAAATAACAACGTATAAGATATGAACTGAAAAATGAGTTGATTCTAAGACTCTAATTAATGATAGTTTAAGGCATCTTCTCTCAAAATATCACAATTTTTTTATTGGGATTCATATCTAAAATAGTAAATTGTATAAAAAAGTTTTAGATTTTTTTTCCATTCCTCTTTATTTAGGATGCCATTTCTTAAGAAAATATCTTAAAATTTTTGTACGAAATTCAAAATTAAAAACATATAAAAAATTTAAAATTAAAATAATATGTTTTATAAATTCCATTTTACAAGATTTTTTAATGAATCATTTCATTTTTAATTTTGGAATTTTTTATTTTTATTAATGTTTTTATAAAAAATGCATATGTATTTATATTTAATTAATAAAAATTAAGGTAATATATTTTAGTTTAATACACATTTACTGAGTTTTATTAGTGGGTAATATTATATAATTATTTATATTAAAATTTTAAATAAAAATGGAGAATAATATAGTTCTAGTTAGTAAGGATGATGAAGATGTGTATAATCATAAAATTGCACCACCCTCAATTTCACATACATTCTTGCGTTTGCTTTAGTGTTCACTCCCTTAGCATCTTGAGTAGGCTCATTTTAGCCCTTGCATCAACCTTTTTCCCTTCTTAAGATGCTCCAACACCCCTTTTCAACAGCTACCCTTGCACATCAACTTTGCATCAAAAATTGTGCTTTTCTCATTCTTGTCATTTTGTAGCGTGACATGTCCAGACACTAGCACATCGTGCGGATGTCTACATGCCGCACTAGTGTCCTGCGACATTTCAACACTCAAACAGTTGTCTCCAAGCATGTTTTCCACTTGTCTTCACCTTTTGTCAGTGGTAACAGTCGGGAACGCCTTGTAACGGCTAACAAAGCTTCTTTTCTCTCCTTAAAAGTAGTCTTTTCACTCCATTTGCATCTTCTAACTTTCTCTAAATTCTTCTAGCTCCATTCTTTCAACTTCTAGCTCCACTTCTTCTACCATCTTGCTCTTGCTTGCACAACTCCCTTATTTGTCACAACAACTTCAAGCTCTCTTGGCACCTCCCTTTGCAACACTCTCAAGCTTTTTTAGCCGCACTCTTTGTAGCCCTCTTGGCTCTCATGTCCATCTCCCTTGTCTTATGCTTGTGAGCATCTTGGGATTCTTCACATCCTCTACCTATTGCATTTGCATATTGTGATATGGGTTCTCCTCCTTGAGTAGAGATTGCTTTTATAACTTCTTTTGTGATATGGGTTCTCCTCGAGCGGGGTTTGCTTTTATCACTCATACTTGGTGGTGCGAGTTCTACTCCTGAGTAGGTTTTTCTTTCACCACAAGCTTTGTTCATTTCTCTCTCTCTTTATCTTTTGGTTGCCCATGGAGGTGGGAACACCAACCCCAACATTCTCTCCAAATATCGTGCATACAGGTATTGAAGACATTCACGTGCTAGAGGCTTAGTCACTTGCATGGTTGTGAGCATCTTCTTTCCTTTCCTCTCCTTATCTTTATCATTTCTACTTTACTTCATTTTAGTCCTATTACATTATGTTTCTTTATCACATTCTGTAAATTATCAACAATCGAAGTATAAGTAGGCATCTTGTTTTTTTTTGTGACATTCTCATTCTCTAGTCCATACGAGATGCCAGCGCATTGCACTGTCATCCATATTCTGCACTATCGTCCTTTGGCCAAGAGCTTGTTAGTTTGTCCAGAAAATATTCGTGACCTACTCTTTCTGATTTTAGAATTCTTGTCGTTGTTCCTGAGGTAGTTTAGGGCAATTCGTCCCGTGAGGCTCTCTGAATGAAGAGAACTCGTGAGTAGTGAATCCCCCTTCTCTACATTTTGGTGAACTCGACGTGAATAGGGTACTTTTCGAAAAAACTAGGAATTTATTTACCCCTACTTGGCAGGGTCATAAATTTTGACTCGTTGCTTAGAATTCAGAATCGTTTGCACTGTTGGAAAGGTCTCCTAGAGAACTAGTTCAATCCCTAAAATACTAGTGCCTTCAACAATCAATGTACTCTCTTTTGGAGATGATGTATTCGTGAATGATGAATCTCTTATACCTTCCAATGCACTCTCTTCTAGAGATGATGCATTTGTGAATAATGAGTCTTATCTTTGTTCTGATGCACTCTCTTCTAGAGATGATGCATTGGTAAATGATGAATTTCTTATCTATTCCAATGCACTCTCCTCTAGAGATGATGCATTAGTGAATGACGAACCTCCTTACACATCTGATCCTCCCTGGATCGATGTTGAGAATGTTTCTTCGAATAATTATTCCACATTTGATCCACATTTGATTGATGTTGAGAATATGTATTCAAATAATTGTTCTACTAGCTGTGATGATTTTGTAAATGTAATCTATGTCTCTGCTGCCCCTCAAACGCCTAAGAGACCAGTCATTTATGTGACTCCAACTAGTCCTTCTCCTAAAAGGGTTTGTTCTATTAATGGTGTTCCATTTGATAATAAATCTCCTGATCTTTCTAAGGCTCCCTCTTATAGAGAGATAACCCATACTTATGAGAATAGAAAGAATAATCAACCAATTCTTCCTTCAACACCTAAACCTACAATTGAAGTACCTAGTGATTATGATCTTGTCGAGCAACTCCGAGTTACTTCGGCTAAGATCTCATTGTGGGGCTTGCTTTAGTCTGCTCCAGTTTATCAAGGCATGCTTCAGGAAGCTTTGAAAAAGATCCTCTTGCCTTCTTTTGCTAGGCTGACAGATGTTGATGTGTTGATAGCATATATTCATGCGGATTCGTTGAATATTACGTTCTATATGTAGGAGCTCCCGTCTCCAAAAGTACAGAAGCAAGCGGACCCTCTAATGATTATAGTCAACATTAATCAAATTGGCATTAGACGTAATCTCGTTGATGCTGGTTCAGTGCTCAATGTATGTAGCATTGATCTATTGCCTAAGATTAATATTGATTCATATTCTCTTAATGATTTTTTTATTGTCATTTGTGGGTTTGATAATGTTGGGCGACAAGCTCTACGTACAATAGTGTTACCTCTATAGCTTGGATTCATCACCGTACCCACCCTTGTATATGTTATGTCAAGAAAATTACCATATAACCTTCTTCTTGGTAGACTGTGGATTCATGCTATGGGTGCAGTCTCGTCTACCTTGAATAAAGCTATTTTCATTTGCAATAATCAAGTAGTCACAGTCAAGGCCGACCCTAATGCTATGCACTTATGTGAGATGGCAGTTGTTGGTTGAGCTTCGGTTGTGCCTACTCTTATTCCTTCATTGTCTTCCAGTGTGTTGATGTTTACTCCAACAGTACCTACTACAAAGGATACTCTCGAGATAAATGTCCCTAACGAAGATCCTTCTGAAGTAATAAATCCTAAGTCTATTCCTTCTCAAAGGAATGCATGTCTTGGTGGTGATTGGGGTTCTTTAGACTTTACAGAATCATTCACTGGAGAATATAAAGTTGACCCGATCCACTCAGACTTTCTGATGACATCATCCACACCTGCTATCAAAGATGACTACTCTTTTGTATCGCGGGGTAAGGTGAATGCAAATTGTAATGTTCTCGGTGTTGATCCTCCTTCTGAGGAAGATGATCACACTTATGTTAAGGAGGTTAATGTTGGTAGTCCTATCAAAGAGGATGATGGCGATCTCGTAGAGGAGTACAATCCCTATTGTCTAAATAATACTCTCCCTGGAGATCCTCCTTTTTCTTCTATCTTTGTGCCTTCTTCTTGCGAGCAATCAAAATTTTCTCCACAAGAGAAAGGATTGCTTCCTGCTCCTCATTCCTTATCTGAGCAAGAGCATATTTTTTTGTGGCTTTTAAAATCCCGCTTAATCACTCTTCCTTCTCCTACATGCAAGAAATTCCATAAACATGATAAAGAAAAACATTATTTTTGTGCATTCCATCGAGTTCCTGGCCATTCCACTAGTGAATGTAAGGCCTTGAATGAACAAATACAACAGATTCTTGATTCAGGTGCCATCAAACTCCTGTTTGATTGATGCACCTGCCTCTTCTTTGAATGACAAGTGATATCGAGGTTTACCTCTCTCCTGTATGGTCTAAGTACCTTTCATGGTTCTCCTCCCCTGTATGTTGGGGGCAGTGATAACTTGTCCCAGAGATGTGTGTCCTTCTTTAAGGACCCTTTCTCTTCTCTTTATCTTTCAATTTGAGTGTCCCTTGAGTGGACCCCTTTTTCTCTTGAAGGGTTCCCAAGGGACCCCCTTTGAAAGCTTTTCTCTTGAGTAAAATCATTTGCATCTAGCTTGGGGGCAGCCCAACTAGACCTTTCCTTTGAAACAATGCATCCCTTGAGTGGACCCCTCTTCTTTTGAAGGGTTCTTGAGGGATCCCTTTGAAAGCCTTCCAATTTATTGATGGTTTGCGTGACTGTCTGCTTACTTGCCTATGTGGTCTCTTTTGCTTTGTAGGTGCGCATGTAAAGCCGCTTTCTGACTCTGTGGAGTCCACTTTTCTGGGTTTCCTTCATGCGAGAGATATTGGGGGATGCCTCCTTGTAGGTCTGCGGATCTGTAAGGAACTTTTTGGGTTTCCTTCATGTGAGAGATCTTGGAGGATACCTTACTTGCAGGTCTACAGTTCTGTAAGGTGCTTTCTCATCTTCTTCCATGTGAGAGATCTTGGGGGTTGCCTCCTTGCAAGTTTGTGGGCCTGTAAGGTACTTTTCTCAGTTCCCTTCATGTGAGATATCTTGGAGGACACCTTCCTTGTAGGTATGTGGCCCTATGAAGCACTTATATTCTCTTCTCTTCTCTTATGTATATACCAGATTGAAGATCTGCATCTTCTTCATCTTGTGTATATGCCCTTCCTCTCTTCATTCTAGAATTCTTCTATGTGTTATTATTCTTAAGTTGGGGACGATGCATAGTACTGAGACAACCTTTTACATCGAGGTCTCTTTCACTTTGTTGACTCAAATCCTTTAGCTTTTTATGTTCTAACATTGTTGTCTGGTGCAGGTTATTCTTGTCTAATGCATTGTTTTGCAAGTTTTCAACCTGGGGGCATGCTTCCGTGGTTCGAAGAATTATCTGCTTCCTCTACAGTATCCTTTTGGCATATGATGTTATTTATTTATTCCTTTAGCGTGCATATTAGCATAGATTCATATGCCCACTAAAGTGGGGGCAAAATGTATAATTGTAAAATTGCACCGCCCAAAATTTCACATACATTCTTGCGTCCGCTTTAGTGTCCACTCCCTTAGCATCTTGAGTAGGCTCATTTTAGCCCTTGCATCAGCCTTTTTCCCTTCTCAAGATGCACCAACACCCCTTTTTAGCAGCTACCCATACACATCAGCTTTGCATCGAACATTGTACTTTTCTCGTTCTTATCATTTTGTAGTGTGACGTGTCCAGACACTAGCGCGACATGCAGACGTCTACACGTTGCGCTAGCATCTTATGAAATTTCAATGCTCAAACAACTGTCTCCAAGCATGTTTTCCACTTGTCTTCACCTTTTGTCTGTGGTAATGGTCGGGAATGCCTTGTAATGACTGAAGAAGCTTATTTTCTCTCCTTAAAAGCAATCTTTTCACTCCATTTGCATCTTCTAACTTTCTCTAACTTCTTCTAGCTCCATTCTTTCAACTTCTAGCTTCACTTCTTCTACCATCTTTCCCTTTCTTGCACAACTCCCTTATTTGTCACAGTAGCTTCAAGCTCTCTTGGCACCTCCCTTTGCAGCACTCTCAAGTTTTCTTAGCCACACTCTTTGAAGCCCTCTTGGCTCTCATGTCCATCTCCCTTGTCTTATGCTTGTGAGCATCTTGGGATTCTTCACATCCTCTACCTATTACATTTGCATATTGTGATACGAGTACTCCTTCTTGAGTCGGGATTGCTTTTATCACCTCTTTTGTGATACAGGTTCTCCTCCTTGAGCAGGGCTTGCTTTTATCACTCATACTTGGTGGTGCAGGTTCTACTCCTAGATGGGTTTTTCTTTCACCACACGCTTTGTTCGTTTCTCTCTCTCTATCTTTTGGCTTTCCATGGAGGTGGGAACACCAAAATGGGGGTTTGACTGAGGAAAACTCCTATATAGCCCCAATATTCTCTTGATATATCATGCATGCAGGTATTGAAGACATTCACGTGCTGGAGGCTTCGTCACTTGCGTGGTTGTGAGCATCTTATTTCCTTTCTTCTCCTAATCTTTATCATTTCTACTTTACTTTTTTTTCAGTCCTATTACATTCTCTTTCTTTATCACATACTATAAATTCTCAACAATCAGAGTAGAAGTAGGCATCCTGTTGTTTTATGTTACATTCTCATTCTCAAGTCCATATGAGACACAATGCACCTCTAAGACGCTAGCACGTCACACTGTCATTCATATTATGTGCTGTTGTTTTTATTCCACGCTGGCATCCTTTGGCTGAGAGGTTGTCAGTTTTTCCAGAAAATCTTTGTGACCTGCTCTTTCTGATTTTAGAACTCTCGCCGCTGTTCCTAAGGTAGTTTAGGGCAGTTCGCCCCATGAGTAGCGAATCCCCCTTCTCTACAAGATGATATTAAAATTATCTCAATTTTTTTAATAAGGGATAAACGCTTTTGACCCGAAGCTATGAACTGGTGAGGTCACAAATGGGAGACCTCATCCCCAATTTAAACATTAAATAATAACACCCTAGTGGGGCTTGAACTTTGATGGAAATAACAACACCTCAACAACTTAACCATCATACTATGTCACTATTGACTTAAATTATCTTGAATTAATTATAAAAGAAAATAACATTTTTCTCATATTAAATATGTTATCTAGAATAATCAATTAATACAAGTAATAATATTGCACACAACTCTAGATTAATAGAGTTGTGGGTAATGAATATTAAAAATTGGAGTATTAAATGCTAAAGTATGAAAGGATAAAATATTGAAAAAGCAATTAGTTAGTTCTATACTTAAGGAGAAGAATAATTATATTGGAATACTAAATTTTGGATACCTTAGGCTCAAAAAAAGAAGATGGTGTAGTTTGTAAGTTACCTCAAGATCCAAATGCTTAGTCTACACCATGAATGTTCAGTTTTGTATATCATGGTCAAGTCCATGCCTATGGAAATAATTGGTTAGTTTGTACACTTTTGCTTCCCAATTTTCCTAATCCACCTCTATCTTCTCTATTATGTAGATTGATGGTATTTAGGAATACCTTTAGAGGGCTACTAATATGTCATTAAAAGATATGTTTTCATAGATCAACCACTAAAAAAATTATGTGAAGGATTGAAGGCAATAAATTTTAATCATACAAATTCCCTAAGATGAATGTGCATATCTAGATTCATTTTAGTGCATCATTGAAAGTGTTCCTAGCACACTCCTTTAATACAAATGGCTGAAATGAGATAGGATGAGATCATATATTGTATGAGTATAATTGAATGTATTTAAATATAAGTATATAGAAATAAATTATGCAAATCATGTGCTTTGTTGACCCTTTATCGGAAAGGAATAAACAAGATTAAACCAAAATTTGAAGTTAAAACTTGATGTTTTAGGGGTAAAATCTACATGTATAGGATCAACCCTACATCCCAAAAAATGATGCAACATGAAAAATTACAAATTAAGGTGGATAGAAAATGTATGGAAATAGGTGCATAAATGGGCACAATTAATTGTGTAATTTGGGTGAATGTATCAAAATATGTACATATATAGATATATGAGGTATAAATGTATAGAAATGTATGTTAATGAGTGGATAATGATCTAGGAAAGGGACCTAATGTAACACAAGAGTGCACCACTTATTGCTATATAATTTTATTGCTCTATTCTCTCAAAATGGACATAAAACTAAGTGGGAAATGGTATGAGTATGCACATTTATTAATTACACTAATATATATTGGGAGTTGAGTGCATGCCCATAATTATTATTTTACCTTATTCTTCCTTTGGTTTAATATTTGTAGATTATTTCATGAATGGATAAATACAATGATTCATAATAGGGTATTTTTATGAAAATAATTATTTATCCAAGGATTTTAATGGTTTTTAATACAAATTTTTAAATAGATGAACACTTAAGTTTATAATATTTTTTATTATAAAATTATTAGTATGAGTAAAACCAATAAATGTTTCCCTGCATATTTCAAGCATACATAAGTAATTTGGATGATTTCAAAATCCCAACATGGTCATTAAGATTAGTCTTTTATTCTTCAAAATGAGATACTATAACATTGAACTTAAAAACATAATTTTTTTTACTTTTTATGTTGTCGGGACTCATAGATGTGTAGCAATTGTATCATAAGTATATGTTATATGGTATAAATCCTTTGTCAAATTCAAAATTGATCTTCTTATATCAAATTGACTCATCAAGATCATTTTTAGATGCCTATTAATCTAAATTCAAAGTGGTATATAGGACAATACTCTAGATGAGGACCTAGATGTATTATATGTGTGAGGAAGTGATAAGAGACAATGGTTTAGACATGGAATAATACTATAAATAGAACAAAATATTCATCAGCCTGTGTGTTTTGTATATGACACACTCTCAATGGAGATATATGGTTGTGTATTTTCCCCTAATTATCATATATATGCTTTTTTTCCAACTGATATTATAGTTACACCTTTATATATTACATGTTCGTAAAGATAAAATGGTCATTATAGAATTTGAAATAACTAAACTTCCATGTGTGATGATTCTTCTCAAGATGGTTAGAATTTTGATCACATTTTTCTAACACTAACTCGTGTCATTAAATATATCAAAAAGGTGTGCTAGAATATTTTGAGATATTGCATGAAATTCTATAATAATTTATGAAGCATCAATCTTATGTGTAATGACATGTGTAGATGCAAATTTGGAGAAAAAATCAAATTGAGTTTGCTATGAGGATATGCGGCAACACTATGTGACTGGTGCATGATGCAAGAGATGCATAAGAGCTATATTATGTCTTTTGAATTGTGTGACATAGTTCCAAGTGTTGCACAAGTTGTATATGAAGCATGGAGCTATGTGTGGGAGTGCAACATGGTTTCTAGTGTTGTATGAGTTGCATATGATGCAAGGATTTGTGCATGTTAGTGTGACATGATTCCTAGTACTATTCATGTAGCACATGGTGCAAGAAGAATGCACAAGATTGTCCAATTCTATGTGAGGTACTAAAGTTATTAGGCACACTTATCCAATAACATATAGATCAACTATAAAAAACATGTGTCAAATCTTTAAAAAAAAATTACTTCTTTTAAAATAATAATTATTATAATTTTCAAATTTAATTAAACACAACAGACAAAGTTGGCATTGCATTAGAACTAGGAATAGAATAAAGGTAGAGTTAGAGGAAGATTTTTTTAGTTTCAAAAGTTATGGAGGTGGTAGATGAATTAGAAAAAGGAAGGGCGAGATATTAATTATTTGAAATTAGGTTTTTTTATTTTTTATTTTATCACTAGTTAATAGTGTCTCAAATGATGATGTAGTGTTTGAAGGATCGTGATAGAGTCCAAAATAGTGTGGTGGTGTCTTTGGGGCACAATGGTATCTTGTATATTTGCAATTGCTTCCTTTGTACTTTTTGATACAAAAATATGACTATAAAAAATTGTCTTGTTTATTGCAGTACTTGTCAAGTTTAAAAAGTGGGGAAAAGGGGGTGCCTATGGAATATGTAGGAGCTTTCCTTGGTTAAGAACCTAGAAGCATGTTTTGGCATAAAGTAGCTAAATAAATGTAAGTGTGTGGCCTTGAGGTTTTGGTGCATGGAATTTTAACAATGGAGGTTGGTGTGTGAAAGGAAGCTTAACTTTTATTTCATGTAAGGATTTCCTTGATTTACAACATTTATATCCATAGATCTACAAGAGACAACAATTTTTTAATTGAAATCTATAAAAGAATACATTTAACAAAAAATTACCAACTCATCATACAAGTCAAATTCCATGAAAAACACATCCAAAATACTTACAAACCTTCACCAGTAAGATCTATATTTTGAATGATGAAGCATTACAAAATTCTAGCATGCAAAAAAATACAACTAGACCTTGCATCCACTATAAACAACCATGCAATAAATACACTTTGATATATATTTTCTCTTACAACCAAGTGAACTTGAGAATAACATCACTCAACCTTCACTTAATATACCATTTCATTCTTCTAAGAATCCTACTTCTACAAGAAAAAGCACCCCAAATATCAATTTGTATCTATAGGTTTGGATGATTCATGAAGCTCTTGGAAGATTGATTTATCTCAAGATTTCAAATAATAAATGATCATTTAGTGGTATATAGTTCATATTTCTATTGGGGTAGTACTTTTCTATAAGGACTTTACTATGCTTGTTATGTTTATTCAAAATCAAACTCTAGATTTGTTTAACGTAAGTTACTGTTAGATAGGGGTTAGAATCCAAATCCAAATAACAAAGATAATAGAAACCACTCTATTAAATCTAAGCTAAAAACCCAAATCCAAAGCAAGCAAGAACAATCAACATAGAAAGAAAATAGGAACAAAATTAAAGCAAACTCTCCATGTTGAACTTGAATAACCTTGGACTTGCCTCTCCTCAAATCTGCCTTTGCAAGTTGCCCTCAGTTTTTGTTGTGTGCAAGTACCTATAAATGTAAGCACAATTGTTGGAGATATGTGGTTGTAAAGCCAAAATGAAGGAGGAAACTCTATTTTATAAAAGATCTATTTGAATGAATGACTAAGATCGATCTTCTAGAAAGATGCCAAGATCAACGAACAAGGATTCATGCACCACAAAGTAGTGGAATAGGGATGACCAAAGAAGAAGAACATTCAAGGAAGAATGAAGTGGTTGGTGAGCTATGGACAAGACAAAGAAGGGGGCACATCTTATGTCTATGTCCAACTCGAGGTACAAAGTGCACCTAGGATTGTCCTGGCTAGGGATTTTGTGCATGTTGAGTACGTGTACTCTGGAGCATGCTATGCAAATGCTTGAGAAGCATCTGGTTTGGTTTTGGATAAGAACCTGTTCCTCCTAGATTGCTCACAGACAGAAGATACTGAATCCAAAATCCACTCCCAACGATCGTTCAAACTACACATTTCAAAAAAGAAGTATTTATTGATGCATGCTTTATTATTTGAGAAATAAATTATTGTTAGATCTTTTTATATTTACTGTGTAATAAAGTGCAATAAATGATTTATTCTCTGTCTAATCCAATTTAATTGAATGCAATTATTGATTAATTCATTATATTCAATTTAATTTCAAAACTGTTGAGTCTGGGAATTAAATATTATATTAAATTCTTTGCATAGAAAATCATTAGGAATTAGACAGGTCACACCAAATATTAGCACCACTTATCAAATTAAGCCCATACAACAATAATTTCACTTGTGCAACCTTTCAACAAGCAATAAGAATCATTGCTCCAAAGATTTAACATGAATATCAATATTCTTATAGCTAATTTCAACCATACACACCATCCCCACATAACATCAAGATCATAAAAAAAGAACATACCTCTTTTACCCAATGCAAGTCACATAAACAATACATTTTCACATTAGACAAGCAATTAGGAGCAAAACCCACATGCTTTAAAACATATATATATCCATGAACATTTAAGATACATATAAAAATATGTTCATCTATAATCCATAAATATAATACCCATGAATATAAACTATCTGATGTGAAAAATAAAACTCTCCAATCATAAATCTTTCTATTAACCTCCAAAAGAAAACAAAGTCCCAAACCAATTATAATAGATCATCTAAATTATATGATGATAATTTATTTTTTACCAAATTAACAATGATGTTACATAAAGTTCCATCAGTAGACCCCTACACCTTCCAAAATACATAATGTTTCTCTTTCAACTCTTCTGTTTAATCTCTCAAAAAAATTATCATTATTTCTAGCCATAGATTTTATTTGTAACATTAACCCATCTACTCCTACTAAAACCATAAACTGCATATTCCAAGAAAGGAATCCTCCTCTTTGTAGAAACATAACTATTCAATGATTATAATTAACAAAACATAATGATGATCAAACCTAAATTGTCACAACTATACTTGAAATAAACCATCTCTAAATTGAAAAAAGATTCACTCATATATCAACAACACAACTAACATGCCCAACAACAAGATCATGTCATAAATAGATAGATTAACATCACTAACCAAAACTCTTATTGTAAGTGATTTAAAGTTTTTTAAGGTATGACGATACACTTTCTTCAAAATCCTACATTATCTAACCCACAAGTGTAAGCCACTATTTATTAAAAGGAAAGATCAAATTTAATAAAAAAATCCACTCCATCAAGGATTAATAACATATCCCATTCCTTCCTATAAATTTCCACAAGCTTACTAGGCTTAACAATGTGAAGAAAGAATACCCAAAACTTAGAACACCATGGAACCATTGCATGCAATAATATGCAAGCACATGTAACCCATATGCAAGCACATGCAATCCATGAAACCAATAATGTAACTTGAATTCAAAACCACCATAAAACCTATGAGGAAAGTTGTGTAGATTATAAATCTATAAAAAATAGTAGCATAATGGCTTGTAGAATCCACTTTAAGAGAATGGTAGAATGAGAGGAAAGAGTAGAAGAAGAATAGACATCATCCACCATAGAGAAATGACACAAGATGTATGTGAGGTAAACCCTTTCAAGTTTAAAACCCCACCCTCCAAACACCATGAAACCATTATATTATTCAACAAATACACATGTACAATACAAAGCAATAGTTTCAATATGGAGATCAACACTCATCTCTAACACTTATTCTTTAAATGATAACTCGACATGTAATAAATTTCTACATTGAAAACCTATCACATGTCACACATGCAACCAAACATCAAACTACACCATGTACATCCTACATCTCAAGCCCTCAATTTATAGACTTAAGTAGCCCATATTGATAAAGAAAAGTGATAGACTATCACCAATCTTGGATGCCATACAATGGAGTAAACATGTATGACCTAAAAATTGAGTTCAAATAGTAGTATCCATAAGAAATGATTATATTAATTACATACATTTATGTTAAATAGTATCTTATCTATAACAACAATACTTGAAGAACTGACCTATTTCTAGAGATTGTGAAGCTTGTTACACGAGAAAATAGGATTTGACGAACAACATTAAAAAAAATAAAAAATAAAGAGATGGTTGAAACTATGCATCAGTTGATATCTTCATATATGTTCCATAATTAGGTTTGACAAATGACAACAATGTAGATCATCCAATTGTAAAACCTTTAATGGAAAAACTAACTCTCTTTCGCCCTCCCCCTCCTCCTCCCTCTCCCTCTCCCTCTCCCTCTCCCTCCTATTCTCCTATTCTTTTATTCTCTATTTCTTCCCCCTTTTCTCTTTCATTTCTTTCCCACCTCTCCTCTCATTTCTCTTCCATCTCTCTTTCTCTATTTCTCCTCTTCTTTATCTCACTATCTCCCTCTTCCTCTCTCGCCCTCTCCATCTTCCTCTTTCTTTCTCCTCTCTCTTCCCCCTCCATATCTCTTATCTATATGTAAAAGTAAAATAAATATTATAAATTAAATAACAAATATAAATAAATATTAAACATAAAATACAATTTTATATTATAATATTACGTTAGAAATAAATTTGATACTTTATATTATAAAATATTGTATATAAAATAAATGTATAAGATATTTTACATATAAAATAAAGATGTATCTAAATATACAATTTTATAGTACAATATTCTTTAAGACATATAAATATAGTATATTTTGTATTAAATATAATTTCTTTTAATGTATGTCAAGTGAAGAAATTAGGTGGATATCGTAAAGTGTTTGACCATATGGAATACAGAAGACATGGAACACCTTGGTCGTAAAAATTTTAAGGTACCTATACGTTTCATTAAAAATGTAAGATCGACCAGCAAGGACAAAAGACACTAGGCACTGTTTAAGGTTGCCTTTGAGCCACTAGCTGGCACCTTTCGACGTGGCAACCAGATTGTGAGGGTGAGAGGTAAGAGCCAAGATAAAATATAGCGGTACCAGCTATCTACTAATTAATAAATTAGGTGATATGTAGGCGTGAAAAGGTACCCCGCCACTCCATGTAAAGGGGGTAAAAGTGTGGTGAAGTGGAAGGGAGATCGAAGAGTCAATTATCCTCATCTTCTTTGCGCTACATACCGTAGAAGGATACTTACAAACAGTCCCTGGCATAGTCACTGAAAAAATTAGTACTCCTTATGTAGACAGGCAACTTGTGGTTTGTCGCTTGTGATATCTGAGTACAAATATTGCGATATTTTCTTATGCTGTTAAAACATTCAAGGTTGGTGGAGAATATGTTGATATGAATTAAAATATTTAGCCTAGTGTTATTCACATTTCTGAGTGTTATATAATAGTTTTTAATAATAGGGTTGATCATATTTTTATGTGATAACAATATTAAATTCTCTTAGTGTGATTGAAGTATTTTTTTATGTTAAGAGATAATATTACCATGGTAGTGATTGAAGTATCTTTTTATGTCAAAGATAATATTACCATTTAAGCGTGATTATGAGCATAGAAATCTTTCTTTGTCAAAGATAATATTACCATTTAAACGTGATTGTGAGCATCTTTTTATGTCAAATACAATATTACCATCTAGTAGAGTAGTGATCGGGGCATCTTTTTGTGTCAATACTGTCATCTAATAGTATAATTGAGAACATTTTTTTATGCCAAATATAATATTATCATGTAGCAAAGTGATTGGATCATACCTTTATGTAGCTAGACCAAGTTGATATTAGTATACTGTGTTTTATGTGGCGTATTTATCCACTTAAATAGTCATCATTGTATTTTTTGGTTTGAGTAAGTTGATAGTAAACAATTGATTTGACGTATTTTATGTGGGCTTTCTTACTTTAAACTAAGACCAAAATCATCTTATTTTAGAATAAGTAGATAGTAAAAAAAATTATAGCATTTTTTATGTGGGTTTTTTTAATTTCTAGTTAAACAACACATTTGGTATTTGATTTTTTGTTAAAATATATAGATTGTAAACAATTACTATCTTGTTGTTTTATATGGGTTCTCATACTTTAAAGTAAAAGCGAATCATTTTATATAATAATTATTTGAAGACACAAAAATATAATTAAACTTAGCAGTGGAATAAAACAAGTGGTTGCTTATTCCAAATGTCTCTTGATTAAAAGTTAAATATATCTGGTTACCAACTTTGACAAACTTCCATTATCTTTCTTTATGTAAGATAACGGTAATCCTTGTAACTTCTCACTTTACCGAGAAAAATGAAATATTACATGAAATTGCTCTGATTCGATTTAATTATAGAATTTACGAGAAAACTGAAAATCTACAGTATAGAAAATGAAAAATCTTTAATCTACATTACAATGATTTTCATACAAGCAGCCATCTTCAAATGGTTTATAAATATTAGTCTTCATTACAAACTTAACTTATAGAAAAAGGACCTTGACATTGAAAACAAATGAGAACAGCATTGGCATGTAATCTCTAATGATCTTTTAAAGTTTTAAATTAGGGTGGGATACATTTCAAAATTTGAAAAATTAAAAAATTAAAAGCAATTTGTGTTTTAATCTAAATGTTTATAAAAATATGACTTATCCTTTCTATTAAAACTAGGCTTTAACAGTATTTGTTGTAAGAAAAGTAAATAAAAAAATCGAATAAAATAGTTTTCTTATCATTAATCTTAAAGTGTATGAATATAAGATCTATTTTAATATTTATATTGATACAATAACTTATACTGAATATAGTCAAATGCATTCTTGAGAGGACATAATAATATTTTAAAAAAATCTACTCATTTATATTTGGAAATCTTTTAGAAATAGATATAAAATTGATAAGTGTATATGTCTAAACAACCTAAATAAGCAAAAGAGACCACAAACTATTTTCCTATATAAATACTTAGAACCTTGCTCAAATATTGAAAAGATAAGAAAATAGGGTTGTCTTAGGAATTACTTGATCTAATTTTATCCAATATTTTTAAGAATTCCACCACTTCCCTCCTTGAGGAAATATACTGAGAGTAAATATAAGTACATCATATTTAGGTTTTAAATAGTTATACTAGAATAGAACTAAGAAAACCTTATAAAGAATCTATAATTTATTAATGATGAAGTTAGATTCACTCTCATCCATAAGAGCTATATTTAAAGAGTAATAAGAGTTGAACTAAGCCAATTTTAATACATCAAGAACATAAATAACAATGTATAAGATATGAACTAAAAAATGATTTGATTCTAAGACTCTAATTAAAGTAGTTTTTACTTGTGTGAATTGATTGTTCCTCACTAAAATTATGTTTAATATTAAGTGTACAAAACTCTACTAAATTTTTATTCTTCATTTAAAAAAATAATTGTACTTTGTTTAATATTATATTAGTGTTATAGATAAAGAATGTTTTACCACATTATATGTGGCATAGCAATTCCTAAGTACTCATATGCCATAAATGAGCTTGTTGATAGGTACATTCGTAGATGTATTCACTTAGTTATGTATATTCATGTACCATAAAGAGAGTTAATAGTTCAATAGGTGACATATAAGAGACTAAGAAATAACACACATTTTGTTGTTATATGAGAATTGGTACAAATGTTGATATTTATGTAACCCAACTATTTTTATTAAAAAATTCAAGGGATTGATAGGACAATGTGTTGATATGTTAAAATATTTAGCTAGTTTAAGCATCTAGTGTTATTCATATTTCTAAGTGTTATATAATATTTTAATAGTGGGGTTGGATCATATTTTTATGTGACAACAATATTAAATTCTATGTCAAAGATAATATTACCATGGAAGTGATTGAAGCATCTTTCTATGCCAAAGATAATATTTTCATTTAAGCCTGATTCTAAACATCTTTTTATGTCAAAGACAATATTACCATCTAATAGTGATTAGGGCATCTTTTTGTGTCAATATTGTCATCTAATAGTATGACCGAGCACATCTTTTTATCCCAAATATAATATTATTATGTAGAAAAGTGAGATCAAGTTGATAGTAAACAATTAGTATATTGTATTTTATGTGAAATATTTATCCACTTAAATATATTCATAATTGTATTTTTTGGTTAGAGTAAGTTGATAGTAAACAATAGACATGGCGTATCTTATGTAAGCTTTTTTACTTTAAACTAAGACCAAAATCATTTTATTTTATAATAAGTAGGTAGTAAAAAGAATTATAGTATATTTTATGTGGGCTTTTTCTATTTCTAGTTAAACAACACATTTTGTGTTTATTTTATTTTTAAAATATATAGATGGTAAACAATTACTATGTTGTTTTATATGTGATCTCTTACTTTAAATTAAAAGTGAATCATTTTATATAATAACTATTTGAAGATAAAAAAAGTTCATCAAACTTAGTAGTGGAGTAAAACCAGTGGTTGTTTATTCCAAACACCTCTTGGAATTTTAAAAAAAGTTAACTGTATGTAAAAGAGGATGAGTGCATGGTTACCAAATTTGACATCTACACCATTATATTTTATGTTATGTAGATAATATGTCCTCCTTGCAACCCACTTCACAAAGAAAAAAAAAATATTATTTATGAAATTTTTAACAAGTTCAATTTAATTGTAAATTTTGAAAACATTAAAATCGTAAATTATTAAATAAAATAAATATTTAATCTACCTTACAATTTCCTTTGACAACCATCTTCAAATAGTTTTGAAAGGTATTGATCTTAATTACAAACTAAACTACAACCTTAACATGAAAAAGGACCTTACATAAGATGGAAGAAATGCTCAACTTTGACATATTGAAATAAATAGAGAACACCATTCCTTATGTTTGTAATCTTTAATGATCCTTTAAAGTTTTTAATTATAGGGTGTAAATATATTTCAAGAAATTTAAAAAAATTAAAAAAATTAAAAAACGATTTATTTTTCTAATCTAAATATTATAAAAATATGACATCCTTTCCATTAAAACTAGAGCTTTAATATTCCACTTATTGTAAGAAAATAAATTAAAAAATAGAATAAAATAATTCTCTTATCATTAATCTTAAAATGTATGAATATAAGATCTAATTTAATATCTATATTGAAACAATAGCTTATACTGAATATGCTCAATTTTTATGTGTTCTTGAGAGGACATAATAATATCTCAAAAAATTATACTTGAGTTTATATTTGAAAATCTTTTAGAAAAAGATATAAAATTGGTAAGCGTATACGTCTAAACAACCTAAATGAGAAAAAGAGACCACCAACTATTTTCCTATATGTAAATACTTAGAACCTTCCTCAAATATCAAGAAAATAAGAAAATAAGGTTGCCTAAGGAAGCTGAGGCTATGCTCACTAAATATTGTCCAAGCTATAGGCAAAGAAAAGCAAATTGTAAATGCAAAAGAGTGGCCAATATCTAGTAAGATAAAGTTGAGAAGCTTGATTTTCAGCCAATTGAAGGAGATGATGGACAACTCTTTTATATAGTATAAAGGAGGCCATGGCAACAAAGACAAGGTATGCCACAAGACCCCCTTAGCTTTAACTCATCCTTTCCTATTGGGAATCAAAAATTTTCTGCTTGGAACTCTCAACCTTGGCAAGCAAACCAAAACCAGTTGCAAAACCCTCAACAATGGCCACAAGCTCAGGTAAATTGGACCTAGTAGTCAAACCCTTGGCCATTTTTTTTTTTTTAGGGTTTCAATTATAATCCACAATGGCCAACCCAACAAAATCAGTGGTAGCCTCAGTGGTAGAAAGGCCAACAATGGCAGCAATAAAATATGAACTACCAGCAGCCTATGCTCCCTTATTTAGGTTCTAAGTAAGGCCAACAATGGTAACAACAAAATATGAACTACTTGCAGCCTATGCTCCCTTATCGAGAAAATAAGAAAATAAGGTTGCCTAAGGAAGCTGAGGCTATGCTCCCTGAATATTGTCCAAGCTACAGGCAAATAAAAGCAAATTGTAAATGCAAAAGAGTGGCCAATATCTGACAAGATAAAGTTGAGAAGTTTGATTTTCAGCCAATTGAAGGAGATGATGGACAACTCTTTTATATAGCATAAAGGAGGCCATGGAAACAAAGAAAAGGTATACCAAAAGACCCCCTTAGCTTTAACTCATCCTTTCCTATTGGGAATCAAAAATTTTCTGCTTGGAACTCTCAGCCCTAGCAAGCAAACAAAAACCAGTGGCATAACCCTCAACAATTGCCACAAGCTTAGGTAAATTGGAACTAGTAGCCAAACCCTTGGCCACAAATTTTTTTTTAGGGTTTCAATTATAATACACAATGGCCAAACCAACAAAATTAGTGGCAACCTCAGTGGTAGAAAGGCCAACAATGGCAATAGAAAAATATGAACTACCAATTGCCATGAACATGAAATATTTTTTTTTAGACACTTTTCAGAACTCCACACCTGAGATGTAGGATCAATTGTGTGAGTTTTATTTACATAATTTAGTTCTTTCATATATTTTTAGGGGATCTTTAAATAAATGCTTTGACCTATTATGTTAGAAATAAGCACCAAAGGGGGAAAATTTTCTAGGACTATCATGAGAAATAAAAATATATCCCCTTACAACTAAGAAAGGAGGCAGTGGACCCAAATGTAGTAATAGATAAATGGTTGGATCTCTTAGATCACGAGGAGTTGGAAAGAAGATAATAGAGTGCAACCAACATTATTATAAAAGAATGAAGGGACTAGTAGTAGCTACAATCAATGAAGCCTTTAACTTTGTTTAGAAAAGATGAGAAGATCTTACACTAGAAATGAAAAAGAAGGAACCACACTCTGTTTACAATTATGTATCCATCATTCATAGGTCTCATAAATATATTTCAATTGCAATGAAGAATGGAGTTACCTGGTTCCCACTTGTCTTCTATCCTCCTATCCTCCTATTTACTATACCACACTAGACAAGAGAGAAACATAGGGAAGAAGATGTAGCAAAAAGAAAGAGGTTGGAAAAGCTCTCAGATCAAAAAAGGTTACTACCTGAAATAGGGAAAAGGAGTGGAATTTGTGGTAGATTTTAGAGAGATGGCCTTGCAATATAACCTTCAACCTTAAAGATTGCTTGAGGAAAAGAAATGGTTTAGTTGGGGGGAAATTATGGGTCCAATTAATGACTAGTTTTCCTTTACTGTATGTTTTTATCATTTCATCTGCTAAGTTTCATAGACATTTTGAAGACTTCATATATCTTTTATATGCCTTTCATACACTTTAAAAAAGACTTAAGTATGTGGAAATGAAAATATGATATGTTGAAATATGTGTGTGTGAATGCATGTATGTTCATGAGACTTAATATTGTTCTATGATTAAATTATGATTGTTAATTATGTGTATGCCTTGAGGATGAAACTAACATCTTGTAGCTAGAAGGAATGTAACCCACAATAAGAAGATTTCCAATCCACAACAAAGGGATTGTGGATGGTTGCAGGGGAAAGATCAAAGAAAAAATGTGTGACATTTATAAAAGAGAACAAAGGTGATCGTTTAAAGATTCACCATGAGTCACCACAACATATTTTTGACCAAAGAATAAGAATACTTGGAGGAGAAAAAGTTTATTCTAAGCAGGACTAACTCATGATGTGATAGTCCTTAGGCACATTCTGTATCATGGCAATTAACCATTAGGTACACAATTCTAATTCAATTTCTCTTCTTCTACTTTATAATTATAGGTTTTTGTTTTAGGACTAAGTCCTCTCCCCATCTTTGAGGGAGAGTGGAAAAATACTTTATGAATCTTCTTTCAGTCCTAGAGGAATAAGAATCCTCCCAAACCTTATATAGTGGGATCTATTGTTGAGGAGAAAATATAGTTGCTAGTTGCTAGTAATTACTGATAGTTGTTTTCCTATTACCAATTGCAACAATAGATATGTATTATTAAATAAGAAATATTTAGCAGGTTCTTGTCATATTGTATGTAAGAGTTTAGAGTTTTTATGCAATAAATGGAGTTAGTTCAACATCATGATTTGCTGATTAATTAGTGAGTGTTCGAAATATTTTGTGGAAGCAAAAAATCAAGCAAGGGCCACTTGAGGTACTGCTAATCCACTTCATTTCCTATTATTAGATTAATTGATGCATTGTTAGAATTAGTTAAGTAGTTTCTAGTTATATACATGTGAAATTCATGAATGTGATTCTATAATTTGGATTGAATTTTGTAGCTTCATGTTTTTTTCATCATCCAAAGAAATTAGTTATAGTTCAGGTACCCATAGCATAAGGTAGCACCTTATATTTATTTCCCCTATTTTATGAATTAGCATTTCATTTCCTTTTCTATATTTTCTTGTTTTATATACATGTGTAATCACCTATACTCCATTGATACAGGACATTCCTAAGTTCCATGAATGTATATATTGTGCCATCACTGTCTAAAGTTTATGAGTCCCTCATTGATAATTAAATGAAGCCTCTTGTGAAAGATGAATTGTTCAGTAATCCACCCTCTGATTTGTGTGTCTACCTAGTAGCACAAAGTTAATTAGACATTAGAGAGGCCCTACACTTAGTATCTTATTTTATCACCTCACTTTCTACTTTATGTCAAAAAGTTACAAATGTTTGATTCCATGCATGTGATGGTGACTTAGCTCTTCCTATGTCACTTTATTCTTTTGACCCCTCTCTTAAAATTCCTCCTAAACTTGAGGATATTTTATTACAATACGATGAAATAATTCTTAACATATATTTACCTTCCCTTCATTCCAATGCTCTCCCTTTTAGAGATGAAGCATTAGTAGATGAAGAATATCACCTCACATTGGATACTCCATGGAGAGATGTTGACCACACTTCTTCTATTCCTTATAGTACATCTCATATTCCTTGAGAAAATAATAATGTTAATTCAATAATTGTTAGTGGATTTATCCCACCCACTAAGGGGATATTGGATAATTCCATTAATCTTTAAAATATTCCTCCTCACATGAAAATATTTGTGTGTGTAGTGCTCTATTAATCTCCAACTCATCGTCCTAAAATATTTGTGCATGTAGCACCCGATTCACCTTCATAATGTCATCCTATAATAAACATTCATGATGTTAGAAATACATTGTGACCATTATCTTCAAATAACTAAATCCATTACTTCTAAAGTTCCTATGGCAGATAATTTTCACTTAGTGGACCACACACACAACACTTGAATAAATAAATAAAAGAATGATATCACAATGTCTCTTCCTCCTTCTCAACCTATTCTATGAACTACTCCTAAAAATATCTCTAAGTCTTCAGGAGAGTATGATCTTATTGAGAAACTTTGTATTACTCTTTCTAAGATCTCCATTTGGGACCTTCTACAAACTTCTCCTATCTAACATGGTATGCTTCATGAAGCTCTATGGAAGATCCTTGACACTTGTGTCATCTTTTGATAGAACGAATGATGTGAATGCTTTAATAGAATGCATTCATTTTGACACTCTAGACATTATATTCAATTAGAATGAAATTCCTCCCTTATAGTACAAAGTCAATCTAATCTTCTTATGCTAATTATTGTTAATATTATGGGTATCAAATATTATTGACCCTAGATCAGGGATAAATGTTTGTGGTGTTTATTTGTTACCTCACATTCACATAAATTCTTCTCTTGTTGCTACATCTCTCTTTATTCATGGGTTTGAAAACATTGGTCGAAAATATCTTGGCATGGTAATATTACCTATTTAGCTAGGACATGCTACCTTACCTACCTTGGTATATGTGATGCTAGGTACTTTATCATATAATATTATTCTAGTTGGTTGTAGATACACTCTATGGGTGCAATCATGTTTGCCTTAAGAAAATCCATTAAACTGATCCATAATAATAAAGTACATACAATAAGAGAAAATCCTTACCCCTTTTAGCCAACATGCTAAATAATGTCATGTGAATCCTCCTCTTCATCCTCTTCATAACTTTGTACCTTCTTCTACACAAGATTATTAAACACCAACATCACCTTCTGATGGTGATGATGTACCTTCTTCTTCTAATGCATGTCTTTGTGATGACTAGGGCTCCTTAGACTTCACCCCCATGGGATAGGTGATGAGTATAATGTCGACCCTCATAACTTTGGCATTCCTTCATTTAGCAAGGATTTGCATTCTCATGCTAGAATTTATCCTTCTTCTATGAATTTAGTTAGTGCTTCTCCTAAATGTAATTATACTTTTCAATGTTCCAAGGCTAGTCATGTTAACTCTCCTTCTCCCTCTAATTTGGAGACACGTCATAGGTTTGGATTCAAAAATATTTCTAAGAATGGATACAAAAGAAATGGTCTTGGGTGCATGGAACATGGAGTTAAGGTACCTATAGAACTTACAGTATACTCATCAAGAAAAAAATTCAAGGAGTTAAGGTCCCTATGAAACAAATTCAAGAAACACTTCCTTTTTGTGAAGATAATCAAGCACATGGCCATTCCACTAGTGAATGTCTAGCCTTGCAAGAAAAAATCAAACATCAAGACTGGTGCTATAATTCTTCCATTTTCTAATTCACCTATATCTTCTTCACATGACAAGTGACATCAAGGTTCACCTATGTCTGAGTCATTCTACATAATCAACATTCTTCTTCTTGTATTATGACATTGAGATTTCCTTACTCATAACATGAGAAAACTTCTACACCATTATATGGAGTTTTTTTTTCATTTTTATGACATGAGATCACCTTTGTCATCATATTTTGATTACCACTATCTTTCTCATAAATGGAATAGTAGGGACTTCACCTCTCTTTTTTATCTCTTCTATTCTCTCATGAAATCTTTGAACTTTCCTTCCTCTATTGTGTTGATACCCACTATGTGGCACATGTAGCTTTCCTTTTTTGCTCATTGCCATTCATGTTGGTACAATCTCATGTACACCCATACTTTCTTCATGGTAATAACTCAATATTTTCTCTCATGGTTTTCCTCACCTATATTTTTAGGGGCAAGGGAAACTAGTTTTGGAGGTGTGAATCCTTCCTATAGATCCCCTATCTTATTTATTCCCCATTTCTTTACCTTAATATCATCATACTACACATGCCAATATTTTAAGGGGGTTACATATATGCTACCCACTCGTCTATCCTTACATGCACCTTATCTAAGTTAACCCCCTATGGTGCTTCTTTATTTTAGGCCATTATTGTGTTGCTTATTTTTATGCTCCTTAAATAATTCCCCCCCCTTTGAGGTATTGGTTTTTATTACACTCCCTATCACATTGGTATCATATGAACCATCTAGTATAATAAAAATTTCTAGCTTGTGGTCCTTCATCTATCCTACTTGGGTAATCTATGAACCACCTAACATAATACAACTTGCTAGTTTGTGGGCCTTCATATGTACCTAGGTAATCTATGAGCTACCTAACATAATGACTGTGTGCTTCATATGAATTGCTTTTTGCATTCATTATCACCTAGCATAACACAACTTGTTAGACTGTGGCCCATTTTTACATTATTATTTTCATGATCCCTAGTGTCAAAACAAGCTTGTGTTTGAGTCATGTACTATCTTCTATAAATATTGCTTCCCTATTTCTTGTATGCATTCTCTCCTTGAAGGAATCAATCAATCCGTGAAATTATTCTCATCATTTAATAATTATTCCATGTTATTTATTTTATGTTTGTTACATTTTGGAGATGATACATAGTATCAAGAAAACCTCCCATATCGAGGTCCCTTTCACTTTGCTAACTCAAAACTTTCTTGTGTTTATCACTATGTATTATTCTCCTTTTTTATTTTTCATTTATGATTTTATATATATTCCTATGATTATTTTGTTCTAACCTAGTGGTTTTGTAGGCTTTTGTTTAACTATTTTCCTTGTGTAGGATTTTTTTTTTTTAATGTATTTATTTTGTAGGTTCTCAGCCTAGGGGCATGGTTCCTTTGCTTGATGGTTTTCATCATGATCTATAGTATGTTTTTTGTGTTTCTATGTTATTTTATTTTTAGTGCTATTTCCTTTACTTTAGCATGTTTATTCATGTAGGTTCATAAGACTACTAAAGTGGGGGAAAACGTAGTGTAAAAAATTCTATACCCTTAAAATTTTAGATGTGTGTTGTGTTCACTTTGGTGTCCATTCCCTTAGTATTTTTTGTATGCTCATTTTATCCCTTTCATCACCCTTTATTGTTCTCAAGGTTCCCAAACCTCATTACTTGTGGTCATTTTTTCATGTCACTTTTGTGTTCAGCCTTATGAATTTCTTATCTCCTATCTTTGTGAGCATAAATTATTTAGAAACTAGCACTTACCATGGATGTCTGCGCATTGTGCTAGTATTTTGAAATAATTTTTGGTTTAAAGGCTATTTTTAAAGTGTTTTTCCACTTCTCACCTTTCTAGGTCAATGAAAATGACTTAAGACATTTCTAAACAACTTTTCAGCCTCTTCCTCTTCTACTCTCTTCTCATTTTTAAATCTATCTTTTTATTTTATAAAATATATATCTCTCTCTCAAGCTCTCACATAGTACTCTCAAGATTTTCAGAGCACTCTCACAAAATTATCTCTAGCTCTCCTATTCTCTTTGGCTTTATGAAGCCTTTTAAGTAATATTGTTCTTTTATTATTATTGCAATAACTTATTTTCTTTTTCCCCTTAGCACGCTGGGATTATCACATCCCATCAATATTTCATTTTAGTCACTACTCTTGTTTCTAAAACACACACTTTTTCTATCTATTTATCTATCTTGATTGTTGTGGAGGTAGAAATACAAAAAAAAGGATTTGATTAAGTCAAATCCCCAAACAACCCTAAACACTTTTCCTCTTCTTTATGTTTGTAGGTATTTTGAGAGCACTCAATCACATGGAGGTTTGCAAGAAGTTTCTTGTTTTTAAATCCATTTGTATTATTCATTTAAATCATTTAGATCATTTAAGTCAGTTAATTTGTTATTGTATAGTATTTGCTGGATTTTTCTTATTTCTAGGTTTTTTAGGTGAGGTGAATGACTAAGTTGGAATTTTCATATTTTTGGGTAGTTTCTACATGTGGTTTGTACAAATTACAGTGTGACATGCAAAAAATTGCATGATGCATTTCGTCGGTCTTTATTCTCTGTATTTTCCATTTTTGTAATTAATTGGCGACTTTTATCTTTCTATTTTTAGTAATTCTCACCAGTTCATTCTCTTCAAACATTTTAGCTAGTTAAAGATAAGTGTAATTTTTGAAATTTACTATATGTATGCATATATATATAAATATACATACATACATACATACATACATACATACAAACATACATATATACATACATATATATATACACACATACATATATACATATATACATACCATATATATATACATATATATACACATATATTTATACATACATATATACATACTTATAAATATATACATATATACATACATACATATACATACATATACATACATATACATACATACATATACATACATATATATATATATACACATACACACACACACACACACACACACACACACACACATATATATATATATATATATACATGTATATATAACTGTATGGAGATAACAATGACTTCATACACCAACTCATGATGAATGTTCAAGTATATATTTACATGCAGGTATAATGTATCATCATATAGTTAGATTACAAAATTATGCAAGTGTCTGGGTTCTCAAATATCATGGTTTGACTACCATGTTACTATCTACCTCTCCTAAATGATACTCTCCCTCAACACACAAGATGGAAAAAATAACCTCCATCAACCTCGTGTCAAATAGATGGTAAGTCCATACCAATACAAAAAATATACGATTTAAGAAATACCAACCATTCCATAATGAAAAACAAGTATCAATATTATGTATAACCAACTATCAAATCAAATCAAGAATATCTCATATAGATAAAAATATCAAACTACCATAGTATCATGTAGAATATAATGCCGTCACTCTCAGTGCATCATTTAAAACATTGAATACACACACTAATTAGTTAATTAATCATAAAAACATGTTCATAATAAGTGATTAAAAATGGGCCGTGACAATTTCCTCCATGTCACATGTAGCAATTTAATTGGATTAAATTTAACACTCTAGATTAATTTATGGGGTCAAATGTAGTCATAGACATGAAATTTTATAGGTAAATAAGTATCTTTATTAAATTTTTAAAAGTATAAATTTTATATCTACTACTTTCTTTCAATTTTCTAGTCAACATAAGTTTCTTATAGAAAATATGAAAATGTATTTGAGACAATAAAACACATTAAAAAATGTTAAAAAAATCTAAAAAATAAGTGTGTACTTCATATCAATGTCTTTATTTTAATAAAAATATATATTTCAATTTTCGTATATCTTGGTATATCTGCAAAGGGTTATGTAAGACAAAAAAATATTAACATAATAATACTTATCAAATAAAAAATTAATAGTAATAATAATTAATAAAATATTACAAAAGCATCTTAAAAATATCAACATTAAAGATTTATGTTTGAGAAAGAATGACAATGTTTTATTTCTAGCTTAAGTTATGGGGTACTCAATCAATAAAAATATATATATTAATAAAATATTATAAAAACATCTTAAAACTTATTAGCATTAAGGATTTATGCTTGAGAAAAAATTAAAATATTTTATTTCTAACTTAAGTTATGGGGATGAGAAAAGGTACTCAACCAATAAAAATAAAATATATTAATTCACTTTATTAAAAATTAATCAATATGATAAATTTTTTTTTTTTAATAAATAAATAAATATAATCTACATATAAAATATCAAAATCATTTGTTTATATCAATATTGAATTATTCATGGTATGTTCATTATAGTTGATAGATTGTGACAATTTTTGAAAGAAGAATATTTTATGTGGCTCTCAACAATAAAAAAGTGTGATATACACAATTGTATTGTCGATGCATACTATTAAGGTGATTGAATTAGTCTATGACCTAAGATTTCTAACATATATCTAAAATTTGAATTTCAAGCTACATTTTTAGAGTTAAGAGGCAAAAATATCTCAAAAATATTTGATTTTTTTATCAAGCTCTTCCTTATTTAACTGTACATTTCAACTTCCATGAGTCCTTATCAAGTGTAGTGGCTCTTTGATTGTCATGCCAAGAATTCTAATATATTATTTAATTCAAAATGTGAAAGTAATGTAGGTGTACATCTTTGATAGAGAGTTTATGACTTTTATATATACTTTTAGTGAAAATATTTATATTTTATTCACATCTCTATTTTATTCACTGTTTTAACTTAAATATTCAAATCTACAAACTTATAATATCCTTTAAATTACCAACTTAATTCATATTAATTAATTTCACTAGTTACAACAAGTTCTTGAGTATCTATGATCCTCCTTTGATGTCATCAAAGGTATAATATCAATTCAACATATCAATGTGAAAGAAATAATTGATACCCTTTGAATTTTATGTTTAGTTATGTTAAAGAAATATTAAATAATATCTCTTGAAATTTATTATAATATGCACCACTTAAATGAAACATGCTTCTTCCATAAAATATGTAAGTCTCCATTTGTATGTGTATACATGTATATGTTTAAAATTTAAGGTAAATAACAAATTTAAAGTGTTATATTGAAGGATTATAGATTACTTAGTGATGATGATAATATGTTTTTTGATCTGCCATATGTAAAGGTTCAACCTTTAGATGAACTATATATTATTGTATATTAAAAATATAAAATATAATATATAATTCACATAAAAGTAGATAAATTAAAATGTCACCTCCAACAAACTTATTATATATTTAAATAATAATCAAACTTTATATATATATATATATATATAGACTTCAGTCGGGTATCAGTCACCCTATAAACTATTGTGTGCTTGTTAAACTTTTTTAATATGATCGGTGGCGCTGGCGTGACATGCCCTCCAATAACACGGATTTGGGGGGAGACTAGACCTCATGACCTCTTACCTGCAACAAAATGATTTAGCAAACTTTATATCTTTTAAAATTATTATTTAAATATATTTTTTACCTATTTAATAAAACCCAATATTCCCCTAATCATAACCTTAACAAGCCAATTAAAAAAAAGACTTCAAATGTTTACTTACTCATATATTATAATCTTTGTACAAAACACACTATTTATACTTGCATATTAAAATTTCCTTTATGCAAACAAACCTACTTTGAAGAGTACAACATTAAAAACTTTAAAAAGTCGTATCATGGTTGTCCCCAATACACATTAATAAAATACACAAAAAGAGGAGATAAAATGCTACATTATTCTCATGTGTTGTGTCTTTGAGAAATAAAATATAAGATAGACCTCCACCTGATCACTTATAAAATATATGTAAACAAAGATATTAGGTATTTATTTATGTTTAGATCTTCCTAATCCAACAATAATTTACTACACAAATCATTAGTATTAAAATAATACTACACTTAAAACATGTCAATGGTCAAATCATAGGACAAAGCTAGCAATAAGTTTAAGTTTATTAATTAACAAGATAAATTATATATTAAGTGGTCTTTCATTTATTGGTGAAATTGGTTTATGAATATTTTATTAAATATTAAATATTAATGCAAGATCAAATAATTAAAATTGGAATCATAATCTTAGTAACTTTAATAAAATGAACACCATTCAATCTTTATTTTTAATTAAAAAATTAATTATTTATATAATTTTAATATATGTTTTAAATAGTAACAAATTATAAAACTATTTGAAAATTGTTTATTTTCTCAATAAATAAATAAATTATATAAGCTTTTCATTTATAAAAAAGATATAACTTTATTATGTTTCTAATTTGCTTACTTAACATGTGTCAAAGGATTGTTCAAGTAATTAGAATCCAAAGACATTTTTATATCAAAGATAATAAATAATGAATAGGAGATGCTTAGTAACTATTTTTCTTTGGTGTTATAATATCAAACTTAAGATATTTTTGTTCAAGAAGTAATGATGCATGTGATGATATTATTCTTTTGTATAAAATATAATGTGGAATCAATAGTTTAAATAACTAATATTGGGTATGTTTTTGATATTAAAAGAAACAAAACAAGGGTGTTGTCTCATTAAACCAAGGCAACCACGACCATTCACAATAGAATAACACTAACAACATAGTGACAACAGGTCTAAAAACTAGACTATCACCCTAATCAAAACATATAAAAAACATCACAAAAAACACACAACCTTTATTCGTTTTATTTTAATTAAATTACTTTTTAAAGATAATCACATCTTTTAAGCAATTTGAAAATAGTTTTAAATAATATTATCTAAATAAATAATATTTTTAGCTAAAATAACAATTATCACTTTTAGCTATATAATAATAATAATATAAAAAAATATGATGCAATTTCTATATGGTTATATAATTTAATAAAATAATTTTTATATAGTTAAAAAATGTATATTTTTTCTTCCATTCATGGAGCTTCTAGTGTTAATTTTAAATTAAGTTTGTGCAACCAAAGTGTGAGTTTTTTAGTTTGAGATACCTTAAGAAAGTCTATCAAAGTGATGTTAAAGGAATTAAAAGTGTAGTACCCCTCCATTTATGCTTATGTTTTCTGCTATTATGTTTATACACTATTAGACTATGATACTTTGTTTGGATATTTTGATTGCTGGTTTTGAGCGACAGTGGATTTATTCTGTGACATGATGATACATTGTATGGTGATTACCGATTTCTGATATGCTTTGAGATAGCGTAGATGTTTATTTTCAGTTGATTATTGCTATGTATATGTTTATGATGGACTAACAGTTATTTATTTCGTCAGTCTGATGTGACGTGTATTGGTGTGGAGAACGGAATCGCATCACTCGCTTGCGAGTGCCCTGTGATATCCATGATTTTCTTCGCACAGTGTGCCTGTACAATGGTTTATATATATGCATATTATTGCTTGGTTGCAAGAATTGCAGGTACACGACACCGACTCCACCTGGGTACTCAGGTCTGAGCATGTCAAGACTCAACGGATACGTTGATTGGGAGGTAGTAGTTTGGTTCATCCTAGTCTAGTCTTTAACCCGGTCACTGTACATTGTTAGTTTTAGTCTGAGTCATACGTTGTCTTGTACTTTTCTGTTTGGTTTAATTGCTTGAAAGGAAAAATGTCAATTTAAATAATAGTTTATTATGTTCTATTTACTATTATTTAAATTAAATTTTAATGTTAAAGAAATTAGTTTTGCAAGTTATTTAATTAATTAATTAGTTTGTTTGGTTAAATGGTTTGGTCATAAAGATTAAATCTATTTAATTAAATTAAATTGTTTAAATGTGTAAATAGATTTATTTAAATTAAATATTATTTGTGGAAATGGCATTTGAATTGTAAATTAACTTTGTATTTGAAAATTAGAAAATTAAATAAAGTAAATGCATGCTATTTGAATATTGGTTTCAAATTTAAATAAATAATTCAATTCATGCAAATCTTGAAAGGCAAGATTGTTGAGAAGTGGTTGAGAAGATATTTTGCACTTCTCGACATGTGTGCCAGTGCAATTATGATTTTTGGTTGAGGTTGTTCACGGAGGTTATTTTGGATTTGGGGAAATACAGAGGGTTATGAAATTTTCTTCATGGGAAATTGAAAGAGGATTTTGTTGTTAAAATTATTTATTTTAAAATATTTGTGATTACCTCTATTCAATTGTATTTTTGTGGAAGATCCCTTTGGTGGGAAGATCTTTGTGATTGGGTTTAGATTTCTTTTGGATTTGGTGATTTGGAGAAGTTGGAGGGTTGCACTCTACAGGCAAAGATTTCACTCTTCAACAACTTAGATCTTCAAATCATAGGAGAACATGTATTTTTCTTGTTTTGATATGTTTTCTTTTAAAAATGAGTGTTTGAGAAAATATCAATTTTCGTGTTTCCTATATTCTTCTCGGGAATTTTTTTGTAAAATTTGGTTTAATCAGTAGAAATAGGAAAGAATTTTGAGGAAATTGTAAATAAAGATTCCTGTTTTAAAAAAAATTGTTATGGGTTTTTTGAAGATTTATTGATTCCTGTAGAAAATTATTTTTCTGTGTATTTTCCTGGTTAAAATAATTGTTATTTATCAAATTGCATGTGGATATATATATATATATATATGTATATGAATGATATATATACATATACACATATAAATCTTTATTTAAAATTTTATTTGAAATCATGCTCATAAATTTCGTCAAATTTTCGTACGGCGATATTTAAAGACGGATTAAAATCCGTGGAGCTGAGCTTCTAAAAACGCAAGGTTTTCAGTTTTAATTTTTAAAGAAATAAAATATAATTAAAAAAAATGTAACAGGGGATGTGCAGGGGGGGTTACCCCCACAGCCTTTCCCCAAAGGGAAGGTGGCTGTGAGGGTAGCGCTGGCGCTGCCTACACAGCCGCGCCTCACATTCACCCATACCTCTCCTAACTTAGAATGATTATGTTCTTCCAATTTACAATGAATGTAAATCCTTATGTCTTCTGCATGTAACACACAATATGGAACCTTAGAAAATGCGTCTTAGGGGTCGACCTTCGTGGATTTAACAAGATGTTTCTTAAACTTGGGTCGTGGTCTATTAGTAACCTCAATAACCCTTGGTGTAGCCATTTCAAAAATGAATTCAAATTGCTTTCGAAAAGTTCTCTGTGAAACTAGGGAAAATAAAGATTGTAAATACCTTTTCGTTCATTTTTCTGATTAGGGTTTGAATGCACAAAATCACAAATCACCTTGATCACTCCAAATATTTTCTTCGCTACTCTGCTCCTTCCCAATGCTCGTTGTGAATGAATTTGGCTAAGTAAAATCACTTTATAACCCTTGAAACTAAACTAATTTCACATTGAATATTTCAAACAATAAATTTGTCAAACCCTTCACTGTATGTATAGTTACCTTCAAGTTTTGCACAATCTTTCGCATTTCAATATTTTCTACCAAGTTTTCTCCAAAAGATCAAGCATGTTGACCTACATCACATATCTTCGTGTTGAAGCATCAACATTATTTTCTTTGGTAGGGGATTTTTTTTTTCATTAGAGCTCCCCCTAAGCCAAAGCTCTCAACTTAGTTTCTAGAGGAAACATCTGGACCAGATGTTGGTATAGATTCATCCTTAACATCGGTCTCTTCCTTCTTTCTCCAAATCTTATCCATCTCCTTTTTTGTTTCCACTAGATCAATCTTTTGTACTATTTCATTCTTCTTTGTTGGATTATCCTTCATATTTCTACTTTTGTAAAACTTAGAAATTTGTCTAGGTCTATTGCAATTGTATCATATGACATTCTTTTGACCAATATTATTTCCATTCATTCTAGATCTACATTGATTAGCTTTATGCACAAATTCATAACATGTATATTAGTAGTCATTGAAAGATTGACCCATTCTACCATTGTTATAACAATTCATTATTTGACTTCTACATTCACTAGCTCTATGTCCAAATTCCTTGCTTGCAAAACATTGACCAAAAAAGGGTGGAACATTTTGATTCATTTTGCTTCTACATTCGATAGAATTATGTCCAAATTTATTGCAAGAATAACACAAACCATTAAAATATGGGTACCTTTATGCATCTGGTTGTATGATTGGTGGTCTTCTAGCTACATTCCTTTGATTCCAGATCTACTTGCCATTGTTCTTCTTATCTTCAATGTTTGATGTCTGATTTGATTTTGAGCTTTCACCCTTTTTAAATCCTAAGCCTTATTTATCTTTCTAGCCTTTTTGATTTGCAATCATTTCATCTAACTTTGTAGATATCATCTTGAATTTCTCTTCATGGCTCCTTTATTTTTCCATATTTGATCTCAGATTCACAACTTATTGTTCAAGCCTTGTGTATTCTTCAAATTTTCTTTTCACCATTGTATTCAATCATTCTTCAACTCTCTTTCTTTCTTCAACTTGCACCTTCAGACAGGTAATGGTTTCATTTGCTTACTTCAACTACTCACTAACCTCCTTATGCCTTTCTCTGAATTTCTTGATTTTCTACCTCAATTTTCTAATGCATTCATTAGCTTCTTTGACATTTTCCTTCAGATCTTTGTTTTCACCTTTAGTCCCTTCAAGATCTCCAAGAGCAATTTTGAATTCTCCATTCATACCAAATATGCAATCTTCTTCTATAGATCCAATAGCAGGAATCTCTTCCTAAGGAGTACGTAATCTCCTAGCAACCATGTGTTCAACCTCCAAGATCTTCCCCAAGAGGTTAAGCTCCTTCCAAGGAACGAAGCTCTAATACCAATTGTTGAAAACTCGAAATACTAAGAGGGAGGTGAATCAATATTCTTTTAAACCACTTAAACATTTAAACATCTAATACTTATAGCATATTCAATTGTAGTAATGAAAGAAAGCATAATTTAGAATCCAACAACATCACATGACACATGAACACCAAGATTTTTACGTGGAAAACCCAAAATGAAAAAAACCGCGGTGAGGATTAGCTCACAACATAATATAGCCGATTATAGTATATTATAGAAGTGCTCACTACACGTGGAATCACTGTCTAAGTGGACTCATTAACCATTGAGAAAAATAAAAGATAGAAGAGATTGTGGCACACAACCAATTTGAACTGTTACAAAATGCATCTGCAATATGTTGCAATACAACTCCATTGAAGTTCAAAATATAGACTCAAAACTCTTCATACTGATCTAAATTAATACTCTGCTCTACTCTACATTCACACTAACTTTGCACAAGTCGCATTTACTAACTCACTTCATATGTCATAATTTAGAAAAATATTGAAAAGGATCTAACTTATATATCCGCTTCACTCATAGCATCAATTAGGTTAGCCTAATTAGATGTATCATTCACAATATATAAAATATAACTTGTCAACTCAAGATTTATTCACACACATTTTGTGCCAAGACTCAATTCTAAAAACACTTTGAAATAGATCAGCATGGACCTATAATAAATCCCACATAACTCCTCAATACTTATTTAAGCTTCACATACCTTCAAACCCATTAGGTCGACACTGCAAATGACCTAATATAAAAAACTCCAACTATATACCCATATTTAAACACACGTACCTCAAAACATCATGCCATTTGGAATGCACACTCATTTGACATCTATCAACATTTCCACAATTTCAAAAATCTAAAAACCGATCTACAAAGAAGTGTGGACTCTCCAATTCATATGCACAAAACTAGAAAACACCTATAACTATTAAGCCGAACTTTTGTTACTCATAACTTTCACACCAAAAGCCAAAACAAGATGAAATTATGAAATTACATTTCTGTATCAACCAAAAAAATGTTGTTAGATTGACAAAGAAAAATATTCAATAGCAAACCAATGCAGACCCAAAAACGAGAACCCCTATACACAGAATCACTGATATTAACACAATAATTTTTCATTATAGATGCCTCCACCAAATCAACCCTTCTTGCAAAATTTCCTTGCACCAACATCCTAAAACATGTTAGATCCAACCAAAATGATCTACACCATGATTTCCATAACAAGATGTAATGTTGACATCAATGAAAACACCACAATGCATAACTATATGTACCTTGTACTTATTCCACATGCTCATGTTGCCAACAACAACATCAATGACAAACTTCTCATTCTTCCAACAAATTCCAGGTTGTCAAAAATGTACCCATTGCACAAACATGCTTAATGTTAAATCTTATAAAAAGAAAAATATAATTGTAAAACCATTAGACATTGTAATAGTGATTGCTTAGGTAGAAAAGGAGAGACCGGAGAAAAATCTAGAAATATTTCTACCATTAGATTAAATAAATTCATAGAAAGAATTGTAAAAATTGCCACTTTGATGGTAGAGAAGGATGATAGAGAGTTGATAATTGGAGACTACTAGATAGCCAAGATCAACTTGGGTAAACAAATAAGAGAGGAAGAAGTGGTTTCTCTTGATACTGCTATAAAAACACTAAAGATGAGAATAGAAAAGGATAATAAAAATAAAAGAGAATTAAAAGAATAGTTGCAACAAATAAAAACCTTTGTTAAAAGGGTTTATCACTCCCATAACATAGCAAGATAGTACTTCCATTAACACCACAATTTTGATATCCAAAAAGGAAATTCAATCCCTATATGATAAAAACACAAGCAATGGATAAATGAATGAATAAATTTTTGAATTAGGCTAATGAGGTGGTCAATTTTGGATGCAAATTATATAATCAAGCTCAAAATCTCAAGATGGTTATGGGATTATTTACAAAGGAATTGAAGAAAGAAGATGTAATATATGAAGACAACCTTCCACTAATGAGGATATAAATAAAATGAGCTCAAAGCAATCAATAGATGAAATAATATTGTAGGATGAGGAGTTAGATTTTGTATAAAAAGGTATAAAAATCATTTCTTTCAAGTGTGACTTGATAAATATTTACATGCCTAAGGTTAGAGATGAATAGAAATAAATAAACCAACATATGCACAATTTTGAAGATTTGGTATTCAATGTAATAAGTCTAAAACTTGTAAAAGAAGGAGATTGTAAAATAAAGCACTAACAGATATCAATGAAGCTCTCAAGAACATAGCGGAACTAAATAAGGCTTCAAATTTTAACAATACTAATATAGATAAAAGCATGAACATAAAAGCTAATTTCAAAGTTGTTGAAATGACCTCCTGAATATGAAACAATAGATTTAATTTTCTTAGATGGATTTTGAATACTATAGTTCTAGGGTAGAATAACTGGACAAACACAAGGAGGCGAGTCTAGAGAAGTGCATGAAAATGCATGTTGAATACCAAAAAAAGTAGAAAGTTGTGAAATGATGTTTAATTCAAATTTTGAGTGGGAAGAGTATAATTTTATTTTTAGCAACATAAAATTCTTTGTAATTTTTCTTTTATTACTATTAAAACTATAAAATTGAATGTAAATAGGTTCCCCTATGTTTATAAAGTGGTTCCTATATATTTTAGGCTTGTATAAGGTTATTTTAACATTTTGCATAAAGAAAATAATTTTTTTTTTATGAATTATTTCTTAAAACTAAAAATGGAAAGTTATAATAGGTGTAGTTACTTTTTTTTTTTAAGATGCTCTAAAAATAGAACAATTGCATGGATATTTTGAAACAAAAAGACTTTTTGTAACTAGGTGTTTTTTGCTTTACCATTTTCTATAAAAGGAGACTCCCAACAATGTAAAAGGGACCTCCACCTATCCTTTTTTACATAGTTGAAGGAGTTATTTTCTTTTCAACAATAATAGTTACAATTTTTTTTAATGAGGATCAATTTCCAATGTAGATGTCTTGCTAGAATTACCAAACTTCTAAAAATCAATAAAGATCTTGTCTTCTTCAAATTTGTCTTCTCTAGAGTGGTGAAGTGCACTTTGTTCTTGAATGCTTTCCATCTTATACAAATATCATGAATGTTAATAACAATCTATTGATTGAGTTGCTCAAGTAGTTCATTAAATTTGTGTGTGCAACATATTATTGGTGATTGAGTTAAATATAGTCATAATATTGTCATTAAATCTGCATCGAGTTTAAATTTGATAAATTGAACCTACTATGTTTTAGTCTCTTTATTGTAACCTTTTCTCTTTTAGACTTTTTTTACAATCTATTGGAATAGATGAGATTAGAAACACAAAAATTAGAAAATACAAAAATGTAGAAAAATAGAAAAGTCCACACAAAGACATTTAATAGAGGTGAAAAAATGTTTACCAAGTTGATCTAGATATAGAACCAAAAAATGCCCCTTGAAAAAATAAACCATTTTGACCATCTAAGTGATCTAACATAGTTGTGACCTAACTCCCTAAACCTTAGAGATGACCCAATCAACAAGTTGGTTATCTTTTTAGGAGATGTGGAGTGACTTTACTTATGTTGAAATGTTTAAATTTGGTCATTAAGGTGTCAAAATCAACAAACAAGCCCCTTCACATATTGTTTTCTCTAAAATAGGTTCCATAATAGGTCACTTCATTCATGCATCAAATAGCACCTCTTGAATGACATATTCCCATATGTAGAGCCCTTTTTCTTTGACCTTCATGTATACCATCACAAAGTAGGGAGTTCAAATTCCTTTTTCTTATGTAAAAGATGCTACTCATTTAACCTTGGTGGTCACTTGTCCCAATAAGCACATAGGCATATTCATCAAGCAAATAGCATGGCACATTTGTACATACAAGGCCCCCTTCTTTAATCTTCTTTTGCACAATTCAAGTATTAATAGCCCCAAACCATTATTTCTCTTAATCACTTAAAAGGCTCTCCTTTCTTTGATATCTGTGAGATATGTAGTAATTGAGACCAACTATAATCTTAATTGAAATAGCACATCCTCTTATAAGTATTTTATTTTTGTTCCATTATTTTAGCAATCTACAGATATTGCTCATAATTGCCATGTCCTCATATGAATAAAAAAATAGATCAATTTCCTCAATAAAAACTTAATATATCTCATTATTTTCTAAATTTATCTTTATTGAAGTCGTAACATTATTATGTATAAATAGATCAACAAAAAACTTAATATTCATATAAATTCAAAATCATAATTACATCAATATTCATATATCTTCATTTGAATCCTAAGCTAGGTAAAAAATTGTAGCTCCACGAGACAAAGCACAACAGTTCTCTACATTTCTCAAAAATCCTCTACCAAACGTAAAGAGCAGAATACAAAATTCACTTTGACACTCATTATGGATGGGAAAGCAAATTGAAAATTACACTAGAAAACATTTGTGACAAACTCAAAACCTTCAACACTTTAGACCCAAAGCATCAAACTAAATCATTAGAGGACCAGGAAGTAACGAGGAGTGCATGGTTGCCAGCCTTCCCCAATTGTCGTTGTGAATGGAGCTCTCCACTGGCCAATTTCCTATTCAACACCCTATTTAATATGCATTCTCCTAAGACTTGGAAACCAACACCACCTAGTTAATAACATAGTATAACAAAACATCTTAAATTATTCATACCAGCCAAATTAAACTTTTCCTTTCTATGTGTCAATATTTGACTGGCTTAACTAGTGCCATGTCTACATCCTTCTGCCCACAACATCATGATATTTGAATAGTGTGCATTGCTTATAATATAAGCCATGGTCCTATCAACATTGACATAATATAGTGCACATTTATACAAAATAGAGTCGACTTCCTTTAGACCTGGTCTAATGGCCTGCATGCATGAACCCAAAATCAACAACAAATGACACTATCTAAACAAAAGTGCATGTTGTTTATTCTACCCACTCGGTACTGTCCAATAAAAATGTGCCCATTGAACAGATGGATAGGGATGGTGACCACTGACCCAGATCCTGTGCAGCAATAGTCAATCACAAACAATGGTATTTTGAACTGAAAAGCATGACTGCCACTTGTAGACTGTCAACGATGAATTAGAAAGAAACAACTGCATGCTTAACAATACTCTCTAACCTGACATAAAACAACAAAGAGTGGAGAAGTCACTATTTGATCTCTTCATCAACACCTAATCAAAAGCACAACCTCTGAAAACTTGGAGATTGGTTATAATTAGTCAATGGCGAATTAGACAAAACTACACTTCAACAATAGGCCTATCAAGATCACTTAAGATAGAATCTAATGGCTTGTAGATAGGCCTATCAAGATTAATGATGACTATTGCATGCAGCCAATGCACGAAGTTTATTTTATGTATTGGGCACCGTTCAATTAGAAAGTTCTACATTTCCAAGCCTGCAAAAACTACTGGATTCTTCCAGAAAGGCATACCCAATAGAGAGAAGATTTTAGTGGAACAAGAGGCCCAATAGAAGAATGACACAAAGCCAAAGTTCAGGACGGTACGACTATTAGAAAGGATAAGACTTTAACAAGGAATAAGCACATGTCATGGACATAGAGGCAAAGGTAAAGCATGAAAATGCAGTCAAGACTTTAAGATAACAATAATAACATCCTAACTGGTCTAAAGACATCTCAAGCTTAATTAAGTCAAAGCATACATGAATTGCAAATTTCAACACAAGGGCATAACTTCAATAAGATACAAGATCAATTAGTCTTGTCCATACTTTAAAGGGGGATATCATAACTACAATAGGCAATTAGTATCTAATAACCAAAATTTATCACATAACAAAACTATCTCTACTATTACAAGCATGCAGCTTAAAGGTGAATTCATATATATAAAATGAGGGTTCTTAATATAAAATCACACAAATTTCAAGCAAGATTTATAAATAATGTCTTATTATTTGATTATCAAGTAATAATGAATCAAAGACGCATAAATATCCTTCAAGCTAGTCTAATTAAATACACAGGTTCTAATGCACAAAAATAAGAACTATGAAACAAGAGACAAAGTCAGAGATATTGATATTGTTGGATATTGTTGATATGTGGTTGTCATTGATGTCAACACTATTTCCATTAATGTCTTTAAGGTTGTATATGTCAAGGATATTGAGAAAATTGTAATAAATTAAGTTGCAGGTTGTCGGTGATGCAATGAAGATCAGTATGGTGGCTAGCTCAGTATATTGTTGATAATAAGTTGTGGATTAAAGGGTTTGTTGACAAGTATATCTAGTTTATCCACATGAAGTTTCAGAGGTTCACATGAAGATTTGATTGAGTTATAAGTATCTGTGTTTTGACAGTTGTTTTGTTGCTTTAGTTGGTGTTCCTAAAAGAAGATGATGTGATTCTAGTAATTTGAGTGATTCATGATGCTCTTGGATGTTTCTAGATCATGCTCTATATGTGTTGTTGGTCTGCATTGATCATTGTGCTCGTGATTGGTGATTTTCTTTTGTGAGTTCATCTTTTTCATGATCATGGCCGACAAGGTGACTGTAGCGTGTTGCAGATCTTCGAGGCATAATTTTTGAAGGTGTTCTATATTTGAGGATGTTGTTTTGGATCCTTACTATGTTTTGGCCAACATTGTTTTGTCCACATTGATAAATTGTTTATTGTTTTGGGTCGCCAGTGTGTACACATTTCATATTTTGTTGGGCTGACATGTAGTTGATGTTATCCTTGGTTGTGGATAAATATGATCGATTGTTTATACCATTTGAAGGTATGGTGTGCAATGTATGTTGCGTGCTAAGTGCAAATAATGTTCTAATCTTTTGAAGGAAGAAGTAAACTGTGAAGAAAAGTTTATGTACTTAATCAGAACTGTAATTAGGCATTAGAAGATGCTATTTTCTCAGTTCAAAATCTTCCAGATGTAATTTGAATGTGATGTAAGACAGTGAGTCTTCTTTTGGGTAGTAAGCCTTTTGTATTCGAGCAGTGAGCTCTAGGCAGTGTGCCTGAATGCATGTGCATTCCCCATTTATAATACTTTTAACAACCTATATAATCTTGTGGACTAACCTCCACCGTGGTTTTTCACCTAACAGGGTTTCTACGTAAAAATCTTGGTGTTATGTGTGTTTTTGATGTGGTGATGGTTTATGCTTTTATGTTTATTTATCAGATCTAAGAATAAGTTTAATAAGTATAATTTTTGTGACAACTGATTCACCCCCCCTCTCAGTTGTCTGCTCTTGTGTTGCCAACATATATTACTAAAACAATGTAAATGAATCTAGTCAAAATATAATCACAAGGTTAGTCAAATCAAGCTCTAAATGCACCTAGTGAAAGTAAATGATAAACATAGACACCCAATTGACATGCATATGTATAAAAAATCTTTGTAGGTATAAACATACATGAATTTTTTACATACACTAATAAGAGACATAATCAAATCAATTTAATGGAGTCAAAATTATCATTAAATCATGTACAGATGATGTTGAAACTTAGAAATAGGATTCTCAAAAGGGCTTCCTTGATTTCTTCAAGAGAAATTAAGATGTGTTATATAAGCAACGATAATTCCCTATTAAATATTCATGTTTTGGATAATATGGCCCTATTATAGGTGAGAGTGTGGGTAAACCTATTCAAATACCTACAATGTGTTTCAAATGTTTAGTGTGCATGGTGTAGCTATGCATGTGAAAATGATGAAAGAGTGGGTTTAGGCTCTTAAAATTCAATTTACAAATCAATGGGGATGTAGGAAAAAGGCATGGCAATAAAACACACAGTTTGATATTTTTTAGTCACCTCACCAAAGTTGATTTTATGTACATATAATCTATACATAAGGAAAACACTTTAACTTATGTTATCATGGAAAAAATTGGAGATAGCATGGTACTACTTGCCAATAATAGATTATGTGCATGTTATGCTCAACATGTTAGCTATTTTTTTGTTGCACAATAATCAACTAGATGACACTAATGGTAGTGGTGGTGGTGATGAAGATGGAATACATGCTTCCCCATCAACCATTATAAAATGAGTTATGTAAAAAAAAAAATTATGTAGTTGATAAGGGGAAGCACAAAGTTTCATTGTCCCCTTCTCAACCATAGAAGAAGCAAAAAGTAAAAGGAGTAGAAATCAAAGAACAAGGAGAGATAAACCAAAAGCTCTTCTACATAAAACAACTTCACTTGTTTCAAAATCTATTCCACAACTCATTCATACCCCAACACCAAATTCTTAAGTCGTGAACACTAGCAACTACATTAGGTGCAATATAACTAACAATTACAATATATTTCCTATGTGACAACAAGTACCACTAATTGACACATCTAGTGTGTAAGAACAAGATAAGGCTCCACTGTATGGGCCATCTCTTATTCATCCTAACAAGATGCACATATTAATTTAAATGAGATGCCTAAGTTCTCACAAGGATATATATTCCAAGCATAAGTTGGAGCATGGGAGTGTAGAGCATTGTAGCTAAAGGTACAAGTTGACAAGGCATACCAAGAATTTTTTCCCAATAAGTAAGATATCAAGTTACTTGTCCCAAGCCTTGGAGCATATATATGTGTTAAGTTTGATGGTTCACCAACATGCACACTAGTGTTGTGTCAAGCACAATGACATAAAAATACTAATAACAAGAAAAAACTCCCCATTGCAAAAACAAGGTGGCACAAGTGGAAGACTTACCAATTATAGGATGAAACCACCATGATGAACCTACATGGGGAAATGACATCCAAATGATAATATGGTACTAATCCACAATCACAATCTCTTGAAAACACAAAAAAAAGGTGGGATGAGGGAATCAACCTTGAATCCCCACCAAGACACATTTACAAACTCTTACATCACCATGAAAACCTAGTGCACATAGATGATGGAATGACTAGGAGCTATCACACCTTGACTAGATGATGCAATCATTGATTTATGAAATGAGGAGTAGTATGAGAGTAGCATTCACCTCCAATCAACTCAAAAAATTACAAAAAACCCAAACACAAGGACAAACCTTCACAAGATGTTTTCTTACTAGGAGGTACAAACCCTCCACGAAGTGGAACAACAACAAGTCACTTCCAAGAAATGATGTGTTTCCTAATGCAAAAGGCATCATAACTCCCCATGTACAACACTTTTTGATGAAGTAGAAACTTAGGAAAACTCACCAAGACAAGGGAAACAACTTTCATATACAAATTTTATGCAATAAATGGTTAGAAGACCTCACTATCTAATGAAAAAAGGGACAACAACACACCAAAGGATTGTAGTGCACCTAGAGAACACTAACATCTAGATGAGACACTAACATGAGTTCACTAATTTTCTACATCTACATTGGTATCATATTTTAGAGTCCTATTTTAGTGTTGGATTCCTATTTTAGCACCAAAGTTCCATGAATGTTTTATTGTCCTTTCCTTACATAGGGGTCATTTTCCTATGCTAGAGTCTTGGCCAATGAGCAAACCAAATCCCATTTCCAGACCTGCAAGCCTAACACAACACTTAGGTCTAAAACATTAGGAACAATAATCATAGCACAAGTAGGGATAACATAAAAATCAAGTGAAATAATAATGGTATGGGAGGAAGAAGGGGCCAATGCAATAAGAAAAAACAGAAAAGATGCATACCAACAATATCCAATATGATGAGGGGAGGTGGGAAAATGAGGCATAATAAATTAAGGAACAATATCAAAATAAAACTAGGAGGAAGTGTTTAGGTAAGCTCTAAGGAGGAAGATGCATAATTCAAAAAATAGAAGAGCTACTTTAGCACTATTGTCTTGAAGTACTTCCAAAACAAATCTTTTATTGAGAAACAAATCATGAAGTGCCTCAACCAAATGTGTGGGACTATCCTTATCAACAAAACTAGCAAGCTCATGTATAAATTATTGTTATATCAAATATTCCTCTCAATAAAAGTCCTCAACTTTAGGTTGAATAATAGTACTAACAATAGTATTACAGATATTAAAACCATTAGAAATACCATTCTCACTAGATTAGGATATTTGTAGGATTCAAATGAGGGCTTCTTATCAAGGAAAAGTAATGAGGTAGATGAAACCTTGACATACACACAATTTGCAAAACTCTAAAGAATAAATGATATGAAAAGGAGGTAAGGTCTTATATAAAATCTAAAAAACAAGTAATTGGAATTATATTTATAAATTAGCATATAAAACCCTAGAGGCCAAAATAAGGGTGGATAGGGTGGCATAAAATAGGGTCACTTAATGAAATCCCAAAACTCTATAGAAAGTATAGCAATAAAGAACAAGACAAAAGAGATCCAAACCCTAATGAGATTTGTCAAATAGAATACACAAGTAGAAAATTATATATAAAAAATCCTAATAGAAAAGTAGGATAAACCTTAAAGGTAAAAAACCTAGGTCATGTAGAAATGTAAGGTTCGCTACAAAATATAAGGAAAAATAACCCTTATTACATAATATCCTAAATAAAATAATTATATAATAATAAAATCCTAGGATTTACTAACAATAGTAAATGCAAAAGTAATCATATAATTTTTAATAAATAAATAAGTAATTGTGATATTTTGCTAGATTTTGAGAGGTGGAATATTTTACAAAAGATGCAAGAAATTAATTCACCAATCCATTAAAAAGTAGGTCCTTGTTTAGATGAATACCTTGAAATCTATAAAATGAATGTTATTCCCTTTAGTTGAAAATCCATGCATATGAAAATGGGTTGGTGCACATAATTAAACCTAGATAAGAAAAAATAAACTAGTCGAGAATTGAGGACCACAATGAATGTAAATCATCTCATTGTACCTATTTTTGAAGTGGGGTGGTGTCTATAGACACTATATAGAAAATTTTTATTCAAGTTTTATTCTCCTTTGGTCAAGACCCTAGGTAGACTAATTCAACAAATTTGGAACAACAATCGAAAGCAACATGAAAGGATTCTACCAATGATATAAGTTGATGTATATTCAAATAATACTACTATTGATGTACCATGGATGTTTCCTTTCATAATCCCTAAAAATTTGAAAATGAATGAAAAATACCCTTAAATGCAACAACATGACACACAAATGCACACTAGGTTAGGTAGCAATCGCTAGTGAAAAGGTTGGCTAAGGGTTTTAATTTAAAATATAAATTTTAAAAATGTGACGTTTAGACCCATGTGTTGAAAGTGACTTGGATTTGTAGAAACTTAAAATTGTCCAGAGTTTGCAAGATCATTTTTTGATTAGTTCTTTGTCTAAACCTAATTCTGTCTAAACCCTAATTTTCATTTGAACCCAATTTTAGTCTTTTTCACACTTCAATAATTAAATAATTTTAATTATTTAATTATTATAATTATTCTCTTTCTCATCACTTCATTGATTAAATAATTATTATTTAATTTAAAATTAATTTTTCATAGCTTCAAAAATAAATGAATTATTATTTATTTTATTTTCAAAAACTTTCCACAATTTCCTCTTTACTTAAATTTTCCATTTTCTATTTTCTTTTTCAGTTAACTCTTCCATTTCGTTGTTTCCTTTTTCACTTGACTGGCTCTTTCTTCCACTTGTCTATCTATTTCTTTCTGTTAATTCTTCCACTTTCCGCTATTCTCTCCAACCATCTCTTACATATTTCTATTTCCTCATTCACTTTTCTCTTCCATCCTTCTTACGTTTTCCATTTTTCAAATGACCAACTCTTCCATTTTTCTATTTTGAAAATGTGAAACTTTCCTTTACACATTCTCTCATTCAATCTCATTTGTTGATCTTCTATTCAATGTAGTTCATCGATTATGCCAACTTCATCTATAAATTTGACCTTTGATCTCTCTTTTTCTCTAACCACCATCTTCGAATCTTTGCCAAAATTATAGTTTTTAACCTTCATCTTTGAATCTTTGTTGTCACCATTATCATTATAAGCCTTTTACTTTGTGCACTCCCAAAATCTAAGAGCAGCACTTCAAAATATTTCAAGGCAAGAGGAGAAGGGCAATAAAAGTTATTCAATGATGGCATAAAGCCATATTTGGTCGAATTGTTTGTTATTCCATTTCATTTATGCTTATTTGTTTTCTATTGCTTGGATTGAGAATTTAACTTGTTGTTGTGCAAGTTTCAAGCTCTCAAACCTGATTTTTCCCATTGGTACAATTAGTGAACCTAACTTGGATCAATTTGGGACCTATATATATGATTTAGGGTGATAAATAGAAAATCTAAGAATTAGAACTATTTTGTAAATATGAATAATAAACAAAAAAATATAAGATAATGTCATAAATCAAAGTTTGATGCATAAATAAACTTCTTGTAAACTTGTTATTGTATAATAAACACTACAATCAAAATAAACATAAAACATAAGAAAAAATAATATAAACATATCTAGTGAAAGAATATGACACAAAGTAAAAATATTATTTAAACTTCTGATTTGTAACAACCACAACCACTAAAATTAATGAATGAATGACCATATATTTAAAATTCAATATAATTAATAGCATCCTTCAAAAGATTTTTTTGATAAAATAATGTTATAACAAAAGAAAACCATCACATCATATTAAAAAAAGTGGATAAGAAATTTTTTATTTAGAGACTGATAAAATAGATAAAGAAGGGTTCTGCATATATTTGAGATCTAGATAGTCAAAAGGTTATCATGAGTCCTTTTCATATATAATAAGATTGTATCAGTCAATTTTATGTGGTGTATAAGTCTAAAGGAAATTAATACAAAGCTAAGACTTTTAACAACCACCACAAGTCTTTTTGCCAGTTGCCCACATTACATTAGAGCTACATATTGATGCCATTTTAAAGCTTAAAAGACAAACCAGTCAATTTACTTGTAAAAAGTCTCATATTGCAGTTGTCTTGACTAGACGTCTAAAGATAAATATAACAAGACAAAGGAAGAAAAATCTGATAAATTCTATTTATCACTGCCCAGCTATCATAGATTCCTTTAAAGATTAAGAAAGACAAAATAGAAAGAACGTGATTATCAATCAAAGAAAAAGGAGGATTTCTTGTTTTGAGTTTCAATCAAGAAAGAAAAAGTATTTTGAAAAAAATAAAATCTCATATTTTTACATCTGATTGAAAAATAATGCAGACGTCCTTTTTTCCATATATTTTTCTGGTTTGTTTATGCTTTCTATTTTAAAGCAAGCATAAAAAAATATTCTTTTGGAGTCCTTGTCATTAAGGTGAAGGTGGTCAAATAATTCATGTATCTGATATTAAATGTCACAAAAAGTATTAAGTTATCTATTTGTAAAATACATATTATTTTTTAAAACATCCCAAAAATATCAAGTTATCTATTCTTTAAATAATCTCTTTTTTTGTTTTTTTTCAAAATGTCTATTCTTTGCTTATATCACATGGCCTTTGGTTTATTGGGGAAGCTGATTGGCTCACAATGTCTATTCACGTGGCCATTGGTTTATTGGGGAAGCTGATTGGCTCACAATGTCTATTCACATGGCCTTTGGTTTATTGGGGACGCTGATTGGCTCACAAAAAGATTATTAAGAATCAAGTCTTGTCCAATGCAAAGGCTTAATATGTTTAAGAAATGCCTTTGGAATTGTGTGCTTTATGAATTTGACCAAATAGATATTCCTCTAACCTTGAGTCTAAGCTAAAAGACATCATTATTTGTACACCTAACACCATAATTGTGAAAAGAATGTTATGGTTATCATTGTTTATAATTATCTACATAGTTTAAAATAGATAAAATATTAACTCAATAATTATAAAAAAATGTTTGGTTATCATTATTTTTAATTATTTAAATCATTTAAAATAGATAAAATATTAACTTGACGAACAATTATATAATTTATATAAAACCGTGTTATGAAGAATGTTGTTTGGAAATTATTATTGGAAAATAATCTTTTATTTAAGAATATAGAAGTTAACAATAGAAATAATTAATAGTTAATATTATGTAATTAGTGTGTTAATCAAATAAATTCCTTATTATTTTAATAGATATGTTATAAATCTTAATTTTAAGTTGAAAGATGTGATACTTTATATACTTAATATTACAATTACAAAACATTATTAAGATGTTTCAAAATATTTTGTTTTTCTATTATACTTATCATAATTCTAATTGTTAAAATAATTTTAAATAGATAGAATATTAATTCATCAAGAATTTTATAGTTTAGATAAAAACTCATTATGAGACATGCTATAAAAGATAATTAATAATTAATATTACTTGATTAGTTTGTTAATAAAGTAAATCATTTCTTAACCAAAAGAAAATTAAATCTTGAATTTAACTTAAATAAAGCTATAATTTATGTACCAAATATTACATTTACAAAAATCATATTTTAGAATGTTTCAAATCTTTTATTCTTAAAATATACTTTAACATTATATTTAATAATTAATATTACTTGATTAGTTTGTTAATAAAGTAAATCATTTCTTAACCAAAAGAAAATTAAATCTTGAATTTAACTTAAATAAAGCTATAATTTATGTACCAAATATTACATTTACAAAAATCATATTTTAGAATGTTTCAAATCTTTTATTCTTAAAATATACTTTAACATTATATTTAATAATTAATATTATTATTAAATAGATAAAATATTATTTCAACAATTTTATAATAAAAAACTTATTATGAAATATGATATTATAAAATTATTATTTAAAACAATTTTTATTTTTAAAAATTAATATGAAAAAAATATTTATTAATTAATTTGTTAATCAAATAGAACTCCCTATTAATCTAATAAAAGATGTTTTTAATGAAACATAATGGGAGATCGAGAGAGTGGGGAAAGGAGCGAAAAAAGGAATATGAGAGAGATTATGTAGTCACAAGAGTTAGAGGGGAGGTTTCATAGCTCTAATGATTGTTTAATATGTAAAATAAAGCTTTTCAAGTATGGCTCATTTTTAACAATCATTCATATTCAAATTGTTGAGTTATTTATTAGTTTCTTACTATAATAGTGAACCTCTTAAAGGCTATCATTTTGGTTTTATTTATGTATTTTTCTTTGTCTTATTTAACTTAGACCGACTTATTAACCTTACCATGTATGTCTATCCAATACTCCTTAAGTCTAATTTGGAGTGAGCTTTAATTTCAATAATATTGGATATATCAAATGGATAGGGGATTGTACACATTTTTTAATCCTTGTGTTTAGGGTTTTTAAGTTTATTTTGAATTGTTTATTCAATTAATAAAATAATTTGAAATTTTCTCTCTATTAGTTTAATTAATGTCTTTCTTGACATCGACATGTTTTTAAGAATTGTGTAGATATTTTGCACTTTTCTTTGCATTTTATTCTTTGTCGCCAATAAACATGGCTTGAGCCTTTTTTAATTTTTTCTAAAGTCTAAACATTCAAAAACATGTCATTAATCTAAAGCAAGACCTCTTCTATAAATATTATATCTCATTCATGATTGTACCCCGATCTCACCATGAATATTAGTGTGGCTTGCTAGTGTCATTCAACATATTGAACTCTACATTTCTTGCTAATAATCAACTACATTTCCAACCCTAAATTTACTATTTTTTTTAATAGTCAATCTACATTGAACACATCTATTTATGGTAACTTTCCATTTTCTAAAAGGGATTCTCTCATTTATTCTACATTAATCACTCAACCCCTTCACATGCTACATTTAGAAGATCATCATTGCTACACCACCTACACATCTAAGATCACAAAATATCAAAACCCACCAACCACATGATGAAACATGCCAAACAGGGACTTGAATAAGGAGAGTCCTAAAGCTTCATATGTACAAATACTCCATTCCTTTACAAAAACTTCCCTTTCTACCATCTATGCAAGTTATGACAATAGATATGAAAAATATACAAAATTATAGACAATATTTAACATTAGACACCAACATTTACACACAAGATGCAAACATTCTCGTTTAGATATGAGCACCTCTTTAGAAATGAGTTTTCCTCTTTAGACATGAGTATTACCTTCAAACATGAGTTCACTAAAGAGGTCACTAGTACAAGAATCTAGATATACTCATCTAATAGTTTTGTAGAATGGACTTTTACACATCCAAATTCTTTTCCAATTAGCTTATTTATACTTCTCCAATCTTCTAAAATTATTGTAGACCAAATTTTATTAATTCTTACTCTCTTTCAATATTAGTTTCTTGTGCACTCTAAATTGTAGTTGTTTAATTTATTGAAGTCAAATCAAAGTTAATTTATTATCATTATCTATAGATAATACTAATTTATTTGTAGATTAAGCACATCTTTATCATTTAAATAAGCTCTATTAGATAAGGTTCTTATTTTCCATGAATTTTTATTTACCTTAAGATTATAATTAAATAGCCTTCTTGTAGGGCGGGGCCCTAGCTTGGTTGGCTAAGTAATTCCGTTGCGGCTCTGCTGGTCACAAGTTCTAGTCTCCCCCCGTCCCGTGGTACCGGAGGGCGTGTCGCGCCAGCGCCGCCGGTCACGTTAAAAAGTTTATCAGGCGCACTGCAGTTTATAGGGGGTCGTGCTACCCGATTCCTGCAGTCTAAAAAAAATAAAAAAATAGCCTTCTTGTAAATTTATTCTAAATCGAACATAACCAAACCAATCCCAACATCTACCACCTTCTTTTACCAAATTATCCAATATAACCTTTCTACAATGATACCCAAGAACACTTTTTATTCACTTCTTAATCCTTAACATCCCTTTATGAACATTTTATCTCATATATTTTTACCCATCTAAATTACACTTAGCTCAAAATAACACACACTCAATAAAACACCAAAATAAGAAAATTGGTACTTTCTCAATCATTTTGCATCTGCATCATCTTACCTTCAACTTATTTTCTTGATTGTTTCATCACCTTTCCAACCGCCATTCCCTCTTTCACCGCACCATCCTTTTATATCGCCTTCCTTCCCTTCCCATTCCTTTGCTTCTTATTTCCTTTGCATTGTCTTCTATTTATCCAACTCCACCTTCCCTAATATGAAACCACCCATCCTTATCATTTTAGTTCATTCCCTATTCGTTATCTTATCACCCCCACCTCAGCCCTTTCCTAAACCCCAAGTCTACCATTTCCCTTCAATTTATAATCATTATGGAAAATATCAAGACTTTATTTCCTTACTTTTGTTGGCTGCATTAGCCATGATGTTCCCTACAACTGTACTAAAAATAAAATAAAAAACAAAAGTATAACCTCTAATCTCCAACTCCTTTTTTTGAGATTGACTGTTGCAAGTATGAAGGTGTTGTCATTGATGTCAATTGGTTGTTTTTGTCATTGATGTCAACTATGTGTATGGAAGTTGGTTATTGATTGTATATGTAAAGATATTCAGAAAATTGTAATAAAGAATGTCTTCATGTTGTACACGCATAATTGGGATGTTGAAGAAGTGTTTTGATCAGTACATGGAGTTATCTTTATGTTGCTATGTTTGGAGGTGTGTTAGAGTGAAATAATGTGCTACAATGATGTCTCTCGTACTTGGGTTTACAATGTCATGCGGGTGTTTAGTGTATGCTCTGGGATGTGCTTTGTATTACTTCTATGCTTGTGTGGTCCTGACATGTTATTCATGGTTATTGGTAGTTGTTGTATCTAGAATTTTGGCTTCTGGATCGTTGTACAACGTAAGAAATTTTTACCAGTATGTGAATTGTACATTTCAGTGTGTCTAGTTGAGGTCTAGGAGAAATGTAATTTCTTTAGATTTATCTGAATTTTGGTTTCATGACTTGTGGTTCTGAGAATAAATTGATAAGGTTGTGTTCAAGTGATTTTTTTTTCTAGAAAGTTTGGACTAAGTTAAGGATGTGTGTGCTTAATTGTTTTATGTGTTTTACATGGGTGTTGGCCGACCTTGTGTTAAACACTACTTACGATGTTCATGGAAGCATGTCGAAGTGTGTTGGAACTCATTTAGGTCCTCATTAAGTATATGTTTGGGTCGCCCTCATTATAATTCCATTGTAGAATGTTTTGGCATCGACCTAATTTGAATTTGTAAATGCAAATTGTGTATGTCTAACCTTGGAAGGGTTTCAAGGTTGAAGATGGTATAAGTACAAGTTGAGATGTTGGTGAATGGCAAGATAGATGCAAGATAGTGTGTGTGATGCGAATTCGAGCAAATCAGTGTGAATTTCAAGTGTTAAGTTCCTGAAGGCAGTGAGTTGAAGGTGTACTCTATCTTTCAAGCATGTCTACAAGTGTGTGAGCGAATTGTGGTGGAATCTCTATTGCATTGAGATAGTTTTCTCTTTGTAACAATCCTCTTCTATCTTCTTTGTAATTTTGTGGTAGTGAGCCCTCTAAGCAGTGGGCCCTTATTGGATAGTGTGTCATGTCTTAGCAGTGAGCCTTTGTATTTGGTTTTGGTGTTCTTTATATTGTGAGCTAATCCTCACCATGGTTTTTCCCTCAATGGGTTTTCCATGTAAATCTAGTGTTATTGTGTGCATGGTTTTATTACTTTCAGTTTCAATTTCTGCATTTAGTAATTAAACACATTAACGGAGTAAGGGTTTTGTGAATGCTAGTTGATCTAACTTTTGGTGAAATTTTTAAAAGTTAAAATTGCTACAACTGATTCACCCCACCCCCCTCTCAGTTGTCTTGTTCAACATTGACACCCTAGAGGATGGTGATAATCCTTCATCCCTTATTGATTCTTTTTGTATTATGCTAGTTGCTCACACTTTAGGCATTGAAATTATCTAGTGCATTTTCTATTATGTTAACAAGGTCACACCCTCTCCCAAACCATCATCCTTAACCACATCCTCTTTCTCCTCTCTTTCTTCTTCCATTTCTCATCCTATACACTTTTCCCAATCTCAAATATATCTCTTTCTCTTCCTAACACTTCCATTCATATATTATCTATTTTGGCCTCATTTATTGTTCCTTTCATTTCCACCATCACTCACCTAACCATCATGTTATTTCCTACACCACTTTCCCACCTCCCTCGTATACCCATACTTTACCTACTAATCCATCATTTCTTAACTTTTTTCAGCCTCCCATTTTCTCCTATCACTTCCCTCACTTCACCCTACTTCCTACCTACCACCCCTACCCTTCCCAAGTACCCTTCACTCAAATTTACATTCATGTTTCTACTCATTACCTCCATTTCTCCTCCCACTTATGGAATATTAATATAACCAAATAAAATACTATAATGAAAATAATTGCATATAGTGACAAATCTAAAATAATGATTTAGTATTATGTGATATCTATAAAATTAATATGGAGAAACATGTAATCAATAATTCAAATAATCAAAATCATAAAATAAAAACCATAAGACTAGATGTGCATGGATATTAAGCCCTTTCAAGAACAAAAATTGTCATAAATGAGTTAAAAGTTTGTATTAATCCAATAATAATGTGTTAACTTATATAATACATCCAACTTCTCTCCTAAATTTAATCTAGCATTCAAAAAGTGTAACAATAGTTAGCCTACAAACACCCATGATACAATTATTTAAGGCATCTAATTTATAGAAAAACAAAGAGGAAAAAACATAAATGGTTTCCCAAAACCATCAAAACCCACATGTGTTATGGAAAATATTCAATGCCCACATGATCAAATTCATCAATACCCTAAAGAAATTGCTTTGAGGATTTTGGTAACACAATTGGGCATTTTTTTAAGGTGGACACTACCTCAACAAACATTGGTCACTCAACCTATGCTCATATTTTAGTGGTATTAAACATCTCCAAGCCTCTTCATGGAGAGGTCATTTTGATGTTGGAAGATAAGAATTGGGTCCAACCACTTGACTATGAAAGCCTTCTATTTTGATGCATATAGTGCTTTTCCATTAGTCACCTAGCGTCTAAGTGTCCTCATCCTCGTCATAGGAGTGTGAAGTCTTCTACTTGGTGGTGTGATCTATCTTTTCCAACCATTTGACCATGGATTCTACTTCTAGATCTTTCTACTACTCCTTTGGAGTCTTCCCATTAGGTTTTTTAATTTATTTCCACTAATAAGAATTATTCTATTCCAGTGTAGATCCATCTTCTTTATGATGCTAAAAAACAGCCAACATTTCATGCTTATTAACACCATCTGATTTGAATTTATAATAGAAATATATAAATAATAACATCACCATAAGATAGTAGAAATAAAGCACAAATCAACAACACAAGAGAATCACATAACACAAGATTTATGCGGAGAAACCCTTGCGAGAAAAAACTTCACCAAGAAGAGAGGCCAATTATACATTATCTTCAAACAAATGAGATTGAAATATAATCACTTCCATTGTCCTCTTTGCCTCCAACATGGCAAAACTTGTGTGCCTGTGAACAACCTCCTTATGCCTCAACCTATCCATGCACCTACAATGAAACTCTACATTCAATTGTTGCTCATATTTTCTACATCCAAGAGGTTGAATTTATAGACTTGTCACCCAAGTTCTAAGTGTTGTCATCCTTGTCACATGAGTGTGAAGTCTTCTACTTTGTGGTGTGATGTATTTCCAACTATTTGACCATGGATTCTACTTCCCTCTCGATGGTATTTCTACTATTGCTTTGGATTCTTCCCATTAGGTTGTATTTATTTCCACCAATAGGACTTTTTTTATTCCAATGACCAAGTCAAGTGACTACAAAAACATAAAAAATTGAAACTTATATGAAAATATAAAGTTAATCTTCCTTAATATGGAATTACCATGATTAGATTCATCTTCTTTATGATTCTAAAAATCAACCAACATATCATGCTTATTAATAGTGTAATCTTATGTTAATTTATAACAACAATATATAAATAATAACATCACCATAAGTTAGCAGCAATGAGGCACAAAGATTGCAACACAAGAGCATCTCAAAACAAAATATTTATGTTGAGAAACCCTTGCGAGAAAAAAGCTCCACCAAGAAGAGAGGCAAAGTATACATTATCTTCAAACAAATGAGATTACAATACAACCACTTTCATTATCCTCTTTTCCTCCAACATGGCAGTACCTGTCCACCTATGAACAACCTCCTTATGCCTCAACCTATCCTTACACAGGTCTGCAATGTAACTCTGCATTCAATTGTTGCTTCTACATCCAAGAGGCTAAATTTATAGACTTGTGAAGACATCTTAAGCCCCAAATAAGTCTCCCAAAGATGAAACTTCATTCCAAACGTCCCCAACCCTTGGATTACCTCTTTGAAATGCAAAAGAATACCAATTTTGGCTCAATAATTTCCCCCCAACTTGGGCACCCAAAATTGTGAGATAAACATTACATTAAATGTAATAAATGATGGAATACAAAGAGACACCTATTGCCACATTCCAAGCTCCCACTTGTAGAATCCCAAAAGTCACTCTTTTGTCCTTTTGCTTATCATTTATTATCCCATCTAGTCATCCACATGTGGGGAAAATAATATTAAATATTTATGTCCACAACTAACATTTACCACTACTAATGGAACTTATTGCCCCTTATGAATATATTATACAAAAATGGTGAGAATTAATATTACAATTTTTTTTTCCAATACACCCTAAGTGCCTAGAGACACTTTTCAAGGATGTTGTAACCATGACATAGGTTTACAAAGTGGATGGAACCTTAATCCTAACACAACTAAGGTAGTTTATTTTTCCCTAATAGCAATATTAGCCAAGAAATATACCATTACATTCTTTTCTATTTCCACCCAGTCAATGGAAAAGTCGTTAAAAATATCAATTGTGTCCCAAACAATAATTCTATATTATTTAAGTCTTTTACTCTTGGAAGCATACTTTGATCTAACCTTGGAGACAATCAATTTTGAATCTCCTAAAGATCTAAGCTTATTGATCTCATGTTTCAATGCTACATTCAATCCTAACAAGACCTCATACTTTGTTATATTATTTGTACATTCAAAGTTTAGAGTAAATGAGAAATTAAAAGTCTTACCATTAGGGGAAACAAAAATACTCCAACTCTCGATTCATCCTTTGAACATGCATCATCAAAGTGCATTAACCAAACTTCATTTATATCAGTAGCCTCTTCTTTCCTTTGACATTTAATTCTGATTTTCCTATAGAGGTTTGAAAGCTTCAACTCTAAATTTTTCTAGGTCAGTATGCAAAAAAAAATCCCCTCATTGGCTTCTATATCATCTACATTTGAAGGAGTCATCTTTCTCTATACAATTAGAAATTATTTTCATTATTTGGGATGAGAGAATGAGATTAATCCATTTGGATACTCCCACCAATCATAGTTGACCACATTCATGACAGAAGCATTCCATGTTGAGGTGGAATGTCAACCACTATGACATTCATAGTGTATGTTTGTTCTAGATATGTTGGTAGTTTGAACTTGAAACTTTTATGATGACAATGAATAGTAATTCTCTTGATTCTATTGCAAAAAACTTTCTATATGATTTGTTTACTTATAGATCCAATTGGTTCATGATAGTTAATGGAATCACATTAGTTGATGCACCCAAATCTATCATACAATTTCTGACCAATTTACCATTTATCATTAGGGTGACATAGAATGGCTCTACTTGGGATGGAAATTTGGTTAAGGTAAAACCCAAGTACAACTCTAAAACTTCATGACTTGAATCAACTTCAGGTCTAGTGACCTAGTTGTTATCCTTCTCATGTTCATTTACATCTTTATCATTTAAAGTAATTATTGCAACATCATTGATTAGGGCCAAGGTTTTTTCTTTTTCTGAGTGATCCTCATCATTTCCAATAAGGGGACTAAGAATTTTTTCGATGATAATATTTTTTCCATACCATAAGAACATACTTATATATCTTGCAAGTAGGAGAATTAGTTTGTGTTGGAACATTTACCTTTTCTGGTTCCTTTGCAGTGCTCTCCATTTGAGAAAACATAGCCTTTTCTTTTTCTTGCTTAACTTTCATATTTTGATACTTAGTATTTATTATAGGTGACATGATTTGATTTTCAAGCTTATCATACTAATCCTTATTTTGTGTGCACTTATTCCTTTGAACAACCTTCTCTTTAGTTTGCTTCTCCTTAATGAAAATACCAGATGTACCAACATAACCATGGATTCTTATCCTATTTCTAAGATTGTATTTTCTCTTGACTTGAGAAACCATAATAGTTGTTATAGCTCTTATCTCTTCATCCAAATTTATTCTCAACCTAAAATATTTATTATTTTATTCAAAATTATGTACATAATGATCCTCATCACCATTTGATAAATTTTTTTGATGATAAATACTTCTTAGACATATCCTATTATCTATGTCTACCTTTGTACTACTCTCTTCAGATGAACAATAATCCTTTGAATTCATAAACATATTTGTAGAGAACATATTAATGTCATGATAAACATTATCATGACCAATATCATTATTAGGACCATCATAATCATTGCAAGGGTTATTTTAAAATTCAATAGACCTAGCCACCATACATTGCAAAGGACAATGAGGTAGTTGACAAGTACACCACAAACTCTCCTCTACAACATTAACATCAATTTTTTGAAGTGTTTATGAGATCTCTTTCTTTCTAGAGCCCCTTTTAATATTATTATGTATCGATTTCCCATTATACCATGTGGTATTATAGGGCTAATATGATAACTTAGGCATAGTGTTATGCTTATTATGGTATGGCTTATCAAGATGTGAACCTTTTTATTCTTGGCCACTTTGGAGGTAAACTCCTTTAATGTACTCATAACCTTATCCAATTTGTCTTCTTATCAAAAATATTTTTTCTAACCTCCCTTGTCGAGAAAGTTATGAGTTTTAATTCACTCTTGTCTAGTTTACCAGATGATCTTTGTTTTATTTTATGTTTGCAACTATTCTATGTCCATCTCTTAAAGTATGTGGATCTTTATCTCTAAGTAACTATCTCGATTTAGCATCATATGCATTGTAATACAATCCTAAACTCATTGGTTCATTAGGCCTAAGATAATTCGGGACTTTATTCATGGCCCTAAAAAATCTTGCATTGAATTCAAACACATATTCATTTGACCCATTAGTAATATTTATAAACTCATTTATCATAAACCTTGGGCTAGTCTTTTCTCCATATTGTTCCTTGAAAATTATTTTAAGTTCATCTCATGAATTTATGCTAGCATAAGGTAATCCTCTATACCAGTCTCTTGCTTCATCCACTAGAGATTGCATAAAATTTATCATTAGCACATCTTCATCTTCAATTTAAAAGTCATCTATGAGATTTATAAATCCTTTAATATGATATTCACCAAAAAGGGGATTATTTATATAAAACTTAGGCATTTCAATTCTAATCCTATTAGGAATAAGGTCGGGATAACCAAGTATGCTAGAAAAATAAAACTACCTATACCTTTCCAAGTTTAGAGGTCTTCTAGGCTGAATGTTTCCTATAGTTACACCACCAACACCAAGATGAGAAATATGTTTTTTCCTTACACTTTGTCCTCCCATATTTGGGATAGGACCTCCACTATTTATTCTTGTGCCTTGTTGCAAGGGAACACTTCTTGTATTTGAATTTTGAGTTTTTTTGGGTACCCCTACTTGATTTCTTGCACCAGACTACCCTAAACTTTTTAGGCATAAATTATTCTTCTTAAATCATATGTAATCCTATGTGCTTTAATTATTTTAAGCTCTGACTTGAGTTCATTCACCTCTCTCACGATATCTCTTTCACTTGAACTTTTAACCTATTTATTCTTTTTTGTCTGATTTTGGTTACTACAAGTGAGTCATCATCATCTTGTATTTCCATAACTATTTTCTAAGATCCTTAGATCAACAACATCAAAAGGATTTATTGTATTAGGATCCTTATACCAAAATGTTCCATCATTTATTCTTGATGAAGACTGGTAAAGATCAATAGGAAATTCACTTTTAGGGTTGGTTCTTTGGGATTCATTTTGAGCAGGGTATTGTTGTATTAGATCATATTTCCTTCAGAATTGCATTCTCTCATTCTCTAGGTTACTAATTAGTTCATTATATTCAAGCCCCATCCAAGGATTTAACTTATAGGGTTATTATTCCTTTCTATATTTACTTTATTTATATATTTTTTCACTCTAAAATGAAGAAACCTATGTCTATCAACAATATTATCATTGTGTCTTACATTTTAAAATTGTCCAAATACATAAAAAATTGGAGAAGAAGACCTACCTAAAGGTTTTTATTTCCAACTTTGTCATTCCTTTTGAAGTTCTACATGCAACTGCTTGTCAAGTTCATCTTGGAACTCTGATCTCCTCTTATGCATATTTGAATTATGATATTCAAAATAGTCTTCTTACCGGTTTGATTTATTTAGTGTCACCATCCACAAAGAGGATAAGTACTAGAGACCACCGAAACTTGAAACTCAACCTAAAAAATTATTTACCAACTTTTTCCAATGACTATAATTGGGTTCAAGTACAAATATTTATTTATCTACTCCCCAATAGAGTCACCAATATGTTTGTGTTTCCAATCAATGTCCTGAAGTTTCCTATACTAAATGATTACTCTCTACTCTTTAGGCTCAAAAAGACCTAGGTAGATTTCCCTATAACTTTACTTGAAGACCAATTGATAGTAAGCTATATGCAACAAATTTTCTCACACCTTACTATTGGAATTACTCAAAATTTGGCAAGATTGTGGATATAATTATAGCAACTATTAGTTTTTTGCACGAGAGATGGAACAAATAAAAATATAAAAAAATAATGAGATATTTTTTATGTTTTGGTGTGGTGGAACTACCTAAGCCCTAGGGGTATGTAACAAGACCAATTTCTTAGCATAACAGAGTCAAACAATACATTGTTTTCTTGTTTGTAACATAAATGCAATACTTATGGTTTCATATTATCACTACCTTGGAGAAATAAAACCAACATTCATACTTAGTGATCCAATTGCAAATAACATTTTTCCTATGCCTTCATAGGAACACTTACTCTATCCCTTGGATAGAAAGTAGTTATAGACAACACATAATGTAGAAAAGTGCAAAGATGAAATCAAAATCCTTGATTATTCATTCATAGACAAATATACATACAATGTTAGAGACAACATGTATTGCATCATGTTTTCATATAAGCTATAGCTCAATATATGCATTACGGAGTTGGAAGATGCTTATATATTATGTCTCAATCATCTAAGACCAATCTTAAACTATACTCCCTATTCAAACACCTACTAACTAAAAATGAGTAGAACCCACTAAAAATATTAAAAAAAAATCCTTTATAGATGACACATAACTCTGAAATGAAAAACACCTAACACCCAAGTTGAATGCATAATAGTTTATATACACGCTTTGACTTATAGATTAATATTTACACGTGAGGAGAATATCCTCTAAAATGACTATCACATGTGGGAAAGGACATATGATGGTCTAATTGTAAAAGATCCCTTGAAATCAACAATTTAGGATGGATGGAAGTTTCTAAAGTGAAAAAGATGTCCTAGGTGTAAGGAAGCTAAGGTATCAGAATAAATTCCTACACTAATCATAAGAGGAGGGTAATACAAAACTTTATAGATCTTTAAAACAGTTACAAAAACTTAAAAAAAAAGCATAAATATCATGCATACCACAAAAAAGTGATTTACGAGGGGAAAACCCTTTTGGGAGAGAAACCCGACACTCCAAAATTTTCCCAACATATTATTCAAAAATCACAAATATTACAATATACTTGCAAAGAAAGCTTCTCACAAGAGAATCACCAACTAGAGATCTAGAGGCAACACAACAACTATTAGACTCTTAGAATACATCACAATACACAATCACAATAAAATTCCCCTATAAAATAGGGTTTCCTTCTATGGAAAGACAATCCAACAATATATCTTTCGTTAGATCTAAGACCTATTTACGAATGGTCCAAATTTACAATAATAAAATATGCATAAATTGTGCCTTTCTATGGAATTTCCCTTGAACCCCCACTAGGGAATGTGGCCCTTAGACCCTCGATTAAGGGGGTCATTCCCTTGAGACCTCATAAGGGGTATCACATTTGCAACCCCCCACACTGAATTTATTAACATGTTATAATTACAAGGTTGAGACACCATTTTTACTAACATTCTCCCACTTTTCGAACACCTTGCAAGAGTAATGGGATGATCATGATTTAATTTCTAGGGGTTGAGAGGCCCACATATTCTGAGCACCATTTAAAATTATATGTGCTCATAGCCTTAGTTAAGGATTTTGCAACACTCATCAAAGTCTCTACCTTAACTAGCTTCACCCTTCCTTCCTCAACCATATCTTTGACAAAATGATATTGTACACCAATGTGCTTAGTCCTAGCATGAAATATCTAGTTCTTAGCTAGGCATGTAATATCCTAACCAAATTTTTATGCAATTTTCCTTCAGTTTTACAACTACATGTGAATGTGAATTTCATCAAATGATTGACCAATACTATGCTCTGAGTTTGTTATCAGTGATTTTTGTAAATGTTTACATCATACACTCATTTAATGGAGGTATCCACAATGCATATTCGGGAATATATTTCTCTTGTAAGATTAGTTAATAGTAATTTCCATAAATATATAAAATTGTAGGTAACAAATGCCACCAAGAAATAAGTTATAGATAAAGGTTGCAATGAACAGTAGGAACAATTATGTATTTATTAAATAAAAATATAGTAATATTATTATATTTTGACCTTTAGATTTTCATCAGCTATTTTAGTTGCACGACACACACTCCCTTTATGCTATGTCCAACATACATCCATATTGACTTCAACACTTCCTTATGTGCCCTATTTGAATTGATAGGCACTCCTTTGATTGTCCCACCACCTCAAAATGGAGTTGTGCTTCCCACATAAGCTACAACAAGGTTAGGAGGCTATTTGATTAAGTCACGACTTCTAAAGTTGAAGTCATAAGGTATAGAAGCAGTGGCTAGAATATATAATGGGTCTAGAGTAAGTTGTGCTTCATCACCAAGGGTTTCAATAGTGTATTAAATCCATTCAAGCCTTTTTGGTATATAAATCAATTCCCTTTAGCAACATCAAATAAAAAATAATAATCTTCCTCAATCTTAAAAAAAATTATGCCCAAAATTGTCCTTGATATAATACTTAAATCATTTATTCCAGATATAATTCTTATATGCATAATCCATTCAACTTTGAAATTTATCATAAATCCCTTAAATTTGTCTTTGTAGAAGACTTCACAAATTTCTCAAATCATGAAATCAATCATTGAATCCCTATTGTAAATCTTGAGTGAATCTTCCTTCGATGTAATTCAATTTTCGTTTAATCCATCCTAAAAGTTGAGGGTTTTCATCCTCTAGTTCCCAAAAATCCAAGCTCTCCCAAAATTCCCAAATTCTTCAACGATAATTTTCCAAAAGATAATAATTCAAAAATGATGCAATGAATTCTTTTTTTGCCACCTTTTATAGTCTTGATTAGGGGAAAAAATAGGTTTTTAAGGGACCTGTTGACACGGATGTTACACACACACACACCAACATGAAATAAAATTCTCACAGAGTACTGTGGGAGCCTACCTTTCTTGAAAGACTCCATCGAGAAACCTAAATCTAAGTCAAACTCGGCTTGATACCAAGGATTTTTTATGTCAGGTCTTGATGCACTAGGTTCACTCAAGGTTCATTGTTATATTGCTGTTAAACATGAGGGTTAAATAGTTATTAAGAATTGGCTATTATCGTCAAGATAGAAACATAATCTCAGTACGATCATTCCAATTTCATTCAAAAACTTCATGAAATCAAAGAAATTGCAATAATATTTCATGAAACTCAACTAACTTGCATACATTCAAGTGGATTTAGCATTAAGCATTCAACAATTTCATGGAATCAAAAGATTTATAATAAAACTCCATGCATTTATCATTTTTGGAACATTTTCTCTCAGGTATTATCCACGCATGCCTCAATAAATAACCAAACTAGAGCAAACCATTCCATACATCACTAGATTGCTTCATAGCTAGGCACAAAATGATGCAAGATTTTAAAGAAAGGGTGATTATTTGCCACCAAATAGTGTCAATATGCACCCTATTGATGGCGATTTTGGCACCACAACAATGAAAGCATAATATTGCTATTCCGCTTCTCTTGAAAGAGAAAGGCAACACATGGATGCCTTAGCTCCCAAGGTCTTTGTAGTTGGGTCTCAACTATGCTGATGTTACTCAGTGGTCAATGCAATAGTAATATTCAAGGGGCTTGCTAGTGTTGAGCTTCTGGATTGTTTATGAGATCAAACATAAACTTAAAACCTATTCTAATAGGGGTTTTAAATAAATAGAAAAAGATGGATCAGGGCTTTGAGACAGAAAAGAATGACACTTCATCTGAATTAACCAGACCTATCACCTTCCAAGGAATTCCTAACTAAAACTGCAGAACAAAGTCAACTTGTGACTAACACAGTTTCATTCATTCACAGTGCTGATTTCAATAGCAGATTGCAAGTTACCATTCAAACAAAACATAAAATCAAACCTCATTCCTTGAAAGCTTCACAAATCAAATGATTAACTTAAGACAAACACCATTCTGGAACACAACATGAAGTAGATTAAGATCGGGTTGCTTCTACTGTTAGTGAGACAGATAAGCACCAGTGTACAGAAAATTTGTGGCTCCAGATTGTTTCCATTTACACTAAGAAAAACTGAAAGATACATTATTCTTCTACTCAATCTAACTCCTAACTACCAGTTCTATTCTACAAGTTCTAACTAATATTTACTCTACCCATTCTAACTTGGAAGTTCTCTATAAGTTCTAACGTTTACAAAGAGGCAAGAATGCCTTATATACAGAATGCAACAAAAAGAATGTGTTGCCCCCAGCACTAGGGTTTACAAAATATCTGCTTCCAAGAGTGTTGGCTCTCAGATCTTTCTGAAGAGAGTCAATGTTGCATTTAATGTGAAGCCCTGCTGTCCATCTTCTAGAAGGCTATTCTGGGGGTGATCTTAGATCTTTTCCATCTGCAGCATTAACTTTCCTGTCTCTGTGTCCAGCTTTGAACTCTCTTGCAATCCACCTTGAATGCTCAGAATATCATCATTAATACTAATCTACCTCTTTCCAGTAGTCACTACAGCTGTCCCTATGAGTCACAGTTTCCTTTCTTCATTCGACTTCCTTCATGTTCTAGACTCTCTGCACGTTGACCGTCTCCTGGAAGCACCATCAGGCCTCCCTGTAGGTCTTTGCATTTCACTCAAGCTGATCCATCGCCTTCTGATCTCAGAAAGAATCCATCTAGTTTGCATTCTGTTGGTCTTCCACCGGGGCAGTCAATTGATCAAATTGTCACAGGTCAGCCCTCTTAGCTCCTCCTGATTGGTTAAACATTCACCACGCCAGACTCCCAGGTACTCAAAAGTGGTCCACCTTGAAACGCATGTTGGTGAGACACTCATCATGTCTCCTCGATGTGATTTCGTCTTAACAGTTATCAGCATAACATATGGCAGTTGGCAAGATGTTTCAGCGAGCTACAAAAGTTATACTGAGCTCACAAAACCTATTGGCAAGACTATCGCTAGTCGGTAGGACACCATAGCGAGGCCAGATCTTTTGCCCCGAGCTCATTTTTCATGTCGGGGAGACTATCGCTTGTCACTGTGACCTCATGGTGAAGTCTTCTTTTCTTCCCAAGCTCTTTCTTCTTCCTTAGGTTGAGCTCCTTTTTCCTTTTGGTGTGACCCTCTTTCTTCGCCAAGACCTTTTGGCAAAGGTATAATCCTTGGCCGAGCTCCATTTCTTTTTGGTGGGACTTCGCTTTATGTCGGCATGACCTTTGCTTATCGCTGTGACCTCATAGTAATGTCCCCTCATTTGTTTGGAGTCTCCCCGAATTCCTCTTGTTGGGCTTCTTATGCCAGCTTCTCTTTTTGTTTTGGCGAAGCTCTCCATAGTCGCCCAGACCTCATGGTGAGCTTTTGTTTTCTCCCGAACTTATCCTGTGACAAGAGTCACAGCGATGCTAGACTCCTTGGGCGAGCTCCTCTTTGATGTTGGGGAGACTATAATGTTTCGGGGAGACCTTACCCCGAACTCCTTTCTTCTTGCTGATTTCTTTCTTCTCTGAGCTCGCTTGATTCCGTCGGTAAGACACTTTGGGGTCGCCGAGACTTCTTAGCGAGCTCCAATTGCTACGCCGATGCCTCTTCATTTTGCTGAAACTTCTTTCGATCAGTGAGACCTTTCCCCAATTTCTTTCACTCTCATCGAGCTTCCTCCATGTCACTGAGACTCTCTTCGGTCGGCAAGAATTTATACTGACCGAAGTTTCCTTTTGCTGAATTTTGTTGTCGTTAAGACCTCTCTATAGTCATACTGATGCATTTACTTTGTTTCACATGTGTCACCGTAGCATTCTCTTATCGGGGAGATGTCCTATAGAAACCTCATGTCTCAGCGAAAGCCTCCGCATGTTCACTCTTTGGTTGCCGAGACTTATTAACTCTCTCACCGAAGGCCACCAACAGAATCCTTCGCACCATGTCGGTGTGTCTGGAGCCACTCGGTGAAACGTTACCCCGACACTGTTGAGTCTCGCTGAAGTATTTTCTTTGATAGCGGTCAGTAAGACATTGGGGACTCGCTAAGAGATCTCCCCAAAGACAAACTCCCACTGAAGTATTAGACTCTTCTTGCTAGTTGAGGAGACTTCGTGAACTCGCCAAGACTTCTTGGCGAGGAGAAAACCTTTTGCTGATGTATGAATCCTTTTGGCAGTGGTCGGTGGGAGATAACGGAGTCGCTGAGACCTCTTTCCAAGAGAGATTCTTATGTCGATAAGGACCCGCATATGAACTTGGATCGTTGTGACCTGCCCGAGGTCTTGTCGACAGGCAACACAGACGCACATTGAACAAGACGAATTATGGGTCGGGGAGACCATGATAATCTTATGCCGATAAGATCCATAATGGGGAGTATTCTGATTCTTTGGATTTCAAACGGTCAGAGCCAAGCCACTAGTTGGTAAGAGATTAGAAAAGTCTTTCCAACTTTTACCTTAGCTGATTTTCATGACCAATTGGATAGAAGAATGCCTTCCAACTAAGCTCCCTTAGCAAATATCATCTTGTGTGTGATTTAATCCTGCATTCAACAAAGAAAACCATGGTAAAGATCATACAGATAGAAGTTAATTAATCAAAATCGTCATTGAAACGAATCCTATGTTAGTAAGGTCATTAAATCTTCAAAGAAAATGATCATACAAACAATTTGGGTTTCAGGTCAACCCGCGAAATCCAAGTCAGGGAGGAATTTTGGAGAATTCCGAGTTAGGCGGATTCCAATGGAATAAACATAAAAACACCCACTAGAAACTTAGTCCGATCAAATTATCAATCAAGGAACAACATGTGAGATCTCAAAATGGCACCAATTAATCGTAAAATGCATCATCATTTATTAACTAGTCCTGCTACTCAATACTTCTTCACCTTTCATCAGATTCCAAGGAAATCCGCGCAGGATGGATTTCCGCAAAGGAGAAGACATTCTGGCAAACCTGAAAAAAATAGGGAACAACTGATTTCAGGAAAATTCAGAAGAGAAAGAAATCTGTGAAGAAGGTACATCTCCTTAGAGGCCTCGGGGATTTCGGGAAAATCCGGTCCACGTGGAATTCCGTGAAGACCAAAAAATACCTGAACAACAGCACTTAGCCAGAGTTCGAGCGAGATCCAGAAAAATCCAGATGGGATGGAAAATCCCGAACTCAGGAGAAAACCTGAATTCCAACTAAGGCAGAACCAAACTTAGATCAAATAGATCAAAAGTCAAAATTAGGAGGAAAACACAAGAATTCCAAAGAGGAAAAGCAAGTAACCAGAAGAAGAGTAATCAAAAGAGAAAGGGGGACCCATTTTGATCCAAATCAAAGTGGGGTGGTTATGCAGGGAATAACACACCCTTAAATGGCGTATCACACAGTCTTGTCCAATAGGAACAAACAATCAACTATGTAAGATTTCATATTAGGAAATTTCTCTTTTGATTGATTTTCAGTCCTTCACTTGTAAATCTGCAGATACGAAAAGAGAAGAATTTTTTTTTTAGGTGAATAGGGGTTTTCCTTGGTCAAACCCTAGTTTGGTAATTAAACCTTAATGATAAAACAATGATAAATGGAAGGAACTGATGAATGGAAAATTCTATGTCATAACTCACCAAACCCTTAATGGCTACTCTTAGAGGACTAAAGTCTAACACATCTCTCTAAGGATCAGATCTTGCATGAATTGGCTTGATTGATTCATTAATTTGATGCTTGAATGCTTGAAAACTACATCACAATTTTAGCTCCAAAACACACATGAACTTTGACATGATGATATGATCTTGATTGTTGTTGTAGATGATTGATAAAAATTCTCTTCAATGCTCTTGACAATAATATTTTCTCATATGATCTCTTGATAGTGTGTCTTAGACTGAGTTGATAAAATAACTATGTATTTATAGGTGTTTATCTAATTTCCCAAAAAGTAAATTTCATAAGCTGACAATTGAAAGATGAATTTAAATAATTAAAATGCTGCCAAAAACATATTAAAAAATGGGCTTTAGCACTTAAAGGGGACCCATTCACCCTTGGGTGAATAGATCCTAGGAGCTAAGTCTAGGACATACAATTTCCAAGGTGTTTTCATTAATAATGGAAATTGTTTAATATAAGTTTCCCTTTTAAAAAATTAGAATAATAAGGCTTTGGAATGCATAATTTAAGTAATTAGAAGCTTAATTTAGTCCAATTTGTAAAGGAGATGCAAACATAGTATAAAAATGTAAAGGTGTACATTTTTCTACACTAAATTTAGCCCCCACTTTAGTGAGAGTATGAGCCCACACTCAAACTCACACTAAAGTAGAGAAATAAATTAAGAGAGGTCTAATTGTACAATTATTGGAAAGATAGGATGAAAAGGATCAAATATTATGAACAATCCCCCAGGATCAAATATCTCATCGAAAAACCAACAAAGAAACAAAGAGACACACGTATGCAGCAACGACACAAGATACAACATCATACAATGTAAAAATTAATGCAAAGAGGAAGAAGCGGGTGGATCAAGCTTCAACTGTTTATCCAAAAGGTATGGATCAAGCCTAGGTTGTTTGTACAAAGATGCATTCACAAAGGCCTAGTGTAGTCTAATATACACTATGTGAGCCTTAAGGAAATATGAGAAACACATAATGGTCTAGTGTAGTTCAATATACACCAGATGTGCACCCATCAAAAGGTGGTAGATGAGAAATTCATGCTAGGTATACAAGCTCCCATATGTTAAGCATTCCAAAATTTATACTCCCTTTTAGCTTTGATAAGGTGTCACACTAGATGGTCATAGGCTTTCACAAGGCTAGCAAGTTGCATTATGCTAGACACTAATGACAAGGCACCACTAACAAGAAAGTTGTATTATGCTCGGTGGCCAAGAATTTAGTTTAGGATAGTCAAAGGGGTTTTGCTTAGTTCATGAAAGGTTTCACTTTAGAGAACATCACACTCGATATCACCATCAAGAGAGGACTAGCCGAGGGATAAAATATTCACACCTTAGGGAATGCAGACCATAGCATTACCACTAAGAGGAATTTCATATGTTAAGAAAGGTCACACTCTTGAAGGACATCAAACCCAATGTCACCATCAAGAAAACACATCATGTGAAATAAGAAGACCACATTTTAAATTAAGGGTTATGTCATCAAGCAACAAGCATGAGGCATAATTCCCCCAACTTTAAAGAATTTGCTAAACACCATGTTGTGAGCAATTACTTTAAAGAGAAGATAAATTCCAATTGATAAAAGATACATGATAGCTTATTTGGAAATCCCTATTCCAATGATATGTTTCCAAATGAAGCTACGTCATGGAAAGAAGGTTACCCCCCATTTGTAATCCTAAGATAACACATAAGGGATCCACAAATTTGGGGCTAGCATATGTCTTTGCTACAGTGATATAATAAAACTTTGAACTAACATCATTCCCCAAAAAACTCATGGAACAATAAGCACAAAGGAAGAATGAAATATGGAGAGAGGACAAACAATCCTTTTGGGTCAACATAGAGGAGACCTAAATGTCTCAATGCTTCGCATCTTCCCCAAAAGGAAAACACAAGACAAGTGAAAAGATAATGGGTACAACATAGAGAAGAATGAAGATACAAATAGAAGAATGTCACAACAGATTCACTTCCTTTGTATCCTTGCACCAACAGAGTGACAAGGGTCATCCAAAGTAGGCTCACAAACATAAAGACATGCCAAGAAACATAGTATGAGGGATCACATTGCGCACATGCAATCACACAAAGAACATGAATAGACATAAAGCTAGTATGACACATGCGAGCCAACCTAAAGCAAGTCATTTTCATCCCAATCTTGTTCATCATATATAAAAGGCAAGTGACTAGCCAAAAGGGCAACATCGAGTGTCATACTGGGACAAGGCTATATAACCCCTTGCCCCCCAAATGTAGGACAAGGATGAGTTGAGATAGGTGATGATAATGTTCTCCTTGCAATATAAAAATAGTTTACATGTAATAGTGAGTATGTTATGATTCTACAACTATCATATGACAAGGAGCAAAGTGAATAATTATTAATCTATTATATGATCAAGTTGTCTTTCACGAAGATCAAATTATTTCAATACTATCTTTAAGGCATGACATTCATCAGTAAGATACCCAAGAGTTCTATAAATTCACAATAATTCATGTTTATACTTTTTCCTTTTTGTTCTCTCAAATAGGTGGCAATTTAATCAATCCTAGATGGAGGAGTTGATCCATTTTTCATTTAGTTTCTATTATGGTATATAAGAACAATAATTTCTTGAGTTTATAGGGCTTAAGTTTCTTCCTTGATTGGGCAACTTGTTGAGGTGGAGGTGGAGGATCTAAGGTGACACTATCATGCTCATGAGGCATTAATTGGTGTTGTGAAATAATTTTGTGAAAGAGAATACCTTTCCCATTAGGCGAGGTAGCAGGAGGAGGAGAATATTGATATCCTAGTCCCTTGGTATCTCCTAATGGTTGTTCTAGCAATTGATAGATTTCATATTCATTGGTTATGTCAAATCCTTGTTTTCCTAAGATTTTAAAGCCTTGACCAGAACTCTCTTCTAAGTTGATGAGTGTGTTAGTAACTCGATGAGCATAGGATAGAAGAGTATCACTATTGTCCTTATTAACAATTTCTTTCATTATTGATGGTCGAGGCTTGCTTTGTGTTTCAATTTCAGGATTCAAAATGCCGAACATATCAAGTGATGGGATGATAGGAGGTGTTGGTTGTTGCATGGATGGATAGAAGGATGAATTTTTCTCAAGGTTATGTAAGGAGTCTTATATGAATTGTTGCATGTTATCTTCATCTTGGCCTAATATGTCCACCTCATGAGGACATTCATTAGGAGGTGAAGATTCATGATTTTTATAAATTGCATTAGGATCATCTCCAAATATACAACTAGAAACATCAACCAAGGATCTTCAGCTCATCCATATGTTGCCAAAACACATATCTTTAATGAAGTTTGATGCAAGGTTTCAAATTTGATATATAAGGTTTTACTGATTTTAGAATGTAACAATCTGAAAATGATGTCTTTTGGATGCAAATTTTATTTTGAACAATGCACTTATTTTGACCAATTGACTTGAATGCAAATAACTACATAAAAATGCAATTTTAGAAGCTAAAGTTGAGATCTACAAATAACAAGATATAAAGTAGAAAGAGATAGACTGATGCCCATAAATTTGGAAATTGACCTATACAAGGACATATTCACCCTAGGGAAAATGGGTCTTTGCACAAGGGTTGAAAAAATTAAAGTATGAGCTTTTGAGTTAATGTTTAAGGTCTCTATTTCAAGTTGCAAATAGGTACTTTCAGTTACAAATTTCAATAATTTTATGATTAGATGCAAATGTAATTTGATGAAAAACAACAAGCAAAATGACAACTTTTTAAATGCAACTTTGTTTGAATTTTTTAATGTAAATGATTGAAAAAAACTAATATGCAGACTACTATGTAAAATGAATACAATATGTATGTAATATTTTTGGATTTTTTAGATTTTAAAGGATGCAAGATGCAATTTTAAAACCCTATATGAAATAAAATCTAATGCAATTTTGAAACCCTAAATTAGATGCAATACAAACTTATTCAAATCCTCAATCTAGGGTTTGAAGGACTTCCAATTTTAGAAAGCTTATAGTGTAAGAATGTCGAGTTGACCAAAATGAAACATAGCAAAAGTGAGTTCACAAAAATGAACTCCTATGCTTATATGTAATGGAATGATCTAACACTTATATTTTTCCTAATTTTATTAGAAAAAGAGATCTTCCAAGGATAGGATTGAATTTCAACCTTCAGGTGAGTCAACCCTATTAGGAAAGTCTGTTGTTTTCTTATGACAAAAATGACTAAGTGGTTGTTTTGGGAGATAAATTTAAATGTATTAACAAACTCAATTTTATGACCTAATACTTGAAATGCGGATTATTATGATATAAAAAGTAGAAACAAGTTATAGGTAGATCTAAGAAGGGCAGAGTGGTATGTACCTGGCAAAAAAAAGTGCATTTTAAACATTGTTGAAGGATAGATTTTCCCTAGGGCGAATGGGTCTCTATACAGGGGTCCAAAATCTAATTTTGCAGTCCTCAGATCCTAGATCTAAGCTTCAAATTTCTCTAGGTTTGACTGTCAAAAAGTCAAAAATAAAATCTATAGGTGAGTTTTTGTAGCTTGACAACAATGATGACAACTTTGAAAACTTTGCAAAATTTCTCTTTTGATTGATTTTTAGTCCTTCACCTATAAATCTACACATACAAAGAGAGAAGAAAAATGTTTGTTTTTAGATGAATATGGGATTTCCTTGGTCAAACCCCAGTTTGGTAATTAAACCTTGATGATAAAACAATGATAAATGGATGGAGTTGATTAATGAACAATGTTATCTCACAACTCGCAAAACCCTTAATGGCTTCCTTTAGAGGACTAAAGTCTAACATATCTATCTAAGGATTGGATCTCAAACACATCTCTCTAAGGATTGGATCTTGCATGAATTGATTGATTGATTGATTTTATGTTTGAATGCTTGATTGAATGTTTGAAATCTACATCACAATGCTAGCTCCAAAACACACTTGAACTTTGACATGATGATATGATCTTGATTGTTGTTGTAGATGCCTAATAAATCTACTCTTCAATGTTCTTGACAATAATATTTGCTCATATGATCTCTTGATAGTGTGTCTTAGATTTGAATTGATTAAATAACTATGTATTTATAGGTGTTTATCTAATTTCCCAAAAAATAGATTCCACAAACCGACAATTGAAACTTGAATTTGGTCATTAAAATATCACCAAAAACATATTAAAAATTGGGTCTTGGAAGTTAAAAGGGACCCATTCACAATTGATTCCAAGACACACAATTTCTAAGGTGTTTTAATTAATGGTGACAATTGTTTAATATAAGTTTCCCTTTCTGAAAATGAGAATAATAAGGATTTGGAATGCATAATTTAGATAATTAGAAGCTTAATTAAATCCAATTTATAAAGTGGAAGCAAAAATAGTGTGAAAATGTAAAGGTGTACATTTTTCTACACTACATTACTACAAGCAATAAATGAAATAAACACACATTCACTTATATATATATGCATATACCTATCCACCCAAATTAATCCATAGCATATCATGAAGAAAATTATAAAGATTCAAATTGTGTCATCAGAATGTGAAATAGATTATTAAGGTTTAAATTCTTCTAGGAATCAAATAGATTCCACTAAGGTGGTGTTTAAAAACTCATTTGGAGTCACTTTCTTTTTTATACATTGCATTTTTAAGTGATAGAACGTAACTATCATGTCCTATAAACTATTGATATCATCTTAGATGTTTCTCTATTGTTTCATCATAAAACTACCGTTTCTCCCTAGCAGCTTCCTAGTTCAATCATAATACCCAAAATTTGTGTCCTTTTTGGCTGTAAATAAACTTTCAATTTGGATATATTATCCTAGATTTCTATCAATTCTAGGCTAGCATATTTGTGTACTACATTTCTATATTATTAGGTTTTCTTGTAAATCCCAAACAAGCCTATTGCTTAGTGGGAAAATACACACTAGAATTTGTTGTTTGGCATTTTGAACCTCAACCATGAAGACTTGCTCTAAAAATGGGAAAAATGTCAAGAAAAATCTATAAAAATTGGGTGACTCCCATAATTTCAAAAAATACTCCTAAGACCTAATTTTTTTAATCAATCAAATTGAATAGATAAATAATCACTTCTAATTGATTTCAATTTTTTTTAATAATACATTAAGAAATATTGATTACAATAATATTATGATAGTGCTATCAAAATTCAACCATGTAGTTTTATGAGTCAAACTCATTGACCCATGTTTCATGAGTAGTGGTTCACAAGAACCCATCTCTCATGATAGTGAATGGTCCAGTTAGCACTCATTGCATCTAGGTGATGTTCACAAAGGTGAAGAGTTGGGCCTTATCAAGAGGTCACCCATCTCATTACTACTCTAGCTCAAGCACATTTAACCACAATTTTTTCCCCAAGGTTAAGCCCACTTAGTTTGCAACCCCATTTACAAAACCTTTAGAAAGTGTTGTTCCTTATGAACCATTCATTATAGAGCCCATTTAGCTTTTCAATTGATAAGTATGGGGCATTTTCCACAACTTGCAAAACTACATGATTGAATCCTGATAGCAATATCACAATTTGACATGTGGAAAATACCTCCTACTTATCAATTGATGAGCTAAAGGGTCTCTATAATGAGTTGTTCATAAGGCACACCACTTGTTGAAGGTTTTACAAATGGGGTTGCAACCTAAGTGGACTTAACCTTGAGGAAAACTCTGTGGTTAAGCATGCTTCAGTTGGAGTAGTACTAGGATGGGTGACCTCCCAAGAAGTCCTAGTGCTTCACCTTTATGAACATCACCTAGATGTAATGAGTGCTAAGTGGACTATTCACTATCATGAGAGACGGGTTCTTGTGAACCACTACTCATGAAACATGAATCAATGAGTTTGACTAATAAAACTACACGATTGAATCCTGATAGAAATATCACAATTTGACATGTAGAAAATACCTCCTACTTATCAATTAATGTAATGAATGGTTCATAAGGAACAACACTTGCTGAAGGTTTCACAAATGGGGTTGCAAGCTAAGTGGGCTTAACCTTCGGGAAAACTTCATGGTTAAGTGTGCTTGAGCTAGAGTAGTACTAGGATGGGTGACCTCCTAGGAAGGCCCAATGCTTCACCTCTATGAGCATCACATAGATGCAATTAGTGTTAAGTGGACCTTTCACTATCATGAGAGATGGGTTCTTGTGAACCACTACTCATGAACACATGGGTCAATGAGTTTGAATCATAAAACTACACGGTTGAATCTTGATAGCAATATCACAATTTGACACACTAAGAAAATTTCCTCCTTATAATAATATTATTTAACAAGAAGTACTAATAAATATTATAATAATTAAAAATAAAATGTATTTAAATTTTCAATTCTAGATGCCCAATTTTGAGACCCATGCATCTTCAAATACAAGTATAAATTAATGATCACCGATTCATTTTGACCATGAGAAGATTTTTATTGTAGTAATTACTATTTGTGAGTTAAGTTGATTTACAATCAAGGATGAAAATCCCTATTCCAATTTTGTGCTCTTGGGAGAACTAATACCCCCTTAGGCATTGAAAAATTCCACCTAGTGTTTACATTTTCAGGAATTGGACCTAATCAAAACTCAATATTTATCCTTGCACCATAAGAGTAATTCAACAACATTCAACATCCAGAAAATCCCAAGATAAGCACTTGGATTTTGGGTAGATTGCCATTATTAGTTCTTGTCGAGAACTATTGCAGAGGCTTAGATCATTAACTAGTGAATAAACTAGGGTTCAATAGCTAATAACATTGTAGATTTTCCCAAATTTGTTACTTCTAAGTTTTGTAGGATAAGATGCACCATTTTTATGTCAAAATATTTATTCAACATTTTTTTCTAATTGTGGTTGGTGCTGCATAGCTTTTCGAGGCTATTGTAGCATTTCAAGGCAAGAGAGTGCATGATAAACGATTTGCAACTGGCAGGTTGTGATAGTTGGTGATTAACATGGTGTCAAGTCTACTTTGCTACTTTCATTCTTTCATTCACAGAGTCCAATGTTAAGTCCTCCAGAAATCTATTTCTGATGCCCTTGTTTTCTATCAGTTTTGTTTTCCTTTATTTCTTTCTTTGTAGGTTTTCAAACATGGGTGTAGGAGATTACAAGTAGAAGCAAAGACTACCATATTTAGCATGCAAGGAAATCTCTATTCTAATGGGTAAGGAAAAAGAACAAACCCCCAACATTTAATTTCCATTTTAGATTCCAAATTTAAAGCTCATGAATATGCAAATTATATTGCAAGATTTACTACATGACTACATATATTGGTAATCCCTCCAAGAAATATTTTCTCGATGTAGACACTGGCAGTGATTTAACATGAGCAAGGCATGGTTGGAGAATCGATATGTAGAAGTGACTTTTTTTATGAAAGCATCCACCTGCTCATCCATCTAATATAGTCTTCATTTTACCAAGCTTTATTGTTGTTAGACACATTTTTTTGCAAACAAGAATGGGAAATATTGATTAACAGCCACACACTCTCATTGTGAATGGTATTATTTTTAGGATCTTAAAAATCCAAGTTTTGTACAAGCCATACAAGGTATGCACTTGCACCTCCTTACATTTTGGGATTACAAGGATTATAGATTTGTACATTATCTTCTATTATGTTTGTGGTTGTGAGAATTTGTATAAATAGTACATTGTACAAAATGATACCTTTTTAAGACATGGGGAAGAGAGGGATTTCCATTTCTTTGACATTTTGAATTTAACTAGGTAGACATATGTTGTTTACAAGGAACTAGGAAGTCTCAGCCATTGTCAAATCATGGTGCTTGAATGCAACTTTTGTTGCAATTTAAGTTAGGTTGGGTGGAACATTGCAAGACAAACTATTATATGATATCTGGCCCCTATCACAACCTTTTTATCCTTTTATCTTGAATAATTCTCTAATTTTTTGGATTCTCAAAGGGTTGTCTTACCATGTCCAAATGGGATTAATTGAACAAATTTCTTGCAAAAATAGGGTAATATGCTAGGGTAAGATTGGTGAAGATATTCATGGATTTATCTAGTGATTAGTGATTATGAATTCAATTTATGCTCTGGCACAAAAATCTTCATCTTTTTATACCTTTTGTATTCCTTGGTTGGCTTAGGGAACTAATGCTTAATGATTTTGTGCTTGCTTTCTTCTTTCACTCTATTGTCAAAGCTATTTAATTTTCATTATTTAGTTTGTTTGGTGAAGTGATTCAGGGCTTTATCCGATAATCAATGGCTACAAGTTTAACTAAATGTGACACACAAAAAGCTCTCTTTGGACGTTTATTATTCCTTGGTTTACTTGGGAAATTGACACTTAATGAATTATGTTTTTGTTTTTCCATGGCACTAAAGGAAAATGACAATCACATTGCTTTTCCCACATCCAATATTATTTAATCATGTAATAACATACACTTTCTAGTTGTAAAGAAATAAACAGTTATTTTTTATTTTTTGAAACTACAATGCATAGGCTTCAGAATGAAATTTTCATTTGGTAATCAAACTAATTGATATTATTAATGATGATAATAGTAGATTTTGTAAGCATATATTATGAACCATAGCAAGTAAACTCTTTGACAAATTGATCAATCAAGTTACTTCAACAACCCATCAAGAACATAGAAGTAGTCAAGAAAGAATCTTAGTACTCAGAAGCTTAGTCCAGTTGACAAGGAAATATTGAAAGTGGAAAGGTGTTATAGTGGTGTCTAAAATCTTATGCTTTCTAGGCTATTACATTTGAATCAATCAACAATATTTGAGTCAAGAACTTAAACATAGAAAAAATGATATACAATAGACTAGTAATATGTTTGTATGTAAAGGTGTTAGAGGCGTGTCTAAAACCTTTTGGTTTTGAGGCAGTTACACTCGATTCAGTCAACAATCTTTGGGATAGGAACTTAAGCATGGAAAACAATCAAAAGTTTCACCTTAAATTTCAAAATTATGTTGGAGTAGAAGCAAATTATCTAAGTGACTCAGCACCTCGGTATAGTCCTAATACCGATGGAATTCATATTAGTGCATCCAAATATGTGATGCTTATAGACTCCATTGTTGGTATCAGTATTGTTTAGTTGCCCAATTTTTATTTTTTCCTATCTAGTTAAGGTGTCCTCCTCAACTTCACTGGCATCTTCTTAAAACTATATGTAGGTGTTGGATCCTAAAATTTCATGCAAATTTTTGAAAAAATTTAGGTTCCCATCATGAAAAATTGGATTCCAACACTCAAAAGTACATTTGGAAAATCTACTCAACTAGCCCACTTTGAAAAATCACAACTTGAAACCTTTTTAGTTTCATGCAAAATCACTTTGCAAACATGTTTTTCTGCCATATATGAGTGAGCACACCTAATTTCAGCTTCATATGATCAGTTTTGACAAGGTTTTGAAATGCCAAGTTGAAGGGCCCAGAAAGGGTTTGTTGGTTGCATAGTGTTAAATCTGCCAAAAGGGTGACCTTTGGAGGACAATAATTATCAACCGGAAGATTTTCAAGACAAACCAATTGGTGTTCCATTTTCTTCCCATGTAAATCTACTTCCATGCCAATTTTTAGGGTCTCAAAACTTCATTTGGTGTTTTTTCAAAATCAAAAGAAAATGGGTTTTACACAGATTTGACATTTGCATTACCAGAAAAATGTCACAAAGGACAACTTTGACACTTGATATTTTGTGGAGGAGGAATGATGAAAAACCATCTTGCACACATGTTCATTTGACCTAAATGAACTAATCCTCCAAGTTATAGCTCCCAAAATCAATTTGATATTTTTCCAAAGAGGCAAGTTAGTGAGTTTCAGTTGAGTTTGACAAGTGCAGTTTGCAGAATAGGCCAAATAAGCTACTTTGATTATTAAAAACTTGCAACCCTAATCACTTCATGCCAAATCAATTGAAAAGCATGCTTCCCTATCATAACTCAACATGTTGGTGTATTTTTATGGCTTTGGGAGAAGTTTTGATCAATTTTTCAAGGCAATTCGTGAAGCTACCTAGCTTGTTTTGGTCATAGTGCAAAATGTCAAGAAATCAAAATTTTTGATAATTACCCACTCAAATTTAGGATACATTTCACATTTTGATGGAATAATTATAATAATGTATCATGTACTTTGATCATTAGGGGTTATGTTTAGAATGATTATGGAAAAGAAACCATTAAAGTATTTGGTAAAGTGATTGATGACATTGATTTAAAAAGGAAAACTCCTCCCTAGACACCAAAAGGTTTGTAATATGAAATTAGTAGCAAACAATATGTTGTTGATGTAAAAGACACACACCATCTTGGCAGTCTAAAGGAAACTCTTAAATATTACTTCAACTTGCAAAGGCTAGGGAAGCCTTGAATGCTTTGATGAGGAAATTGAAAGAGCATAAATGTGATGACTATAAAGCAAAAATCAAAGATCATGGTTTTGAAAGTTTGCATTAGGAAGCTTTCAGAAGTAGCAACATCACTACAAATTCCATTGAAGAATTGAACATGCATCTTACTCTTTCATTTGGAAAGTAAACAAAAGGACCTAGATGTTGTGATGAATATAAATGATATGTATCCAAAATTGGAAAAGAAAAGATACTGTGGAAAATGAGACACAATTTCACTCGTAGGGAAGCACCAATTTTAAGGAGTTCATTCTAAATGATTTGGAATTCAATAGTATAAATAAATGTCGATCTATCATTTGTTGCTTGAGATCTAAGTAATCTACCATATGAAGAGTGGAACGATAAATGTGCAAAAGTAAAACCTTCTTTAAATGATTAAGAGATGAACCAAAGCTGGCAGCGCCTCTTCTATTGCTCATAGCCCAAAATCGTTGAAGTAGATATATCATGTATAAAATGGTCAAAGAGTAGTTTTGACAGGTGCCATCGAGTATTACCTCAGTATGTGAAGTTCTTGACTAGTGTAGATATGCCTATTGTTGCTTATGCACAATTAATACCTACAAATTGGATAAACCTACACACAAATACCACTTGAATCCAGAAATTTGCCTCATATAAATAAGGAATTAGAGAAATTGAATGCACCCATTAATTGATTTTGATCTCAGGTCACATCAAAATACTAGTTATAATGTGGTCAGATCACTCACAACAGTTCATTCAATGTTTCCTTCTAAGGTTCAAGGAACCTCACTTCTACAGAGCAATAAAAATAGAAGACAACCAAAGGAAGAAAATACACCATTAGGAGAGGGGACGTGAACAAATTCGATAACTTGCTTTAGAGGCCAACACATTCACATCTAGCGGAGAATTTTTATGAGGTGGCATTGGCACCTTTGCTACACCTAATGCACTCTCAGAGGCATGTTGAAAGGATGGGTTACCTTAAGAAGCAGTGATATTGTTTCACCAAATGAGAAAGAACATTTGTAGGTACCGTAATAAAAATGTACACAAAATGCGGAATCATGCAAAAGGCACATGAGTTGCTTTGACTGAAGGCTCAATGAGATATGGTTTTATAGACCACCACAATCTCATGATATGCACAAAATGGATTTGTTGAAAATAATTTGAAAATATCAAGAAAATCGAATTGGTAGAGGCATTAGAATCAAATGCACCTACAAATCACGGCCAAAATGTTCATTTGGCTTCCTCACATAACCTTGAAGAAGATCGATGTGCTTGTATACTGGAAGTAGATCATAATTTCAACCGTGATTAAGGAAAAAATGCAACCTTCGTGTTGCTAATTTGTGTAAAAATGATGGAGGAGGTGATAATGGTTGGGGTCCTCCTCCTGACATCACTCAAGAACCCGCTGATGTATGGGGGAAAAATTTGGATGACAGAGACCCTCCTGGCTCTGCTGGCACTGCTATGGCCGCTTAATGGCCTTTTTATCTACTTTGTAATTTTGGACTTTTGGGCTTAGCCCACATGATCTGTTGATTTTTGGGCGTTGCCCATTTGACTCTTGGGGTGTACCTTTCTACCACCCACCCTTTTTTTGTGAATATGTATCTTTATATTTGAATTAATATAGATAGTTTCCTATTCATAAAAAAAAAATAAAAAACCCTAGAATCAGTGCAATTACAATAAAGAATTTCATCAAAGGGGAATGTTAATATTGAGAGGACATAGGTCTCTTCAATGCCCCGACATATGGAAAACAATAACCAAAAATTTATCGAAGAGAAATTTTCTCATTCAGAGGGAGTCATGGAAAGGTCCCTTTTATCTCCCAATAGCACTTAAGTATGTCAAAAAGAGACATGGATATCGGCGGGACATTGCTCAAAGTCTCTTCAATGCTTCGATAGACAACAAAGGCACATTCTTTGACGAAGAGAGAAGTAAACTTTGACCTAGGAGGTAAAGATAATTCCCCTCGATGCTTTGAAACATAGACATATGATCAAAATTCATGGAGGTGAAAGTAAATATCGGCAAGTGTAAAGTTTGAGTTACCCCGATATAGGGATATGCAAGTGCAAATAAAATATTGAATAAAGTGTGATTATAGTGGAAAATAATATTACTTTGAGAAAATATAAACTTCACATTTTTATCGAGGGGATTATTAGGTGGATAATTATTTTACCCATGGAAAACATACAAGGTAAAATTTATAAAATATTTGCACTTGGAGGTGGAATATTTTTCACCAAAATAGTTACAAGAGCAGGTAATTATTTTTACGTGAAAGACATATTTATTGGGTGAAAATGCAAGTGTTGGAGATAATAAATCAAGGTTAATTTTCATGGGAAGACAATGAAGTTAAAATTAATTATTTTAATTTTTTGAAGATAATTAATTGAATCAAGAGTTGTAGTTGATGGATGTGTGAAGAGTCATAACCCTAAAAATTCAATGTATATATGTAAAATGAAATAATCAATCATCATGATTAGAAAGTAGGAATTAGGTTTTAGGATAGTAGATAGAATATACAAAAAATGAAGACTTTTGATGCATATTGTAATATCTTTTGAAGCAATATAATGGAGAAGATTGCTCATATTTGGTGATTTACTTCCATTGTTCAACTATTGTGCTAATATTCAATCCTATATGATGTTGTGCTATCTCCAAAGTGGTTTTCCTCTATTATTCAAATTTATACAATTTGTCAGGACACATTTGTTCTTGTTGTGTGATTTTCTTGATTGGGTTCTGGTTAAGAGTGAATTAAATTCCTTTCAAGTAATTCATTTTAATTGGTTCCTACCAAGGATTAAAATCCTTTTAAATTGATTACTCTGATTGGCTTCCCTCAAGTTAAGAATTAAAAATTCTTTCAAGATATCACAGTAATCTGGGAAAATAACACTGGGACTTATAAAGAAGAGTACAATAACTGACAAAATTACACATTTGTACAAGCTACAAACATCCAAAGTGCCCAAAAAATAAGAGTTAAGTTCAGAAGTAGATCCACCAATCTTACATATTTGTCTCTATGATCACACAAATATGACTCGATTCACCCAATAGGATTAGGCACTAGTCATACTTGAACATTTTATACAAACTTTACTCATACATTTGATTCTCAAAACATCGACAGTAGGAATTAGTTGTTATCCTAGCATCTATTTCACCTCCATGTTCCATTGTGAATAGATCGCCCAAATTAGAGACTATATTTAAACCTTTAAAATATGCCTTATCATTTAGGTACACCCGCCTAGGTTTAGCAGAGCCTAAAGAGCAGGGGGTTATCAATCATATTCGCCCGATTCATTAGCAAAAAATGTTCTAAGAGATTGGCACCCTCTTAAGGTTCAAAACCTGCATTTTTGAGACCTAATAGATTGGCGACTCTATTGGAGACAAACTCAAGAAAAATTCAGTTCCAACCTATCCATTTAAAGAGTTGATAAATTTTCAAAATTGGTCTGCAACTAGAGGTTCATAATTGTGTTATTTTCACTCCCCATCCAAGTCACACACCTAACAGATTGGTGACTCTACTAGGGATGTGCTTAGTTATATCCAACTAAATACCATCATTAAGAGTCATTGAAGAGAGATTCATAGTTGATAAGTTTGAGGAAAAATGTTTCTGCTGGGGATAAAATCAAGAATCGTCTCCTTACTACCATTTTCTCACTTTTGAAAAAGTGAGTGGAAACTTTGTTAAAAATTTGATGAAGAATACATAAAATAGTTTGAAACTACAATATTGCTAGTGAGAAATAAAGATAAAAGGTTGAAGCATGGATAACAACTATTCTTTGCCCTATACACATTATGGTACAATTGAGAATTTTGGCAATAGAAGTAGTGCTCATTATATGCAACAAAACATTTATGCACCACAAGTCTCATATCACATAAATGATTATCTTGTCCCTCCCAGTCAAAGATTAGTATGCTACCAAGATCATGAATATAATTAGTATGTTGGGCATTATCAATACCAAATTCCATGTCAAAATCTGCAAAGCAATGTTAGCCCTTGTGTGAATCAAAGTCTACAAGAAGACTTGTAGAATTGCAACAAATAATTTTCTAATAGAGGGTATTGGATCTTAAAGTGCACAAACCACTTGATTTCAGAAACATTCAAGGTTACCCAAATCTTCATGTTTTGAATGTTAAAAATTATTTGCCAAAATTTAGTGGATGTAAATCAAAATCAATAGATATGCACCTGCAACAATTCATTGATTTAGTGGTGAATTGGAAAATTAGTAAAGAGGACATTATCATGAATTTTTTTGTGAAAACGTTAAAAAATGATGCTGAAGATTGGTTTTACAAACTTCCTATGCTTTTCATAACTTCATGGAATGAACTTGCAAGTGAATTCATGTACCAGTTTAAAGAGAAAAATGATGAGTATTTTCCAAAGGAAAGTCAAAGTAGATTTAAGGAATCTATATTTTCTTTGTTCAAAAGTACATTGGAATCTAGATTTTCTTTGTTCAAAAGAATGTTGGATATCTATATGCAAATACCTATTAATGTTAGGCTTGATAATCCCGTATGCATTGAAACATTCATGAAAGTATATGTGCCTCATTCAGACAAATGGGCAGAGTCATGGAAACCAATTACTCTCACCTAGCTGTATGAAATGGTTGGTTTCATAGAGAAAATCAGGTATGAGCATGCTAGCAGTGTTAAATCTAGCAACATAGAAAATGGTGATGCCATCAATGAATATGGAGAAACTGATCAATCAATACAACTAGAAGAGGAAACATATGCAAGTGAAAATAGTTGCTATGGTTGTCTGCATGATGAGGATGAAGATATAGAATTTCGCTCTTGCATATCAAATTATGATTGTGGGAATAGTGCATGTTATGAAGAATCCATTGAAAATCTTGATTTTGATCACTAACATGTGGATTTTGATCTACAACATACTTATAGCTCCTCTGGAGATCAAGAGGAAGAAGCAATGGAAAATATGAGAGAAGAAGCAAGTCCATTTGACAGTGAGCAAATTATAACACCTCCAACTGCAGTTGAGTACCATGATGCCACAATTAATAAAGAAGAAGTTTGTACACCTAAAAATGGTTTTCAATTTTTTTCAAACCCATTGTATGATGAAAAGATAGAAGAAAATCATATGACATTTTTCCAAGGTGTATCAAAACTTGACTTTCATGTGTTTTCAAATCTATCTTATAACAAGGATGAAGCATTTTCAGATAATTAGGATGTTGTATCTATTGGGAATAGGACACCATTTAATTGCAATCCTAAACATATTTCATGTATCTCCTAAGTCCTTGGAAAGTGTTCCCCAACACTAGGATTAGAAAGAGATTAAATTCAAATGAAATGAACATGTAAATTGACATTTGTGATTATTCCTAAATAATAGGAACATGTGGGGACGTCCAAGAAGATATCCTACAAGATAGGAGCACATGGGGCGCCCACATGGAAGGTGGAACCCACCTTGCTTCAGTTAACTGTTTGGAGGGTTGATAACACTTCAATAATGCATGTTTAGATCCTACTAATTAGGGATTGATATTTACATGAGTGGAGTGGCACTATCAATTTAGTATCAATTTAGTTTAGTTTAGTTTAATTTAGTTCAATTTAGTTCAGTTATGATTCAATTATCTTCAGTTGCATGTAGTTATTTTGAGTTGAATGCTAGTTGACTTGAGTTGCATGACTAATGACTTCAGTTGCATGAAAGATAACAAGTGGATACTTTCGGTTATGTGGGGATGATCAATCATGCATAATGTTTGCATGAATTGGTGGAGAGATATGTTTTAGTTAACTAAGATTGTCTTGGGACCACCTTGGGCGCCCAAGTTGGCATCTTTCAGTTAACACCTTTTACATGAAGATTTTTACAAGGCTCAATCAAGTGGGGCCATTCTTGGGCGCCAACTTTGAGGTGAAGCTTGCAAGATATTTTCTTGACCAAAGTTCAGTTAAGTGTTTAGTTTGGGGCACCGAAATTCAGGAAGACTTTGGTTTGAATTCATATTACATTGTGGAAATCTACTTACCCAATCTAGGTGTAGATTTTTTGTGAGGAGATTTATGGTCTTGTATTGTAAAACTCTTATGAATTTACATGCTCATTATTGTCTATTAATCACAACAAGTGTATGAGAGTTCCATGAGAATTTATTGCAGGCTATGAAGAAGGATTTTTGAAGGCAAGGAAGCATATCAATCAAGGATTGATATAGTATTATTGTAATCTTGTTCTAAGGTTAAATAATACAAGTACTATTGATTCTGGTGGAGTTTTTTCCTAAAAGGGTTTCTCCACGTATATGCTATGTCACTTTTATCTTCTTGTCTCATTCTTCTACAATCTTTTGTCTCTTTCTACAATTGGAAAAATTGATCTAAACAGATTAATAATACACAAAGAATTGTGACAAAGAATACTTAATTAGATCTACAGTCTCATAGTTTTATAAGTTTTAAGCTACAATATTCCTTTCATTTTCAACATTTGGTATCAGAGCCAATGGTTGGTTAGGGTTTGGGACACCTTTCTCTTAAAAGTTTGAAGGTTTTTTGGTTGTAGTGGGAGCTTTTACTATTGTGTTATTGCATATTTTTAAAAGAAGTGTGTTACAATGAGTTCTACTTCTCATCTAGATATTGAGAGATTCAATTGATCTAGTTATGAGATGTGGAAGGATCTCCTTGAAGAGAGAGATCAATGGTTAGCTATTTGTAATGAGACAAATCCATCTACAATGCTGTCAGATGATGTTTGGGCTAAGCTTGATAAGAAGGCAAGAGGGACCATAAGGTTATGTCTTGTCGATGTTGTTCTCTTGAATGTTTCAGATGAAGCTACCACATATAAATTGTGGAAGAGGATAGGTGATATCTATCAAACCAAAAGTCTTACTAATAATTTGTATCTAAAAAGACAGTTGTATTCTTTAAAGACGAAAGATGGTGATTTTGTTGCACATCATTTAAAGTCTTTCAATTTTATTCTAAGCCTGTTAGCATCTGTAGATGTAAAGCTAGAAGATGAAGATAAATTCATTTTGTTACTTTGTTCTTTACCAGAGTCTTGGGAAAATCTAATTGTTGCTATCAGAGGTAGTGGTAAAAATCCTAAGATGGACAATATAATTCCTACTTTCCTATCAAAGGAGATAAGGAGGAAGTCTAAAACGAGATCCCAAGATGCCTTGTTTGTAAGAAGTAGGCCTAAGGAAAAGGAACCTAAGGGAGACAAGAAAGGAAAGGGTAAGTCGAAAGGACGGTCTAAAACCCCTGGTAAGAGTAAGGTAAAGTGTTGGAACTGTGGGAAACATGTACATATAAAGAAGGATTGTAAGAACAAGATAAATATTTTCGATGCTTCTACAAAGAAATCCTCGAATGACTGTAATGATGCATTGATCATTACATCTAATATTGTTAGTGATGACTCTTGGCTTATTGATTTAGGTTGCTCCTATCATATGACTCCAAACAAGGAGTGGTTCACTAAGTATACTACATATGATGGAGGGAATGCCTTCTTTCGAGATAATAGCACAACAAAGATTGTGGGAAAAGGAGAGGTAAAGTTGTGTTTCACTAATGGTAGGGTTAAGACCCTTAATGATGTTATACATATTCCAGGACTTGCTAGAAATCTACTTTCTATATCTAAGTTCAATGATTCTAGAATGCATGTGACATTTGACAAAGGTGGTTGTAGATTGGTGAAAGGGAATATGGTGGTTGCTAAAGGATCTCAAATTGGGACTTTCTTTAAGCTTAATACCTCCTATTTGAATAAATCAACCAATGCAACTGAAGCTGAAAATACATGTATGTTGTGGCACCATAGATTGGGCCACATTGGTGAAAAAGGTCTTAGGACCATTCTTAATAAGAAATTGGTTGATGGTATTCCTAATTATAATATTAGAAAAAATGATTTTTGTGATAATTGTGTGTTTGGAAAGCAATCTAGGTCTTCATTTCCTAATGGAACAAATAAAGGTAAAGGATTATTAGAGATTATTCATTCAGATGTTATGGGTCCTGTGGATATTGACTCTATTGGAAAATCTAGATATTATGTCACATTTATTGATGATGTCTCAAGATACACTTGGATCTATTTTAAGCATAAAAAATATGACGTGTTCAATAAGTTTAAAGAATTTAAGGATTTAGTTGAGAAACAATCAGATAATAAGATAAAAGTGTTGAGATCAGATAATGGTGGTGAATATTGTTCCAAGGAATTTGATGATTATTGTAAGCATGTAGGAATTGTGAGACATAAAACTATTCCATATACACCTCAACAAAATGGAGTAGCAAAAAGGATAAACCGAACCTTAATGGAAAGAGCTAGGAGTATGTTAAGTAGTTATAAGATAGATCGGTGCCTTTGGGCCAAGGCTATAAGTACTTTTTGTTATTTAATCAATAGATCTCCTAGTTCATCTATTGAAGATAAAATCCCTTATGAAATGTGGTTAGGTAGGAAATCTAGTGTTGCACATTTAAGGAGCTTTGGTTGTGAGGATTTTGTTCATGTTCCTAAAGAAAAGCAGTCTAAGTTGGATCCAAAAGAACAAAAATGAATATTCATAGGTTATGGTGAAAATGTAAAAGGTTACAAGTTTTGGAATCCTCTAACCCAAAAAATTACTTTATCTAGAGATATGATTTTCAAGGAATTTAGATCTTATACAGGAGAAGAACAACCAAAGGAGAAGGGTACTTCTCGAACAATGCATTTTGAGACAAATACTGATAATCATGAAGATGCACATGTTGAAGAACAATTGGATGGATTGGATGAAGGGAGTTCACAAAGTTCTGAGATAGATGCTCATGATGAGCATATTGAGGAACAAGAAGAACCTTCTTTGAGAAATCCACAAGACAAAGGAATCATGTTGATAGGTATAGCCCACCTGATTTTTGTTGTATATTTTCTTTTATGAGTACTAATGATGAACCTAGATCTTATAGGGAAGCTTTTCCTTTAGATAAGAACAAGCTTTGGTCACAAGCTATGCATGAGGAAATGGTTTCCTTGGATACTTGTGACACATGGGATCTTGAGAGTTTTCCCAAAGGAAGAAAGGCCATTAGTTGTAAATGGATCTTTAAAAATAAAATTGGAGCAGATGGTAATCTTGAAAGGTACAAGGCTAGATTAGTAGCCAAGCGCTACTCCCAAAGAGAGGGAGTTGACTTTAATGAAATATTCTCTCCTATTGCTAAATTAACTTCTATTAGATTCCTTTTATCTATTGCTACTACTTATGATTTTGAGATAGAGCAAATGGATGTGAAAAATGCTTTCTTATGCGTGGATCTTGATGAGGAGATTTATATGAGTAAACCTAATGGTTTTGTTGTAAAAGGAAAAAAATATTGGTTTGCAGGTTAAAGAGATCTTTATATGGATTGAAACAATCACCTAGAATGTGGTACCAGAAGTTTGATGCTTTTGCATTGAAAATTGGTTATGATAGGAGTGAGGAAGATCATTGTGTTTACATAAAATTTATTGATGATCAACTTTTAATTATTATCTTGTATGTTGATGACATGTTGTTTATTGGTAACAGCAAGGTAATGATCAAAGAATTGAAAGCACAACTCTCTAGCACATTTGAGATGAAAGATCTAGGGGCTGAAAAATATATCCTTGGTATGGAGATCAGCAGAGATAGAGGTAACATAAAGTTTTGCTTAGGTCAAAGAAACTATGTTGATTCTATTTTGAAACGGTTTAACATGCATGATAGTAAACCAATTAATATTCCTTTACCATTTGGCACAAAGTTAAGTTTAGACATGGCTCCTAAATCTGATTTTGATCATAAGGAAATGTCTGAAATTCCATATGCTAGTGCAGTTGGTAGTTTGATGCATGCAATGGTCTATACAAGACCAGATATAGCCCAAGCAATGGGAGTTCTAAGTAGGTTTATGTCTAACCCCGGTAGAGAACATATGACTTATGTTAAGAGGGCATTTAGATATTTATGAGAAACTTTTGATTATTGTTTGGTTTATCATGGTGCTAAGGATATTGATATTATGCATAAATCATTGGACATACATGGTTTTGTTGATTCAGATTGGGCAGGAGACCTGGGCAGTCGGAGGTTGACAAGTGGCTATGTGTTTACTTTGTTTACAGTTGTGGTTAGTTAGATGAGTAAGAGGAATCCCACAGTTTCTTTTTCCACCACAGAAGCAAAGTACATGGCTACTACACATTCCTCTAAAGAGGCAGTTTGGTTATAGAGACTTGAGAAAGGTATTGGTTTTAATTGCAAGCAAATTAGAATTGAATGTGATAGTCAGAGTACTATTTGTTTAGCCAAAAATCCTATGTATCATGCTCGTACTAAGCATGTTGATGTTTAGTATCACTTTTTGCGAGAAATGGTTGAGAGTGGGAAAGTATTGATTGAGAAAATTGACACTTTGATCAATGTTGCAGAGTATCGTACGAAACTAGTTCCTACAAATAAGTTCTCTTCGTGCAGGAAGGCCATTGGCCTTGAGTCTTGTAATTGATTTATAATAATGATTCCTTGTTTAGAATAATTTCAATGTATAATTTCAAGTGGGAGAATGTTGGGAATAGGATTCCATTTAATTGCAATCCTAAACAGATTTCATGTATCTCCTAAGTCCTTGGAAAGTGTTCACCAACACTAGGATTAGAAAGAGATTAAATTCAAATGAAATGAACATGTAAATTGACATTTGTGATTATTCCTAAATGATAGCAACATGTGGGGACATCCAAAAATATATCCTACAAGATAGAAGCACATGGGGTGCCCACATGGAAGGTGGAACCCACCTTGCTTCAACTAACTGTTTGGAGGATTGATAACACTTCAGTAATGCATGTTTAGATCCTAAAAATTAGGGGTTGATATTTACATGAGTGGAGTGGCACTATCAGTTCAGTATCAGTATAGTTTAGTTTAGTTTAGTTTAGTTCAATTATGGTTTAGTTATCTTTAGGTGCATGTAGTTATTTTGAGTTGAATGCTAGTTGAATTGAGTTGACTTGAGTTGCATGACTAATGACTTCAGTTTCATTACAGATAACAGGTGGATAGTTTCATGACAGTGGGGATGATCAATCATGCATAATGTTTGCATCAATTGGTGGAGAGATATGTTTCAGTTAACTAAGATTGACTTGGGACTACCTTGGGAGCCCAAGTTGGCATCTTTCAGTTAACACCTTTGCATGAGAAGATATTTACAAGAATCAATTAAGTGGGCTCATTCTTGGGTGCCAACTTTGAGGTGAATCTTGCAAGATATTTTCTTGACCAAAGTTTAGTTAAGTATTCAGTTTGGGGCACCTAAATTGAGGAAGAATTTGGTTTGACTTCACATTACATTGTGGAACTCTACTTGCCCAATCTAGGCGTAGATTTTTTGTGAGGAGATTTATGCTCTTGTATTGTACAACTCTTATGAATTTACATGCTCATTATTGTCTATTAATTGCAGCAAGTGTATGAGAGTTCCATGAGATTTTATTGCAGGTTGTGAAGAAGGATTGATACAGTATTAGTGTAATCTTGTTCTAAGGTTAAATAATACAAGCACTATTGATTTTGGTGGAGTTTTTTCCCGAAAGGGTTTCTCCATGTATATGATGTTTCACTTCTATCTCCTTGTCTCATTCTTCTAAAATATTATGTCTCTTTCTACAATTGGTAAAATTGATCCAAAAGATTAATCATACACAAAGAATTGTGACAAAGAACACTTAATTAGATCTATAGTCTGATAGTTTTACAAGTTTTAAGCTACAATATTACCTTCATTTTCAACAATATCAACTTGTGAAGTAAGTGATTATTTTGATGAAATTAATGCATCTGATTTGTCATCCTTGGACAATCTCAAGTACTATTGTGATGATGAAAAGGGTGAAGAATACATCAGCAATGGGATGGATGAAGAGGCATGTTCACTCAACAGTGAACAAATTTTAGATTTGCTGACAATGGAATATCAAAGATATACACATGGAAATGATTTGGAAGTCTCGTATCTAGCATGCATTTGTGTTGACAGTGAAAGCACTTTGTGTGACAATGATGAGAAAAATATTGAAGCTAATCAAGATTCTATGTCTGTCCCTATTCAAGAAGGAATATGTAAATCATACTTGAAGATATTTTTCTCACATGAGAAAGATATTGGATTACATATCATGGATGATGAGTGCTCAACATTGATTGATTCAAATATACATGGTGATGACTTTGTGGGTCAGAAATTCATGTCACTACCAATTAGTGATATGAAAGAGGTGGAAAATGTTTTAGATCTAATTCTCCTAGAAGATGTTGATGTGGAAAAAATTTCAGACTTACATGAGAAGCATTCAAATTATGGATTTTTAGTATAGCTAGGAGATCATTTTATAATACATGCTATTGAGAAAAATAATGAGAAATGTTGCATTGAAAGTGAATAAAATTTGCATGATGAAGATGGTAAGGATTTATCACATGATAATGGAAATTATGAACTGCCGAATGGTAAAAGGAATGTGGGTCAAGTTGAACATAGTGTTATTCTAAAAAAATTCAATGACAGTTGATATGACAGGTGATGCAGGAGCATCCAGCGGTGTAGGGAAATCTTGCATCACCCAAAAAAATATTTTCTTTAGTTGTTTAGAGTCCCATGATGGCACTAAAGGGGTATAAGACTGTTAGGCGTCAAAAATAGTGAAAAATGAGCACTTACTATTTTTAGTAAGTGGCCAAAATGGGCTCGTATGGATGTGAAAATTTAACCCAAGGAGTAGAGCTGAAAAAAAATCCATTCATGAAAAAATCACCTCAATACCCTGCACAGTTTGGGAGAAATTAAAGTTTTTGTCACGAGAAATTTCTCCAATGTAGCTTCAAATTTAGATATAAAACTTTAGAGGCCTTGAAATAGCTCAAAAGGTGGTCAAACTAACCTATGATGGTTCGTGTGTTGTAGAGCTTTCCAACGATATGTAATAATAGAAAATCAAACACCCGAACCAAAAGTTATGGCCCTGAGAAGTTGGTCCCCTAAAAAGTGAATTTCATAAAACTTTCTTCCTAGGCCAAAAATTAAACAGTAAAACTTTTGGCACCAAAACAAAAGGGGAAATTTGAACTTTCTAGAACATTCTAGGGTGGTTATTGGGGAAAATAAAAAGGGTTTAGTGGGGGTTGTAGAAGGTGGCCCTGATAGTACAGATTGTGGCTCCAAATAGTAGATTTTCTTTTAGAGTTGATTTTGTTGTAATGAATCAAGCTCATGAGGCTTTAGCATGTAAGCTTTGAATCTATAATTTCATTTTCTAAAAATAATTGAAAGTGAGTAATTTTTTTGTCTCACATCTTCTATGTTGGTATCTGTTGTGATTTTTGTGGGCTTGGGTGGTGTGGCCCTCATCAAGTGGTATCAGAGTAGGAGTTCCTAAGCCTGTAACAGAGCGTCGAACGTGAGGCAATTGTAGCAGGACATGTGAGTGTGGGTTGAGTTCAAGATTCCTCCAATAATTTCCCAGTATGGCAAAGGTAGAGGCCGAGGTTGTGGAGGAATAGATCCACCAAGAGATGAAATCATATCCCTTAGAAGGCAATTAGAAACCTTGCAACATGAGATTTGAAGATGAGATGTGCAATGACACAAAGATGATAGTGAAGATGAAACAGAAGAGAAAATGGAAGAGGAAGAGTAGGATCCTATGGATCATGGAGAAAGAATATTGTTGCGAGCGATCTCAAGCACTGAGAAGATGCCTAAAATGTAGGTTTCAACTTTTAATAGAAATCTGAATCCTGAAGAATTGATTGATTGGATCAATGACATGGAGGAATTTTTTGAGTTTGAGGAGATTGAAGATCCTCACAGAGTGAAGTTTGCAAAGACAAAATTGAAAGGACATGCCAGTATATGGTGGAAAGAGGTCCAGTTAGAAAGAGGAAGACAAAGGAAAGACAAAATTTCCAAATCAGACAAAATGGTATCAAAATTGAAGAAACAATTTATTCCAGATGATTACGAATTGGAGCTACTCAAGAAGATGTAGAGCTTGAGGCAAGGGACAAGGATGGTGAAAGAATACACAGAGGAATTTCACAAGGTCCTGATTCAGACAAGACATTCTGAGGTGAATAAATAGAAAGTTGCTTTTTATATTAATGGGTTGAAATCAAGCATACAGGAAGAATTGGCACTAGTAAGAATGACCACTATTGAGGATGCTTATCATTTTTCTCTAAAGGTTGAAGAACAACTGAACAAGAGGTTTGACAACAAACGATGAGGTGGAGGTCATGGTGGAAAGACCAGTGGATGGTCATATGGAGGTCGAAATGAAGATCAAAAGAAGAGTGAAGGCTCTAGTAGCAGCTAGAACCAGAAAGGAGAAAATAACTACCATCCTCATTATCAGAATAATGGAGACCAAAGAGGAAGAGGAAGATTTGGATGACGAACGGGAATAGGAGGCTTCTGTGGAACCTATTTCAAATGTGGAGAAGAAGGACATAGAGCCTATGAGTGTCCTCAACATCAAGGAAGGACAAATAGAAGACCAGAGTGTAATGCACGAGTTGCACATGTAGATGAAGATGTTGAGTCTTCATATTCTGAGGAAGCAGAAAGAGGAGAGGTTCTTGTTACCATAAGAGCCTTTCTAAATGAGAAGGAACCAACTCAAAGGAAGAATTTGTTTCACACCAAATGTAAGTGTGAAGGTAAAGTTTGCAATGTTATTATTGATGGAGGTAGTACTGATAACCTTGCTTCAGAAGAAATGGTTAGTAAGTTGCAGTTAGAGAGAAGAAGGAATATGAACCTATACCATATTGCTTGGTTGCAAAAGGACCATAAAGCCTTGGTAAATGAACAATGTCTGGCAAAGTTGAAGATTGAAAAATTACCATGATGAGGTATTATGTGATATTATTCTTATGGATGTTTGTCAAATGTTGTTAGGCGGACCATGGTAGTTTGATCGATGAGAAATACATGATGGACATGCCAACACCTATTCTTTGACAAAGGATGGAGTTCGTTAGAGTTGAAGCCCTTGAAAGAGGCAGAGGAAAAGGTATGCAGTAATGCAAGAATTTGTTTGGTTGATGGAATAAATTTAATAGAAGGTATGAAGCATGAGCATATTTGTTTTGCATTGATTCCTAGAGTTGATAAAGAAGATACTACTGAGGTACCTATAGAGGTTTCAGATTTGTTGAATGAGTTTCAAGCTATTATTTCTGATAACGTACCTAAAGGTTTTCCTCCCATAAGAAAGATTAGTCATCATATGGACCTGATTCCTGGAGCCAGTTTTCTAAATAAGGCAGCTCATCATATGACTCCGACAGAGAGTGAAGAGTTGAACAGACAAGTGCAAGAGTTGTTGCAGAGAGGATTGATTCGAGAGAGTTTGAGTACATGTGCAGTACCTACAATACTAGCACCAAATAAGGATGGGGAATGGTGGATGTGTACATATTCTAGAGCCATCAACAAGATCACCATCAAGTATAGATTTCCCTTGCCAAGAATGGATGACATTATGGATTTTTTGAGTGAAGCTGAGTACTTCACAAAGATAGATATATCACCAAATCTGAATTAGAGAAGGAGATGAATGAAAGACAACCTTTAAACCAAGGAGGGCTTGTACAAGTAGTTAGTCATCCCTTTTGAGCTAACCAATGCACCGAGCACATTTATGAGGCTTATGAATGAGGTATTGAAAGATTTTTTGGGATTTTTTTTTATTGTTTATTTGGATGATATTTGATTTTTAGTAAGACATTGGAGGAGAACTTCATGCATATCTTGAAAGTTTTTGAGAAGCTAAGGGAGGAGAAGTTGTTGATTAATTTGAAGAAATATAGTTTTGTAAAAAGGGAGTTGGTATATCTTGGATTTGTTGTCTCAAAAGAGGGTCTTAAAATGGATCCAAAGAAAGTGAGAGCTATCATTGAATGGCCTACCCCGAGGAGTGTTACAGAGGTAAGATCATTTCATGGTCTCGCAAGTTTTTACAAAAAGTTTACTAAGAATTTCAGTAGTATTTGTGCACCTCTAACTGAAGCAATGAGAGGGGATAGAAAAGAGTTTAAGTGGACCATAGGAGCAGCCAAAACTTTTGATATGTTGAAGAAGAAAGCTACAGAGCAACTTGTTTTATCTCTTCCAAATTTCAATAAGGTCTTTCAAGTAGATTGTGATGCTAGTGGCACTACCATAGGAGTTGTTTTGAGTCAAGAAGGTAAGCATGTTTCCTATTTTAGTGAGAAGTTAAATGATGCTAAGAAGAAATATTTTGTCTATGATAAAGACTTTTATGTTATAGTTCAAGCTTTGAAGAAATGGAGACACTATTTGTTGCCAAAAGAATTTGTTTTATATACTGATCACCAGGCTTTGTAGTATCTCAATAGCCAAGGAGAGTTAAATCAAAGGCATTTTAAATGGGTTGAGATTTTGTAGAGTTATACTTTTGTTTTGAAGCACAGGAGTGGAAGGTCAAATAGAGTTGTAGATGTCTTAAGTAGAAGGCAAAATTTGTTGATAGATATGAAAATAGAGGTTGTTGGGTTCAATGAGCTCAAGAGTTTGTATCCAGAAGATCTAAACTTCGTAGAAGCTTGGAAGTCTTGTTTGGAACCTATTACATTAGATAGGACGAGATGGTTGGATTTCTTAATCCAAGATGGAATGTTGTTTAGAGGAAGCCAATTGTGTGTTTGAAGGAGTTCTATGAGAGATAATCTAATCAAGGAGAAGCATAGTGGAGGATTGGTTGGAAATTTTGGTTGAGATAAGACCATTGCTCTTGTCAGTGAGAATTATTATTGGCCATAGTTACAACAAGATGTGAAGAAGTTTGCACAAAGTTGCAGAGTATGTCAGATGGTGAAAGGAACAAGTCAGAATACTAGATTGTATCAGCGATTACTTGTACCTGAGAGACCATGGGAGGATATTAGCATGGATTTTGTCCTTGGATTTCCAAGGACATAGAGAGGGAATGATTCCATATTTGTGGTGGTGGATAGATTTTCAAAGATGGAACATTTCATTCTTTGTCATAAGACCAGTGATGTTTATGTTGCTGAGTTATTTTTCAGAGAGGTGGTGAGACTACATGGTCTACCAAAGAGTATAGTTTTAGACAGAGATACCAAATTTTTTGGTTATTTATGGAGAACGTTATGGAAGAAGTTGAAGACAGATTTGAAGTTCAGTTCTACACACCATCCACAGACTAATGGACAAATAGAGGCAGTGAATAGGAGTTTGGGTAATCTACTAAGATTCTTAGTAGGAGATAAGCCTAAGGGATGGGATTTGATTATACCACATGAAGAATTTGCTTATAATAATTATGTCAACAAGAGCACTGGTAAATCACCATTCTAAATTGTGTATGGGAGTAGTCCAAGAAATGCTTCTGAACTGAGAAAGATGGATAAGGGGAAGAAGAGTAGTGTTGAGGCTGAATATTTTATTGAGCACCTGAAGAATTTGCATGAAGAAGTGAAGAAACACATCAATAAGATGAACTCACGACATAAGGCTTAGGAAAATCAGAAAAGGAGGTATAAGGAGTTCCAGGTAGGAGATGAAGTCATGGTTCATTTGTGAAAGGAAAGGTTTCCAATTGGTACATACAACAAGTTAAAGATGAAGAAGTTTGGACCATGCAAGATCCTGAAGAAACATGATTCAGGAAATGCTTATGAGGTAGAGTTTCCTAGTGGAATAAAAATTTCTCCTATGTTCAACATTGTTGATTTGATAGAGTATCATGAAGGTGATATAAAGGAGGGGTCGATAAATGAACAGTTGAAAATTCTAGCACCTACTTCAGAGAAGGAAGAGATATAAGAAATCTTGGATAGTCATGTGGGTAGAAGCACAAGAAATAGGCAATATGCAGAGTACTTGGTGAAATGGAGAGGAAGGTCTGCTAAAGATTCATCATGGTTATCTGAGGATGAGGTTAACCGTCTTGGTTTCCCTCTAAATTTGGAGAAGTGACAAGGTCACTTTTCAAATTACCTTGGGTGTATGATGTAGGAGCATCTAGCAGTGTAGGGAAATCTTGCATCACCCAAAAAAAAAATTCTTTATTTTCTTTAGTTTTTTAGAGTCCCATGATGGCACTAAAGAGGTATACGACTGGAAGGCATCAAAAATAGTGAAAAACAGGCACTTACTATTTTTAGTAAGTCAGCCAAAATGGGCTCGTATGGACATGAAAATTTACCCCAAGGAGCAGAGCTAAAAAAATTTTCCAATCACGAAAGAATCACCTCAATACCTTGCACGGTTTGGGAGAAATTAAAGTTTTCATCCTGAAAAATTTCTCCAATGCAGCTTCAAATTTAGATATAAAACTTTAGAGGCCCCAAATAGCTCAAAAGGTGGATGAACCGACCTACGGTGGGTTCATGTGTTGTAGAGCTCATCAAGAGATTTCCAATGATATGAAATAACAACAAATTGAACACCCAGATCAAAAGTTATGGCCCCGTGAAGTTGGTCCTCTAAAAAGTGAATTTCATAAAAAATTATTCCTAGGCCATAAATCAAATGGCAGGACTTTTGGCGCCAAAACAAAAGGGGAAATTTGAACTTTCTAGAACATTCTAGGGCAGTTATTAGGGAAAATAAAAAGGGTTAAGTGGGTGTTGTAGAAGGTAGCCCTAATAGTGCATATTGTGACTCCGAATAGTAGATTTTCTTTTCAGAGTTGATTTTGTTGTAATGAATCAAGCCCATGAGGCTGTAGCATGTAAGCTTTGAATCTGTAATTTCATTTTCTGAAAATAATTGAAAGTGAGTCATTTTTTTGTCTCGCATCATTTGTGTTGGTATATGTTGTGATTTATGTGGGTTTGGGCGGTGTGGCCCTCATCAACAAGGCAGATTGCATGAATGTTTTCAAAAAAAATATGATGAAATCGTATCAAAACAGGGTATATGATAGAGGAAAGTCCAAGCCTTTCTTTTGGGTGGCCTTGGGCCATCACTTATGCTTTTAATTTCAAACCATAACAAATCAGGGACATAAGTGGTCTTTTTGAAGTTCTATTGCCCAATAAATGAAACATTCGGTCTGCTCCCCTAGAGACTTGGATTCTTGCTATGCCCACAAGGGGCATACATCCCTAGATAGAGCCACTATTGGAGCCTAAAATTTCATGCAATTTTTTACAAAATTTTAGGTTCCCATCATGAAAAATTGGATTCCAGCACTCAGAAGTACAGTTGGAAAATCTGCTCAAATGGCCCACTTTAAAAAACCACAACTTGAAACCTTTTCAGTTTCATAAAAAATCATTTTGCAAACATTTTTTCTACCATATGTGAGTGAGAACACCTGATTTTAGCTTCAAATGATCAATTTTGACAAGGTTTTGAAATGCCAAGTTGAAGGGCTCAGAAAGGGTTTGTTAGTTGCATAGTGTTAAATCTGCCAAAAGGGTAAACTTTGGAGGACAATAATTATCAACCGGAAGATTTTCAAGATGAACCAATTGGTGTTCCATATTCTTCCCATGTACATCTACTTCCATGCCAATTTTTAGGGTCCCAACACTTCATTTGGTCTTTTTTCAAAACCAAAAGAAAATGGGTTTTACACAGATTTGACATCTGCATTACCAGAAAATTGTCATAGAGGGCAACTTTGACACTTGATGTTTTGTGAAGGATGAGGATTAATGAAAAACCATCTTGCACACATGTTCATTTCATCTAAATGAACTAATCCTCCAAGTTATAGCTTCCCAGAATCATATTTGATATTTTTCCAAAGAGGCAAGTTGGTGAGTTTTAGTTGAGTTTGACAAGTGCAGTTTGTAGAATAGGCTAAATAAGCTACTTTGATTATTAACAACTTGCAACCCTAATCACTTCATGCCAAATCAATTGACAAGCATACTTCGCTATCGTAACTGCACATGTTGGTGCATTTTTATGGCTCTAGGAGAAGTTTTGATCAGTTTTTCGAGGCAATTCATGAGGATACCTAGCTTGTTTTGGTCACAGTGCAAAATGTTAAGAAATCAAAATTTTTGATAATTACCCACTCAAATTTAGGATACATTTTAGATTTTGATGGAATAATTATAATAATGTATCATGGAGTTTCGATCATTAGGGGTTATGTTCAGAATGATTATGGAAAAGAAACCATTAAAGTATTCGGTAAAGTGATTGATAGCATTGATTTAAAAAGGAAAACTCCTCCCTAGACACCAAAAGGTTTGTAATATGAAATTAGTAGCAAACAATATGTTGTTGATGTAAAAGACACACACCATCTTGGCAGTCTAAAGGAAACTCTTAAATATTACTTCAACTTGCAAAGGCTAGGGAAGCCTTGAATGCTTTGATGGGGAAATTGAAAGAGCATAAATGTGATGACTATAAAGCAAAAATCAAAGATCATGGTTTTGAAGGTTTGCATTAGGAAGCTTTCGAAAGTAGCAACATCATTGCAAATTCCATTGAAGAATTGAACATGCATCTTACTCTTTCATTTGGAAAGTAAACAGAAGGACCTAGATGTTGTGATGAATATAAATGATATGTATCCAAAATTGGAAAAGAAAAGATACTGTGGAAAATGAGACACAATTTCACTCGTAGGGAAGCACCAATTTTAAGGAGTTTCATTCTAAATGATTTGGAATTCAATAGTATAAATAAATGTCGATCTATCATTTGTTGCTTGAGATCTAAGTAATCTACCATATGAAGAGTGGAACGATAAATGTGCAAAAGTAAAACCTTCTTTAAATGATTAAGAAATGAACCAAAGCTGGCAGCGCCTCTTCTATTGCTCATAGCCCAAAATCGTTGAAGTAGATATACCACGTATCAAATGGTTAGAGAGTAGTTTTGACAGGTGCCATCGAGTATTACCTCAATATCCAAAGTTCTTGACTAGTGTAAATATGCTTATTGTTTCTTATGCACAATTAATACCTACATATTGGATAAACCTACACACAAATACCACTTGAATCTAGAAATTTTCCTCATATAAATAAGGAATTAGAGTAAATGAATGCACCCATGAATTGATTCTAATCTCAGGTCAAATCGAAAGACTATAATGTGGTGAGATCACTCACAACAGTTCATTCAATGTTGCCTTCAAAGGTTTAAGGAACTTCAATTTTGCAGAGCAATAAAAATAGAAGGCAACTAAAGGAAGACAAGACACCATTTTTAGAGGGGACATGAAAAAATTCAATAACTTGATTCAAAGGCCAACACATTCACATCTAGTGGAGCATTTTTATGAGGTGAAATTGGCACCTCTGCTACACCTAATGCACTCTTAGAGGCATGTTGAAAGGATGGGTTACCTCAAGAAGCAGTGATACTGTTTCACTAGATGAGAAAGAAAAGTTGTAGGTACCATAATAAGCATGTACGTAAAATGTGGAATCATGCAAAAGGCGTGTGCTTTTCTTTTATTAAAGGCTCAATGAGATATGGTTTCACAGACCACTGCAATATCATGATATGCACAAAATGGATTTGTTGAAAATAATTTGAAAATATCAAGCAAATAAAATTTAAAGAGGCATTAGAATCAAATGCACCCTACAAATCATGGCCCAAAATTTTAATTTGGCTTCCTCACAGAACCTTGAAGAAGATTGATGTGGTTGTATACTGGAATTGGATCATAATTTCAATCGTGATTAAGGACAAAATGCAACCTTTGTGCTGCTAAGCTATTTAAAAATGATGGAGGTGTCAATAAGAAGACATTTTTTGCATTCCCATAGATTCAAAAGTAAAAAAACCTATAACCAATGCAATTATAGTAAAGAATTTCATCGAAGGGAGTCATGCAAAAGTCCCTTTGATCTCTCGATTGTACTTAAGTATGTTGAAAAGAGACATGGATATCGATAGGACATTGCTCAGAGTCTCTTCGATGCTCCAACAGACAACAAAGGAAATTTCTTTGTCAAAGAGAGAAGTAAACTTTGGTGGGAGATAAAGACAAGTCCCCTTGATGCTCTAAAACATAGACATATGACCGCAATTCATGGAGGAAAAATTAAATATCGGCAAGAGTAAAGTTTGAGTTACCTCGATACAATGAATTCATATTGTCATAGTGCAAATAAAAGATTGAATAAAGTGTGATTATAGAGGAAAAAAATATTACTTTGAGAAAATATAAACTTCACATTTTTACCAAGGGGATTATAAGGTGAATAATTACTTTACCCGCATAAAGCATAAAAGGTAAAATTTATAAAATATTTACATTGGGAGGTGGAATATTTTTCACCGAAGGAGTTATGTGGGTGAGTAATTAGTTTTACGTGAAAGACATTTATTGGGTGAAAATGCAAGTGTTGGAGATAATAAATCAAGGTTAATTTTCACGAGAAGACAATGAAGTTAAAATTAAAGTATTTTAATTTGACGAAGATAATTAATTAAATGAAGAGTTGCAACGGACAAATGTGTGAAGAGTCATAACCCTAAAAATGCAATGTATATATGTAAAATGAAATCATAAATCATCATAATTAAAAATTAGGAATTAGGTTTTAGAATAGTAGATAGAATATACAAAAAATGAAGACTTTTGATGCACATTGTAATATCTTTTGAAACAATATAATGGAGAAGATTGCTCATATTTGGTGATTTACTTCCAGTGTTCAACTGTTGTGTTAATATTCAATCCTATATGTTTTTGTGTTGTCTCCAAAGTGGTTTTCCTCTATTATTCAAATTTATACAATTTGTCAGGACACATTTGTTGTTGTGTGATTTTCTTGATTGGGTTCTAGCTAAAAGTGAGTTAAATTCCTTTCAAGTAATTCATTTTAATTGGTTCCTACCAGGAATTAAAATCTTTTTAAATTGATTAGTATGATTGGCTTCCCTCAAGTTAAGAATTAAAAATCCTTTCAAGATATCATAGTAATTTGGGAAAATAACACTATGATTCGTAATGAAGAGTACAGTAATTAAAAAATTTGCACATTTGTACAAGCTGCAAACATCCAAAGTTCCCAACAAGTTAGAGTTAAGTTGATAAGTAGATCCACCAACCTTACATATTTGTCTCCATCATCACACAAATTTGACTCCATTTTCCTAATAGGATTAGGCACTAGTCATACTTAGAACATTTTATACAAACTTTACTCATACATTTGATTCTCAAAACATTGACAGTAGGAATTAGTTATTAGCCTAGCATCTATTTCACGTCCATGTGCGATTGTGAATACATCACCCAAATTAGAGACTATATTTAAACCTTTAAAATTTGTTTTATCATTTAGGTACACCCGCCTAGGATTAGAAAAGCCTAAAGAGCAGGGGGTTATCATTCATATTTTCCCTATTTGTTAGCCAAAAATGTACTAAGAGATTGACAGCCTCTTAAGGTTCAAAACCTGCATTTTTGAGACCTAACATAGGGTATGACTGCATTTCCATAATAAGTGACTTATTTAATGTTTTCATTCAAATTTTCACTTGTGGAGCAGGCCATGGAATCAGGTACCCAACATTCTAAATTTTAGAACATGATAACTACCCACGTAGAAAGTTAATTGATAAATTAATTTTCTAATATGAGTACAACATTAGGAGCTTGGGGAAGGGGAAATTAGGAGAAGAAGTATCTTTTATGGTGGTGGATGGTGCATATATCCATGACACTGCAAATGGTTTACGAATCAAGACTTGGCAGGTAAAATATACCAACTTTAAATCCATTCCAAACAAAGATGTTGGCATAATGAAGCATTCCTTTATTTGAGTGCTCCCTAAATTTTATTTTCATCATTATGAAAAAAATTAGTCCAATACTTCTAGGATGCACTACAAACTTACAAAGGTAAGGCCACAATAACATCAAACTTTGTCTTGACAGTTGGAATTACTTAACCAAAAGCATTCTATTGGTTTTATATGTTCTATAGACATTTTCTAACTCAGAATTATTTATGTTAAGTATTTTGTTAAAAGAAAGATGCATTAGCTCAATTGATTATGAGAAAAACAATATATTTGGGATATTGACTCAGAATTATTCATTGATAAATTAAGTGTCAATATATATGAACTGAAATGGTGCAATTATTTATAATATAGATAAATCATAAAACTTTACATTGACAACAAACTTGACATTAAAATACCTTAGATTAAGACAATGGTTGGTCCATAGTACAGAAAATTATTGAAATAAACATTAATTATTACATATGTTTCCTATATTGTATATCATATTACTTAGTTTTATATAAATTAAAGATAGTGTAATGTTGGTCCTAATCATGTGCTATACCTATTATAGTGATATTGTCAATTATTGTGAATCTGTTCTTGCACACTAGCCAAGAAATAAGATACTATTAATATACACACCAGACTTAAAGTTAATATTTAATTTGAACACAACTAAGTATAAATAATTTAAGGTGGAAATAGTAGTAATCTACTCGTGGCAATGCAAATCAAGTAGAACCATGAAGGTGTTGAAAGAATGAAGAAGCTATATGTTGTCATTGTTGTCAAAGCTACATGGTGAATATCATAATGGTATGAAGAATGTTTTGCATAAGACAAAATGATTCACAATTAAGCATTTCTACTATGTATCTACACTGGGAGTTTTTTCTCTATGTTCCCTCCATATATTGGTTCATATTTCATCACAAGTACAAATCTACCTCTGTGATTCCAATATGTTGTTTGTGGATGTCAGTAGCATCAAAATTTAGAATTTTAGTTGATCTAGTCAAATTGTTCAAAAGTTGCTAGTGACAGAAGTTCAATCTATAAGGATTTTTTAGTTTTTTGTGTAATAGGTATGACCTATTTTGTTCGTGCCCCTCCACGAATTTGTGTTAGGACTTGCAGTTTTGGGAGAATATTTTTAGGTGTTTGTCAATTTAGATTTCTAGTTCACATGATATTTTGATTTCCACATGTTATGTGATTGGCGATCAGTTGAATTATTGTTTTCTTAGGTCCTATGCTTTGTTTTGTACCATTTTTGCACACACGGCCCACCAGAGGCAGCAACCCTCTTTTCTTTCTTTTGCTTTTCATTTTCGTTTTAGGTTTTACCTTTTCCCCTTAAGGCATGGGTCCTTTGAATTTTGAATCACTTTACCTTTAGGATTTTAATGATTACATTAGTACTTTGCATGAAGGTATTTGCAACAATTGACCTCATCAAAAGCATCTAGAATGATCGAGTCCTTTAAATCATCAAGTGGGCTTAGGTTCAAAAAATCTGGCCCTGGGCGGATTCCCTGAAAAGCCTTACCTTTCACCAAATTATTTCATTGGTGGAATCCCTAAAGTTTCCTCTTCACTAAATCTGGGCTCACTCAAAATCCCCAAAAGTATCACTTTCATGAAATCTGGCCCTAGGCGGATTCTCTGAAATCCTTGTTATTAGAGAATCCTCTTCCTCACAAATTCCCTGAACCTTGGCAAAATATCAAGTGTCATGTCATTTATTTCGCTCTCTAAACAAGAAAGTTTCCATTAATGTGATCTTTGGCTTGATTTATAATGTGATTTGAGTCTCTTCCATACCATTAAGCTTTTTCTATTTGATGAGTTTTAGTGCTTGCAGGTTGGAGCTAAGGTTTTGAGGATTGTGTGTGTGCATTATGTTGATCATCACTAGTGTTTCTTGAGTGCAACTCATGTGCTTCAATTTCATTATTTCAAATCAAAATGCAGTGTCTAAACTTTTCTTAATTTGGTTTTGCAAATGAATTTAATGATGATTTCAAGATATATTTTGCTCTAAGTTGAAATTCAAGTTACATTGTGTGTTAATCATCAGAGTTGTAATTGTGAAATCCTTTTGCATTTAGATTTCAAATGGCCTATGGTGCGAATGGATTTCAATTTAGTTTTTGTTTCGAAATTATCATTTTTGTGTTTATCATTTCAATTCAAAATGAAAACTAAAAATCTAGGGCACCACAATATATGCTTTTCACTTCAAAACCCTAGGCTTGTATGGTGAACAAAAATGCAAAGAATTGAGTTGAGGAATAATAAAAATGTTGTTGATTTTTCCCTCAGTCGACAACATGTGACTAAAATGATCAAAGTTGAGATAACCATTGGGCTTGTTGGAGGTCGGGAGTCATTCTTACCCCTTACCTTATACACCGCAAAAGTAAAGGGTAGGCATGGGCTGCGAAGTCCATAGCATATTGACATGTTGTTAAGGTTCGGGGTTCCTTCATACCTTTTACAGCTTAACAGAGAGCAACCCATATCCCCGACACCCAAAGTCCATTGGGTTCATTGATTTCTTAAGTTTGGTTCTCAGACTCGTCAAGGAATCTATGCATCTTTGAAATCGTTGAAACCGCTTTCCACGAAATTCCTTACCCTTTGGATTCTTCGAAATGTTGGCTTTCATAGATTTCATCATCCATCGGATTCTCTAAGTTGTGAGCTCTATGCTAAATCCTTTGATACTTAGATTGTCCAAAGTCTTTAGTTTCATGAATTCCATGAGCCTTACAAAACCCGAAGTATTGCATTTTGTGGATTTTACTTGCTCCTAGATTCCTCGATGACTATCCTTTCATTAATTTTGAACCCATCTAGATTTCTCAACATACCATGTTTGTTACTATGTTGATTTCCCTGATGTCATTTAAAGTATGATTTTCACTCACAAGGTTTGAATTTCAGTTATCAAATGCATTTAAATTACAAAGGGGGTTTGCATAATGCTTGGTGATTATTTCGCCTATGTATGGTTTTATTTCACTAAATCTGTTTACTTGTGGATTCCCCGAAGAACTACCTTTCACTAAATCCTTAAAGGCTCATATTTCCTAAAAATCGTTGAGGAGCTAGAATCCCCGAAACTCATGAAAACTCAAAATGTGATATAACTCTATTTTAAGGATTGGTGACTTGGTTCTTTGAGAATTAATGATGATTATGAGGTGTCATGATTAATCTAATGACACAAGTATATAATGATTAGTCTTTCTTTGCATTTTTAGTGATTGTGGTGTTTATTCTAACCAGATATAGGCAGAGTCTAACAAGGCTAAAAATTCTAAGGGAAAGTCAATTGAAGCAGTCATAGAAGAGCCAACCACCAGAGTTGAGAAAATGAAGTATAATTTTAAAGGAAGACTCCTAGAGTCTAAGATAGCTTCTCATTGGGAGAAGGTTATAGATACAAATATGGGGCATGTTGACTATGAGGACTTCAAGCAGAGAATGTATTGTAATGCTCCCACTCCATTGGCTAGAAGATTGGTGAAGATAGGATTAGCACAAGCAACTGGATTCCATCCATCAGTGTAGTATCTAGAGCTCATTGTGGAGTGTGTTAAGTATTATGATTCATATTGGAGAGTAATAGAGGGTGCTCAAGGCAAAGTAATGGCTAATTTAATAGAGGAATCACTAGCAAAGAATTTTTATACTATTGACCCAAATGAAGCATTGGAGATAATGAATGCATCATGGATTGATAAACCCAAGTCTCATTATTCTAAGCTCCCAAACAATTGCATAGAAGTGATTTCAAATTGGAATACAATGATATGATCACTCTTCTCAGCAAAGTGATGGGGTTAGAAAAAGCTTCAGTATTTGAAGATTGGATGTTTTATGTAATGGCACAAATTGATAAGGGAATCAACTATCACTAGGCAGGTATGATTAGTGATAGTTTGGATAAAAATTTGAGGGAAGTACAAGATAAAAGCACATTCACCATGACTTCCTATGTAGTCTACATGCTTGCAAGACATTACAGGTACAAGGGTTTGAGTTGCAAGCAAAGGTATAGTGGGCCAAGACAGAGTATATGATATCTACCCTCATCTCCATCTAAACACTTCCAACTATAGGAGGGTGAATGATGCCTTTACAATGTACATTACAAGAACCTTCCAGGAGGCATTACATGTAAGGATATCTGGTGAAGCAATGGAGTTAATTGGGAACTATGGGTACTGGTTCATTCAGTTTCTAAAGTTCACATACATTAGAATCCACAAGGAAACCTCAAGGTACCTTACAAGCTTCCAAAATATCCAACATATAAGGTTGTATTGCTTGAGGTGACAAGATAGTTGGTTGCTTTTGATTCAGTTTTAAAAGGTATGCATAAAAGATGAGTTAGTGGAGAATTCCCCTTGCCAATTGATGGATGGGAGGCCTATCCTAAAATTCATAGTGCTCAACATTCAAAGGCTGAAATAGGTATAGAGACAATATAGAATATTATTGGGCCAACTGTAGAGATTACTCTGAGGTGATCAAGAGAAAGTTTTCCAACCTCTTTTTGAAAATGATAAGCCTTTATGGAGTATTTCAAGCACCAGATCAAATTGAAGATGAATAAGAGGTGATATAATACCATGACTATATGAAATACCAATATAAAGCTCTTCCTATTGTAGATTAGGCTAAAGATGAAGTGGTAGAATTGGATCCGATTAATGCCCTAGTAATCAAATATTCAAAGAAATGGGTGAAGCATAAAACATTGGAAATGGAAGCAAATGGAATCAAGCCCACATACGAGCTAATGGGAGACTTGGAGTCTCAATCCTCTTCAAAGGATGATTCGAACAAAACAAAAGAGGATGTTTGTGGTGGTCAAGGGGAATAATCTGATGAACAACAACTTCTTACCATCAAAAGGAGAACCAGAGGTCAAGCCAAGGCTATGGCTAAAGGTGGTGAACTTAAAAGACAGTCAATACCCAAGAAAAGGAATCCTACAAAACAAATTTCTCAAGAAATTGTAGAAGCTAAAAAATAAGGGTGTCTCTCCTAAGAAATCCAAGAAAAGTAAAGTTAGTGATGCAAAGGAAGAAACTCGGGAATAAGCAATTGATATTGAAAGTTATAGGGACAGGACTCAAGTATATGCTAGAAATAACTCTCCTAGGACTAGGATTCCCCTCTCAAATGTGGAAGGTTCAGAAAAAATGACTGAAGAATCAGAGAAAGCTACAAATGAGCCACAATCTAATAAGGGTGATGTTGCAAAAGGAGCTGCCACAAAAAATAACCCTCCTCAATCACTTCATCAACATACTCACTTTGATAATGAGGAAGGATAGATAACAAAAAATGTAGTAGAGGCTTGTAAGGAACTAGAACTAGAAGAGAATGGTCCAGAGACTCCAAAAGATGGATTCCTAAGCAGTCTTGAAGAGAATTTGGAGGTCTCTGAAGTAGAGAATCAAGAAGCGAAAGAGCCTAAGAAGACAAAGGAGGTACTTCATGAATCACCAAGGAAAGATTAAATGCAACAATTAGATAAGGAAGATGCAAATGAGGAATAAAAACAATCAGAAAATATTGAAGTGGATAAGTTAGAAGTTCTTAGAGGAAAAAATAGTCCTCATAAAGAAACAAGTTTAGAGGAATCTATTGTTCCAAATTGGCTGAAAGAGAGTTTGAAACCTAAGCCAGCAGTGACTGAAGAGATAGTTCCCAAATGGGATAGTTTTTTGGAAAGATTAGGAAGGATAAAAGAGAAAAAGAAGGCTAAGTAATCTCCAAGATCACAAGAGATGAGTTTGTAGACACTGAAAAATGTCCTAATCAATATCATACACTTAAATCAAATTTACTAATATCATTTCCTCTTTAACCCATCCCTTTTTTGCTTAATTGATTTACTTAGCCTAGCTAATTAATTAATTGTATCATTTTCATCTATTAGCCTAATTAATTTAATCAAGTTAATTCATCTCTTTTCACACTAACACTTCATCTAATTAAATTAAATAAATCAAAATATTTAATTTAATTCCCTAAGTCATCTTATCTAATTAAATAACCCTAAGTTATTTAATTAAATATCATTTCACCTCTCCTCCATTTATTAAATCATTTAATTTAATAAATATCTTGTTGTGCCCTCGGCACACACGCCCCTTTTCGAATGGGGACTCTATTTTCTTTCGCCTTGCCAAGTCATTTTTTTGCCGCCTTGTTTTGCATGCCCCTTTTTTTTTTGGTGTCCCCAATGGTCAATGTTCCTTCAATGTCTCACCATAAGTTGACTGCACCTCCCCCCTTTTTTTAATTTTGACTAGTTCTGGTGCCTCTTGGGGACTCCCTAGCAGTTTACCTCTGCCAGCGGCCCTGGGCCCTACCAGGCCCGGCCCTACGGATTTCCCTCACTGGGTTTCCCTGTTGTGTTTGTTGTTCAATAATGGCAGATGGTTTGCGCCTTTTCGTACCTTGGGGTCCAGACCCTCATTCTCTGTTCGATTAAATTCTCAGTTTCGGCTGCTTTCGAACCTTCCAGACTCGAGACTCCAAACTTCTGCTTCCGGGGTTCCTCAAGTGTTTCGTCATTCCTGACGGCGGATCTCGGGCGGAACTCCGTCCTTCAGGCCCCGACCTCCCCTTTGCCACCGGGGATTTCTAAGTGATACTTTCCAAATGGCTGTCGTCTTGCATCTTTCCAGTCACCGGACCCTGAGTCTCCCGCCGCCATCGGTGAATTCAAAATCACCAACTTCCTTGCTTGTCGTACCTACATTTAATAGGGCCATTAATGGAGGTTATGGGTATAAATTGCTTGCCCAGTCCTATCATCTTCACTTATCAGCATCATAGAGAGCGATCAGAGAACTTGCTAGAGGAGCCCACCATCTTCAAGGCCTTCATGCTCATCGCCCATTACCTACGCTTACCGACCACTGGTGGATCCCACGCCTTGCTACATCGAGGGTTCAAGGTAGGTTCTTCGTTCACCCTCTTGAACGGTGTTTTCATGGTTTCCAGGGATTAAAATGAATAATAACAATTAAAACAACATATAAATGGTGAACCATGATGTCACAATTGAAACCCATGACCTCAAAATTTGAGAAAACCAACGTAGCACCCTCATGATTAATTCAGAACTTTATCCCCACACGGTCGTTCTTTGCAGGAGCATTCATGCCCCTCGGACCCAGATGCTCCCTCCACTAGTTGAGAACTTAGCAACAAACCAAAAATGTTGAAATAGCCTTTAGCTCTCTCGGGCCCGGGTCTCCGAGATTCTGCATCTAGATTTCTGCACCTTGTTCTCCCCGAGCTACTCAGTCGGCGATACATGCCCTAGTCGCCAAGAGGTCATGGCTGGATTTAGTAGTTTTACCAATATACATTTGCTTCGCCAAGACACTGTAATTCTCTTGCCAAAGCCTTCACTTTTGGTGAGACTCCTAACCGTCACCAAGACTTCATAGCGAAACCTTTCTCTTGGCAAGCCTGGATCTTTTCGGGGAGACATCATAATGTCGACAAGAGGTTATGTTGATGGAACTCTTCATCGACCGGACATAACATAGTCATTTAGACCTTACACTGACCCCCTCATCCTTGGGTGAGCCCGAAGTAGATCGGAGAGACATTCCTGCTTCGCTATGACCTTACGCCGACTTGGAATACTACACTGAGGATCTATATCTTTGGCAGGACATGATGCCTCCGCCAGGACATCGTGGCAACATTAATTTCTCTTGGTAGCTTCATGCGATCTTTGCCATTGCAAACAATGAGTGCCTGACATCACTCCGCCCTCCGGACCACGGGCCTCCATTCTCCACTGAAATCCCAATTCGAACTCAAAATGGCCTCGCCCCTCCTGGGCCTCGGCCTCCGGAGCTCCGTCTCATCTCTGCCGCTAAAATTAAAACCCAATGACCAACACTGAAACTGGGCCTGGTTCACCTCTTAGTGGTCAGCGAGACATTCGGAAGTCGCCAAGACCTCTCACCGAAAGTGCAAACCTTACGCCACGGGAAGGGTCGGCAAGACCTTGCGAGGTCTCAGAGACTTCACACCGAAGATCACCCTTTGCCAATTTGCTTGTTCGACGAGACACGAGGAAGTCAGCGAGACCTCTCGCCGAAGACATAAATCTCTCACCAATGAGCATTCTTCCCATCAATCGGAAAGACATTCAGATCTCGCCAGGACATCTCCCCGCCACACAAACTCTTGCCGACATGCTTAGTCGGTGAGACACAAGGTTCTCGCCGAGACCTTTCCCCAAGGGAGACTTTCACACCGACTGGAAACTCCTAGTCGTCGGGACAATGAGTAATGTCTCGCCGATTGGCTAATATCAGAATGAGCTCCATCCACCCGATTGAAACTAAAATGAACTGACGACTTCCTCCCCTCTCGGGCCCAAAACTCTGAACTTCCGTCTGACGACTGTCATCCCAAATGGCAAAAGCACTACGGCATCCCGACCCTCTGGGCCCAGTCACTTGAACATGGTGAGGTGTTGGCCGTCCTTTGACTTGCTGGACCTCGGACCCTAGGGTTCCTATCTGGGAACTCTGTTTCTGCTCGGCCGTCCCAAACGGCCATCTCCAGATCCTCCTAAACCAATCCAAATGAGCCCAAATCTGAAATATGGTCTCAAACCACGTGCTGAATCTTGATCGTCTCCATTGCAAACCTTTTAAATTATCGAAAAATCAATTGGAGAGAATCTCCTGAATTGTTCCGCCCTGTTTTCCTTTCCAAAACAACATTCCTGCTAGGGAAGTCTAGCCCTCCAAGCCCAGATTGTCCCATATCCCTCAATCAAAAGACCAATGACATTAGGAGGTAAAAGTATCATGTTATGCTTGATAGATTATTTAAAATGGATTTCATCTTTGGGATTTTGACTAACATAAATGCCTTCCTGATCAATTGCACTTACTATGCCTTTGCTTGCAAAATATATGGAATCTGGTGCGGGACCTTCAGGGGCAGCTATCAAAAAGGACAAAGGAAAGAAGTAAAGAAAAACTCCTCGAGGGAAAGAATAAAAGGACCAAATGAAATACCAATTTCAGGGTGAGCCTCTACACTCAAAGGTTACCACGGATTGGAAGGAAATCACCGACACCAACATAGGCCACGTCAATATTGACGAGTTTACACAAAGGGTCAGGGTCAATCCAACAACAAAAATGCAAGATTGATAAGGCAGAGTGGAATCGTGAAAGTTGCGAGCTTCCCCCCATCCCTCGTGGCCCTTGAATTGGTCATGGCCTATCGGCAGGCATATCAACCCAACACAAGGACAATTGTTGATAGGGACGGTAACATTCTTGCAGACATGTCGGCTGGAGGAATCACGAAAATCTTTCACATTCCCACGTTTCAAGAAATGGAGACACCTACCATTGAGGAATCACTTGGGATCAATGATGTTAGGAAAACCCTAAGTTTCCTCCTTGCTAAATCTAGGCTCACTCGAAATCCATAAAAGTATCACTTTCGCAAAATCCAGCCCTAGGCGGATTCTCTGAAATCCTTGTTTTCAGTGAATCATCATCCTCATGAATTCCCTAAACCCTAGAAAAATGTCTTATCATGTCATTTATTTCAATCTGCAAATGGGGAAGTTTCCATTAATGCATTCTTTGGCTTGATTTTTAATGTGATTTCAGTCTCTTTTCATACCATTAAGCTTTTGCTATTTGATGAGTTTTAGTGCTTGTGTGGCTTGGAGCTAGGGTTTTGAGGATTGTGCGTGTGTATTTTGTTGATCATCGCTAGGGTTTTTTTAGTGCAACTCGTGTGCTTCAATTTCGTTATTTCAAATCACAAGGTAGGGTTTAAAATTTTCTTAATTTCATTTTGCAAATGAATTTAATGATGATTTGAAGAGTTATTTTCCTCTGATTTGAAATTCAAGTTACATTTTGTGTTAATCATTGGAGTTGTGATTGTGAAATCCTTTTGCATTTTTATTTGCATTTAGATTTTCAATGGCCTGTGGTGCAAATAGATTTCAATTTAGTTTTTGTTTCGAATGATCATTTTTGTGTTTATCATCTGAGTTTGAAATGAAAACTGAAAATCTAGGGCACCACAACATATGCTTTTCACTTTGAAACCCTAGGTTTGTATGGTGAACAAAAATGCATAGAATTGAGTCAAGGAATAATAAAAGTGTTGCTAAGTTTTCCCTTAGTCGGCGACATGTGATTAAACAATCAAAGTTGAGATAGTCATCAAGCTTGTCGGAGGTCGGGAGTCGTTCTTACCCCTTACCTTATACACCACAAAAGTAAAGAGTAGGCCCAGGCTGCCAAGTCTAAAGCATATTGACATGTTGTCAAGGTTCCAAGTTCTTTCATACCTTTTACAACTAAGCAGAGAGTAAGCCATATCTACGTCACTCGAAGTTTGATGGGTTTGTTGCTTTCTTAAGTTTGGTTCTCAGACTCATCGAGGAATCTATGCATCTTTGAAATTGTCGAAACCTCTTTTCACGAAATTCCTTTCCCTTTGGATTCTCCTACATGTTGATTTTCATGTAATTCATCATCCGTTGGATTCTCCAAGTTGTGAGTTCTATGCTGAATCCTTTGATACTTGGATTGTCCAAAGTCTTTAGTTTCACGAATTTCATGAGCCCTAGGAAACCCGAAGTTTTGCATTTCATGGATTTTGCTTGCTCTCGGATTACTTGATGACCATCCTTTTGTTAATTTCGGACCTATCTGGATTTCTCGAGGTACAATGTTTGTTACTATTCTAATTGCCATTATGTCATTTAAAGTATGATTTGCACTCACAAGGTTTGAATTTCGATTATCAAATGCATTTAAATTAAAAAAGGGGTTTACATAATGCTTGGTAATTCTTTTGCCAATGTATGGTTGTGTTTCACTAAATCTATCTGCTTGTGGATTCCCTGAAGAACTACCTTTCATTGAATCCTTAAAGGCTCAGATTTCCCAAAAATCCTTGAGGAGCTAGAATCTCCGAAACTAATGAAAACCCGAAATGTGCTATAACTTTGTGTTAAGGATTGGGAACTTGGTTCTTTGAGCATTAATGATGATTATGAGGTGTCATGATTAATCTAATGATGTAGGGATATAATGATTATTCTTGCTTTGAATTTTTAGTGATTGTGGTGTTTTTTTCTCACCAGATGCAACAGATTGTAGCAAGGCTAAAACTTCTAAGGGAAAGTCAACTGAATCAGTCAAAGAAGAGCCAACCACCAAAGTTGAGAAAATGAAGTATGATTTTAAAGGAAGAATCCCATAGTCTAAGATAGCCTCTCACTGGGAGAAGGTTGGAGATACAAATATGGGGCATGTTGACTGTGAGGACTTCAAGTAGAGAATGTACTACAATGCTCCCACTCCATTGGCTAGAAGATTGGTGGAGACAAGATTAGCACACGCAGTTGGATTCCCTCCATTAGTGTAGTGTCCAGAGCTCATTGTGGAGTGTGTTAAGCATTATGATTCAGCTAGGATAGTAATAGTGGGTTCTCAAGGCAGAGTAATGGCTAATTTAATAAACGAATCACTGGAAAAAGCATTTAATATTGCCCCATATCAAAAGATGGCGAAGGTCAACATGGAACTAGCAAAGAAGTTTTGTATTGATGACCCAAATGAAGCATTGGAGATAACGAATGCATCCTAGATTGATAGATCCAAGTCTCCTTATTCTAAGCTACCCAAACAATTGCATAGAAGTGATTTCAAATTGGAATATAACGATATGATCACTCTTCTTAGCAGAGTGATGGGGTTAGAAAAAGCTTCAGTATTTGAAGATTGGATGTTTTATGTAATGGCGCAAATTGAGAAGGGAATCAACTATCACTAGGCATGTATGATTAGTGATAATTTGGACAAACAATTGAGGGAAGTACAAGATACAAGGACATTCACCATGACTTCCTATGTAGTCTACATGCTTGCAATACATTACAAGTACAACCGTTTGAGCTGCAAGCAAAGGTATAGTGGCCCAAGAAAGAGTAGAAAGAGTATATGATATCTACCCTCATCTCCATCTAAACACTTCCAACTATAGGAGGGTGAATGATTCCTTTACAATATACATTACAAGAACCTTCCAGGAGACATTACATGTAAGGATATCCAGTGAAGTAATGGAGTTAACCAGGAAGTATGGGTACCAGTTCATTTAGTTTCCAAAGTTCACATACATTAGAATCTAAGGCAGCCCCAAAGTACCTTACAAGCTTCCAAGATATCCAACAGATAAGGTTGTATTGCTTGAGGTTACAAGATGGTTGGTTTCTTTTGATTTAGTTTTAAAAGGTATGCATAAAACAAGAGTAAGTGGAGAATTTCCCTTGACAATTAATGAATGGGAGCCATGTTCTGCAATTCATAGTGCTCAACATTCAGAGGCAGAAATGGCACATCTCCATTTGCTCCTACATTCAACCAAAGGTAATTTTGATCCATATGGAATAGAAAAAAAGATGGCTAATAGAGAGTACAAGCATAGAGACAATATAGAAGATTATTAGGCCAATTGTAGAGATGAATTTGAGGTGATCAAGAGAAAGTTTTCCAAGCTCTCTTTTGAAAATGTTAAGACTCTATGAAGTAGTTCAAGCATCAGATCAAATTGAAGATGAAGAATAGGTGATACAATACCATGAATATATGCAATACCAATATAAACCTCTTCCAGTTATAGATTGGGCTGAAGATGAAGTGGTAGAATTGGATCAGATTAATTCCCAAGTAATCAAATATTCAAAGCTATGGGTAAAGCATTAAACATTGGAAACGGAAGCAGAGATGGAATCAAGCCCACATACGAGCTAATGGGAGACTTGTAGTCTCAATCCTCTTCAAAGGATGATTCTGAGAAAACAAATGAGGATTTTTCTAGTGCTCAAGGGGAAGAATCTAACGAAGAGAAGTCACTTATCATCAAAAGGATAACCAAAGGTCAAGCCAAGGCTATGGCTAAGGGTGGTGAACTTAAAAGAAAGTCAATACCCAAGAAAAGGAAGCCTACAAAATAAATTTCTCAAGAAATAGCATAAGCTCAACCCTCAAGAGAAGAAAATTAATCAAAGGAGGAAATTGTTGGACTCAAGCAACACTAAGAGGGGGGGTAAATCAATGTTGTGCAATTTTTAACTTTATTAAACTGTTATCTCAAGTGTATATAACATTCAATCAAAATAAATATGCATGAACATATAACAATAAGCCACAACACCATAACACAAGGATTATTACGTGGAAACCCTATTAGGGGAAAAACCACAGTGGATGTCAATCCACAATTTGAGTACTCAAAATATAAGTGTTTTACAAAATGGGGAATGCACTTGCATTTAGGCACATTGCCTAGAGCTCACTACTCAAAATCAGGAAGGATAACTGCCTTACAAAATATTTGAATTACGTCAAAAGGTTGAAATGAAAAGATAGCATCTGCAAATTCTTGATTATAGTTTTGGTTAGGCTCATAGATCATATTCTAGACCTTCTGTCTGATTCTTCACTTTGCTCTGCTCTACCTTAATTCACTTCACAAAATCCTCTTATGCACAAATGAAAATCACTCAACTTCTCTTCTAATATTTGCACACACATCAACACATATTGAACTCTCACACACATACCCCAAAATGAATTAACCTATCTCATATTTATATCCACTATCAAGAATTCAATCGCTATATGTCGGCTTCAATAAAATAGAAAACATCTTCCAGCTGTCGGCTCAAAAAATGAACATTTAATGCACATCCACCAAAGTCGGCCATAGCATAGTTAGGACCCAAAACAAAATCTCCAACACAAAAATACTTCAAACAATTTCACTTTAAACATCCGCAACACCTTACATTCACCTAGTCGGCCATCATATACTAATGAATAGAAAATCGAACAGGATCTCCTAACTAGTACACCACTTGATGCGGTAGCACAAAACTCAAGAATAACACATTTCATATACCCAATGACCTTCCTTGAGATCCACAACCAAAACTGATAAAATGGTAATGCAAACCACTTGACAGATTCAACTTTAGTCGGATACCCTATTCTTCACTCTGTCTTCCAGTATAGTCAAATATTGCAGTGTGGATTGGATCAATGGCATAGATTGTCATCAATGAAAACACTAGAAGCCATATGCCAAAAAAAATAAGGGTGCCTCTCCTTCTAAGAAATCAAATAAAATTAAAGTTAGTGATGCAAAGGGAGAAACCTGAGAAGAAGTAATTGATATTGAAAGTTTTGGGGACAAGACTCAAGTATATGCTAGAAAGAACTCTCCTAGGACTAGGATTCCCCTCTCAAATTTGGAAGGTTCAGAGAAAATGATTGAAGAATTAGAGAAAGCTACAAATGAGCCACCATCTGATAAGGGTGAAGTTGCAAAAGGAGTTGCCACAGAAAATACCCTTCCTCAATCACCTCATCAGCATACTCACTCTGATAAAGAGGAAAGAGAGATAACAAAAAATGTAATAGAGGCTTCCAAGGAACTAGAACCAGAAGAGAAGGATCCACATACTCCAAAAGATGGATTCTTGAGTAGTCTTGAAGAGCAATCAGAGGTGGTCTTTGAAGTAGATAATCAAGAAGAGAAAGAGCCTGAAAAGACAGAGGAGGTACTTCATGCATCACCAAGGAAAGATCAAACACAACAATCAGATAAGGAAGATGCAAATGAGGAACAAAAATAGTCAGAAAATATTGAAGTGGATAAGTCAAAAGACCTCAGAGGACAAAAAAGTCCTCATATTGAAACAAGTTTAGAGGAATCTAATGCTCCAGATTTGTTGAAAGAGAGTCTAAAACCTAAGCTAGTAGTGATTGAAGAGATAGTTCCCAATTGGGATAGTTTTTTGGTAGGTTTAATAAGGAAAAAATAGAAAAAGAAGGCTAAGGTAATCTCCAAGATCACAAGAGATGAGTCTAATAACAAGATACTGCATGTTGCTACTCCCACTGTTGAGAAGAACAAAGGTGAGGCCACCCCTATAGATATCGATGTACAAACCATCAATTTGGGAGCATCTACAAAAAGCAGGAGACTGAAGATCTAAAGGATTTTGTAGTGCAATCCTGAAGAGATTGGATAATGAGACACAAGCAAAGGAAAAGCTACATAAACAAGTTGAATAATTGCAAAAATACATTCAACATCTTGTTAAACCTTTGCAAACTCAAGATAAAGCAGGTACATCTACTCCAACCAACATATTATCCAAGGATGCCATTAATGAAGTAGAGAAGATGGAGACATTTGTATGGACAACCCAACAATGGATAAATGGGGTGTATCAAAAAGGTATTTGTTTTAATTGAAGAAATTTTATAGTTGCATGAAAAGACTTCTTTTCTAGATGATGTACAATAGTTAGCAGCAAAATACAAAGGAATAGATGATAAATCCATGACAAGGTTGGTGAAAGTAATGGAAATTTCTAGGAAGATACTAGTAAAAGAAGATATTCTTGCATCTGAAGATGTGGATAAACCTAGAGAATGGATTGAAGCTTTCAGATTTAAAAGATAAGTCATGGATAAGACATTAGGAAAGATTCCAAAGATACAAAATAAGTTGGAGGACATTCTAGGTGGTTGCATTTTATTCTTGGATATCATGACTAGAAGGAAAATCTACAATGCGTATATGGAGATTGACCAACTAAAACGGTGGTGGAGAGAAGTGTATTCCAAGATTGAGGATAGATCAATTACAAAAAATCATCAAGAAGATGTGTCTATGTACATCACAATTTTGCATAAGTATCAAGAAATGAAGATAGACTGGGATAGAACTTTGGAGAAATATGAAGATGAATTGAAATCAATTAAATTGAGAATAAAATTTATTCCAATATTTGATCAGGCCGACCTCAACAAGGTATTTCACAAAGTTCAAGATTTTTCAAGGAAACAACGAATAGGAAAAGAGGGCAACTAAGTCAGTTACCTCAAATTTTGTGCATACCTCATCAACCAGCTAGAGACACAAGTCAGCCATCTAGAGAATTGTGCCAAGGCATTTTATTTAAAATTGATGTATCATTTTAAATGTATGTTATAAAATTAAATGGGCAATGTAATTGTATTAGGCCGGCCTATTTTGGCCGACCTAAGTTAGGTGCCCTAATTTAATTTTTTCTAGGCCGACATATGTGATGTTAACCATATATATATGAGGTATTTCCTCATTGTAAGGATTGATTCTGAAATTGTTGCAAATTTTGATGAAGTGAATACATGAGAAGACATTGATTTGGTGATTTTTCATATGTTATTTCATCTATGTGCATGGTTCCTATGTTTCAAAGTTATTTTAAGTGATTAGTTTTCAGATTTAGGACAGTTTTTTTATGTTGATAAAATATTTGAGGTGTTTGAGGAATCTTCGGTCAATACTATTGGTGGCTTGCTAATTGTAAGTTACTGTGCATAGTTAGCCTAGGCTTACTCTTATTGCAATAGTTCAATTGTGGATATTTATATATTTCATTCCTTTTTGGATGTATGCTTGAATGCTTTACGATCTGAAAATATTTCATACCGTTCGAGATTGCATTGTTTTTGTTATACTATAAATCTTGTCTTAGTTAAACAGGGATTGGTTATTGAATATTGGTACACTTTGATTGCTATATTGTTTTCATGATTGCACTTAAAATTTAGATTAGAAATCTCTCTAAACCCTTGTCTTTTGATATTTCTTTGAGATTATTGTTAGAGTAGGATTGAAAGCATCATTAGATTTCCATATTTGATGAAAATATAATTTTCAAATCTCAGATCTACGAAAATTGTAGGATTTTTTTCATTTTCAGATCTCGCAAAACCCTCATTGTTGACTTAAGAGTTACAACTTTTGTTTTACCATAAATGCCCCTTGTGATACTAGAAAATCACATCATCATTGAGTTGTTTGTGTATTGTCAAGACCTGACATTATAGACCTTAGGGTTGTTTCTTGAGGCTTGCTGATAGGAATCACCTTTCAAGAGAGATAAAATATTTGTATTCTATCTATGTTGCAGTACTAAAAACACCATCAACACCTAGCCGACCTAAAATATGCAAAGGGTTGTGGAGTTTAATGTTGTGATGCAAATGTACAAAGAAGCTATTATAGGTCCATGCTGACCTATATCACATGTTATGGCACGAAGGTAATTTAATTTGAATTAGATGCCAACAAGGCACGTTTTGCATTACCTTAGGCAACATCTAATTAGGCCAACCTAATTAATGTTTGCAATGATGCTAATATATATAGATCATTTGAGTTTGTAAGGACGATCATTTTGATAGATATATGATCTGAATACAAGCAAAAAAGTGAAATTTTGCAGAAGATTGAGAAAAGGTTATGTGAAAGTAGTACAGAGGAGAGATTTGTATTTTGTATCAAGTGAAGTGTTTTGGGTTCAGATCTTGAGCTTCAAAGGAACTAAATTCAGCATATGATAGATGCATTTTGTATTAGTTCAAATCTTGGTTGTGTAGCCACTTTCTCTATCTTTCTTTTTCTCTGTGAACAATGAGTTCACTTGGACAGTCAATCCACCTAGCAGTAAGTCTTTCTGTAATATTTATGACCCGCCATAATATATTATGAGCTAATTTCCAGGTAAAAATCCTAGTGTTCATGTGTTGTATGTGCTATGGATTGTTTATGCTTTCATTTATGTGAATAGCTAAGTATGTTGTGATAATTGGATGGATAATAATTAATGGCTTTTAGGAATACTGATTCACCCCCCTTTCTTAGTATTGCGAGTGTTCAAAAAAAGGTCCAGATGATTTTAAAAGTTTTTTTGTTGCTCATTTCAAACAAAAAGGGGTGTATTAATGATAACTAGATGAATACTCAAAATTCAAGACCAAGGGAAAAGGATTAAGAATGCTATAAGAACTTTTTGGCACTTACATTCTTTGAAATGGCAAATGCAAGGGCTCATAGTATCAAATGGAACATTTTGACTGATGCAAATTGTTTTCATAGATCACAAAGAAAATAAGATTTGTAGCTTAAAAAAAAAGCTTTCCATATATTTGTATTTTGTAATCAAATGCATCAATGTAAAAATAGATGTAAGTTTTCAAATACCTATGTTTGATTGTCTTGATTTAAAGACTTAATGCATGAAGTCCTAATTTGCTTTAGTGACACAAATATTTGTGGCTGTGTCTAATAGCATTATATAATAATTAAGTTGATAGAAGTTTTTCATCGTCTACTTCATTTAAGTTACAAGTTAATCCCCTAAAATAATGTGGCCAAGTTTTTTTGTTAAGTGGTTCCAATTTTTTATTTCACATGGTTTTGTATGACTTAATTATGAGTTTTGCAAGTATTATTTCTTGTTGGGTTATTTGCTACATGCAGTTGGGGGAATGTTTTGAAATATGGTCAAGATATTCTTGTAATGGGGAATTTTAAGTTAAAATAATTTTATTGCTATTCCAAAGTGCACCATTTATGAATAGTATTGCTTTGGATTTATTACTAAAATAGACTACATGTATGGTAATTAAGCTTCCAGATGAAATATCATAGGTTACTTGAAAATAAATAAGTTAACTATATATCTAGAAATTGACCATGCTTAAAGTCATATTAATAAATTTGTGTATAATGTGGATTCTTACAAGGAATATTTGCATTGAAAAGGTACAAAAAAAATAACAAAAGAATGACAAAAGTTATAGAATATCTTGAATGTTGTTGATTATTTATCCCGTTTGTTCCAACTTTGTTCATTCTTTTTACTGCTTAATTATGAGGCATTATTTCTAATAGATTGCAACACATTTGCTATTATAGGGCACCCAAAGAGGCATCTTCTAAGAACAGATTGGAGTGTATTTGTAAATGTAAAGAGACTTTTTGCTGGTGAACCAGTCCTTTTCATAAGGGAACCCTACAAATCTATCTTGAACCATTAGCACATAAATTTCATAAATTGAGTTGTTTTGAGTTTTATGATTTATCTATATTATAAATAATTGCACCATTTCAATTCATATATAATAGTCATATTCTGAAAAACATAAGTTGCCTATAGCTAAATGTATTAAAACATGCAAACATAATCGTTTTGGAAAGAAAGTTGGTATACCATTTCTAGAAGATAGTCTACTAACAATGGGCTACTCCTACACAAAAGCTTAAAAGTTAAAACTAAATCACATGTCTAGAACTCACAATCTCTAACAATATCACGCCTGGAAAACCATTAGCACATAAATTTCACAAATTAGATTGTTTTGAGTTTTATGATTTATCTATATTGTAAATAATTGCACCATTTCAATTCATATATATTGACACTTAATTTATCATTGTTGTAGCGAGCGTGTATATGTTTTCTTATTTTTGACATGTATGTGAGATGTAGGCATATTTTGAAACTCAGAATTTAGTATTAAAGGGACCTTTGTTGAACATACTAATGTAGAAGTTTGGTGACATTTTGTCCTTCACAAAAATAATATTTTTTTATTCAATATTAAGCATGCTTTCTTTGTTAGTATTCCTAGTTATTTGCATTTGATATTGAATTAACAACTACATTTTCATTATTCAAACAGAAATTTTGGGAGGATAAGCAATTTTCATCATCAAAAGCATTCATGCAACTATCAGATTCTTTAAGAAGAGTGTGCGTGACTTATCTCCTTGTTGTAGTTGGAAAATTATTCAGTGATGCATTTCAACTTGGAGTTTGCATTTTCATTTTTGAATTATTGGCATATGATATGTTGTTTATTGGGGTTCAATTTAGTTTAATGAATCTAAAATTATCTGAAAATCATGACAAAACACATAACAAACTTTGCAGATTTTCAAGGTAAAGTGCATCTTCTTCTTTATCGGGGCTTTAAACCTCACATTTCTTGAGTCTTTATTATCTATTAAGTAGACTTTTTTTTTTTCAGGTAGTGTCTGGTTTTTCAAGGATAAACCTAAATGATCATGATACAATTTCAAAGCCATGAACACCAACCTTTTTTTCCTATATCATTTGAGCAATGATTGTAATCACATGCTCAAATGCACACAGTAATAAATATTGAAACATTTGAAACAAATGTTTGTCATTGGCTGACATAAATTACCTAGTAGAGTTTAATTTATTATGACTGTAAATGTTTTTGTAGGGTATTATTTTGGCTCAAGTGCTTATAGACAATTTTGTTGGGAGCAAAGATAAGTTTCTATTGGAAGCATACCATTAAATGAACGAGGATTTTAAGCATTTTACTCTTATTTGATGGTTTCACTTTCTTTTTTTTGTTACATTAACAAACTAGTAATACTAAAAAAGAATAAGTGACATTCATACAAGGTTCATACATTTGGTCTGGATAGACTTGTCATAATGGATGACAAGTTTGATTGTTTCCTCCCTTGGTAATGCAATCTTTTTGTAAGAGATACTTTTGTCGTATGTGCTCTATTTATTTGTTTTACCTAAAGCATTGGAAAACTATTTAAGAGTTATAAAGTTTTGGAAAACAATTTGCATCAGGTTTTGAACATGTCAACCATGGTGATCAAACATGCATATTGAATCTTCGGCCTTTGAAGCTGAATTACAGTGAATCAATTGTGTGTTTCACAACATGCAGTGTTTCACAATGTATAGGTGATAGATTTAGCTAGAGTTTTAAAACGACGCATTGACATTCATCATACAATAATTGGCCACTATCTTGCAAGCTCCTCCAATTCGTAGTTTCTCAAAACTGTCCTCAATTTTTCTCTAGCCAATTCCAGGTAAGTGGCCAATCAATTGCCATATTGCTCTTTTGAAGTTTTTGTTTACCTTCAGTCATACACTGTAATTGTGCACATACATGCATGGTGACTGAACTTTTCATAGAGGCTACGTAATTCTGTAATGTGATTTAGGACTCATTTATGTGATTTTTCTTATCTTAGCAACTGTGCTTGAAAATACCTCCTGGACTTTATAGGATCTGTAATATCATATCATGTAGATGATCTTTGAGATGCAGAATTTTCTGGTCTAAGCATGCGTTTATTCATCTCCATTTGTTTTTGGCACCTTTCTCATCAAGCAGGGATGATTTTGATGGCTAAAGATTATTTTGCCAAGTGTCAATTGACTATAGAAGATTTTCAGTATATAGACTTTCTTCATCCACCTTGTAAATTTCTTGTTTATCTGGTTCTGTTGATTGTTTAGTTTGTTGTCTCTGTTTCCGTCTAGGTATTTTGTGACTTACACTTACTGCCACATGTAAATAGAAGACTGTCCTACACTAAGTGCATCTTACTGACTGTCTTACACTGAGTGCATCTTACACCTTGTTCAATGGGCTGCTTGTCCCTTTAAATGCTTGAGTGAGCTCTAGATAAAGCTACAGAAAGTGTCTTCTGATTTCAGAGCTGAACAGCATCAATTTAGTCTGTTATCTAAAAAATTATAAAATTCAGAGACTGACAAAATGAAGAGAGTATGTGAGCACTCAAAGTGAATTCAAGGACTAAAAAAATGAACAGAGTATGTCAGCATTCAAAGTGAATTCAGGGACTAACAATTTTAATTTCTGTCAGTGGCTGTTGCAAAACTGCCCTGCCAGCACTAGGCAGGAACTACGCTGCACTGCCACATTTGTTTATTGCAGGTCCAGGTCTAAATTGTTGGCGCCTAACAGTCTATAACAGCTGGGAGGGTAGAAGTAATCAATTTGGAGGGCGAATCAACAGTAAGAAGTTAGTACCATCAAGGGCAGCGTTAACACATATCCCAGCTACAGACCCTTGTTGAAGGGTCATTCAAATGCAGGCTGAGCCGCACAAAGCTGAAGAAGACAAATAAGTTATTAAAAAAAAATAAAAAATCTCCAATCAGCCAACACAGACCAGCGATCAATCACAGCATCAAAATATCAGACAATTGGAGGCTACAGTATGTAGGGAGTTGTTTGTACGGGGGTTATTAGGGCCAATTGTGCACCTACATTAGGTCGCTGAGTATAGTTATTAATGATTCAGAATTTGTGGGAATATAGTAATAATATTTTGAAAGATTTCAGGTGTCTTCCAGCCAACTAGGGTTGGCCATAAATTTCTGAATCTAGGCTACAAATTTGAATTTGAATTTACGCATTGTACATTTCATTAATTTCATTGAAATTCAAGCTAACCCTAGAGTTTAGCCTAGTTTTTGTGTGGGGAACATTTCATTCTGGGTGTTACTCCATCGAGTCATCATGAGACACAACAAACCAAAGACACGTGACTAGCAACACAACACCACACCACAGAGAAAAGAAACCAATGCAACATACCTACTCTATCGAATCATCATTATAACAAAACCTGAAATGTGTTGCTATGACAACAAGTATGCAACACGCAAACTACACAAAATAACAAATAAATCCTGCATAATGTTGTCCTTGGAAAACAAGTTCACTATAATCCATAATAATCCTGCTTGAGCTTGGAAATAAGGGAACATGCCTTCAAATAGAACAAATGTCCAAAAGATTAAGGAGTCATAATTTTTTTTTAGAAATCCAACCAAGAATTGGTGCACTCACTACTAAGAGCTGATTAGCCAAAATAATATCAGCCACAAAGTTAAGAAGTCTAACAGCAACATAAAACAACTTTAAAACCAAGGCATAAAGCTTGGGCTTCCTCCAAAAATCTTGTTAAGGTGGACAAGAGCCTTTATTAAGACTATTAGTCACCACTATGTAATTGCTTTCAACCACTGAAAAGAGCAATGCAATCCCAACAATAACCTTCTCCCATTCACCTACATTATTAGGTAAATGTCCCCCCCCCCCAAAAATAGAACCACCTTGACAAAACCATGATCCTCTTTGCATACAAAATCACTCCTCATCCAACACTCCCAGATTACATCTTACAGCCCCATCAAAATTAAGTTTGATAAAATCAATCGGAAGGTTATCCATACCACCTCCCTAATCACTTAAACAGTTAAACTCCACAACCTTCTATCTAACTAATTGTCTTTTACCCCTTCAACTAAGAGCTTCAGCAACATCTTAAACTCATAAGTTTAGAATTAATTTTTTTTAACATCAGAAACATATTTTTTTGTATGTTATTGTAATCTAAGTATATGAAGCATTCATACAAATATTTTATTCAGAAGGCTTTTTCAACAATACATTCCCAAAAAATTTATGTAGTGTTCACTTAAAAAATGTGTATAACTCTTGCTCAATGTAATCATAGGTAAATCTCATTGTTTCTACAATCCTTTTCTTTAGATCCTTCAAATTCTTAATGTCCCTCTTCAAAAAAAAAAGGTATTCTGATCAGTGTTGTTTTTGGTTTAGATTATGTGAGAGTTTTTGAATCATCATTTTGGATCACACTTGTGATTCACCATCAAGATAATAGAGAGCTAAAAGAGACATAAAATATGACTAGTTGCAGACCAAAAACAATCTAAAAAGAGAGAGGAGGGGAGAGATAAAGCGTGGTTCTAAATACAGAGATGGAACAAGACAGACGAGAAACATTAATTTAGGAGAAATTTTGAAAAAAGACAATTAACACACAAACATGCACATAAGAGAACAAATAAATTCTAAAAAATGCAAAAAGGAAAACAATTTAAAAACTGAAATAGGTGTCTTCATTAAAATGATTCAACAAACCCTCAAAACTATACCTATACTTAAATTAAAGCAAATATGCATATAGAACATATGCATATGAATAAAAAATATATATAATAAATGAATTTATTATATATTCATATTCATATTTATATATTATTATATTCATATTTTATATTTATATTCTTTTAGTTTAAGTATAGGTATAACTTTGACAGTTTGTAATCATTTTAATGAATTACTTATTTTAGGTTTAATTATTTTTATAATATTTTAGGATTTATTTGTTCTCTTATGTGCATGTTTGTGGTGTGTTTGTGTTTTCGTTGCTTCTTTTCAATTGTTGGTTTTTTGTTTTTTCTTAAATTATTTTTTCTTGTCTATCTTGTTCCATCCATTTGTTGGTTTTTTATTTTTTCTTGTCTATCTTGTTCCATCCATTTGTTTAGAACCATGTGTTACTTCTACCTCTTCTCTCTCTTTTTAGATTGTTCTTGGTCTGCAACTAGTCATTTTATGTCTCTTTAGTTCTTGATTACCCTAATGATGGATCACAAAGTATGATCTGAAACGTTATTCAAAAACTCACACACAGTCTAATCCAGAAACAACATCAATCAGAATTATAAATTGGAAAAAACCAATATCATTAAAAGTTGTATTAATTAAAGAAAAAATAGCATCCTTTACCTAAAAGCAAATTCACCAATGAACATATACCTCAACAAACATAGAACAATACACTTCTTTAATTAGTACATTGGTTTACTCTTACAATGAAACCCAGGCCCCTGCCCCTTTTCAGACGTCCCCATACCAAAGATGGGGGACGCCTCAAAAACATCTATGCGACACCCTGTAACCCTCATTGCACACATGAAATATTTTTGAAACAGCTAAGAAATAGGAAGGAAACGTTGGAGATAGCCACCCATTCGCGCTAAGAAAAAAGTTTTAAAAGGAAAAAAATATTATTAAGTTGGAGGATCTAAGGGTTTGGATCCATCTTCAAAGTTGTACTCTTGTAAATAAATCCCTTGTGGCCATCATAAAATTGGAGTGTGATGGCACTGGGCAAGGAGAGAAAATTCCACGTAGAAGTGAGCACTATGGGAATAGCAGTACATGTGAACTTGGTTCAACTACAGAGATTTTGCTTAGAGGGAACCAACAGAACGTTGGTGAATGAATACATTCGATAGCTTTCCCTTCTCTAATACTCAAAACCCATTACATGAAACGAAGGTGTTGTTAGACCGGCTAACAGCATGCGGATTGCATTATTTGCATGAGAAGTGCACTGATTTTAAAATCCATTGCGATACTAGGCAAGAGAATATGCTAATACTATTTATAAGTTATAAACTTTCATGTTTCAGGTTTTCAGGTTTTAATTAATATCTATTATTTATTCAATTTCTCTGTTTTCTATTTTAGGTTTTTCCTTAATAGTTTTATAAGTTTATTAATATTTAATATATTTTATTCAGATTTTAATTAATATTTTAAATTTATTTCAAATTTAATATTTTTCAATTTATTTAAATTTATTGGCAGTGACTTAAGTTCAAAGTTTGGTTTTGATTTAGGCAAAGATGAGGTAAAGACATAGTTGCAGTAGATAGGTCTTGATTTAGGCAAAGATGATCTAGCTGTCAACATTTTGTCATTTTGTAGTTCTAGCCTTTGAGCTTTTTAATTTTGTTGTATATGCACATTGGTAGTATAAACTCAAATGATTTGATAATGAAATTTTGTTAGTTTGGATGTTGATTTGTGTAAATTCTCAATTCAACTCTAATGTTTCTTAATATGATTATATAATGAATATGATGAATGCCTCATCATATGAATATTTGAATTTTTTTCTATTTTTAAATTTTCCCTTATATTTTAGTAGTTGTCCTGTGCCATCCCCTAAAAGAGGCCTCACATCGCCTGCCATCCTGGAAATGTGTACCCCTGTTTCCAATCCCTATCCTGGAAACCTGATAGAACATAGCTCTTCTACTATTCAATTTGTTTGTCTAATTTGTTTGTCTATGGTTATCCACAAAACATAAATTAATGAAGAAGGGATGCAAGTGGCTGGGCAACCTATGTTGACATTTATGTTATGTCTACTTGAAGCCACACCATGAAATCAAATTAATGCAGTTAAAAATAGTAGTCAGTGCTGAAGCTAATTTTTAGCTTCAGGTCCTCGATACAGAGAGCCATTTTTCTAAGGCATTCATTACAAGGTATTTTCAAATTATAAATGGCCCTCCACTTTCTGAACAACATCACAGCTAATGGAGCCCAATTGAGTAGTGGCTCCTGTTAATGATATAGCAGCTTCAGTCGTTCCTTCCAGCTCAGCTCTATTGAATGAAGCATAAAATTAAATGATAGCCTGTCGGCTATTTAATTTGTGGTCTTATATTTAAGTGGAGGCTCGAATGTCTTGAGGTCGACCTATCTTATATTCCTTATGATTATATTGAGGCCGACATTCTTTATGTTTGACTATGGCTGACATGAGAAGATACGAATTCATCTTGATAATCAAATCTGTTATTAAAAGACATTTAATAATTGTTTATCAATTGAGGCCGACTTCCATTTATGAAGAAACGCGATTTCATGGAGGCCAACATAAAGGTTTTGAAGGGACGTGTCTCTCCCATTCATTTGTATATATTCACTTTGATTCGTCCATTGTAAATCATTCAGTTCAGTTCGGTTATTCACACAAGTTCAATCTGATCAAGTGCGAATATATTATATGATCAAGTGCGAACATATCATACAAGGTGAACATCAATAAAGTGCAAATATCTTATCAGGAGACTGCAAATCACAGAGAACTCTGTCAAATCAGAACTCTGTTAAGAGCAAATTCTGTCAAGTGCACATCAAGGGCGAAGTTACAGTACAGTGTGAACTACATTCAGTGCAATCTTATGCAGTACGAATAGTTCATTCAGTGCAAGTATCATACTAGTGCGGATTCATTCACAGCAGGTTGAGAATCATTAGATACTGCGAATACTGCCAGGTGTGATCTCTGTAGATCTGTATTCAGTAATTGTCAGGTGCAAATTGGCAGGTTGTTATCTGTTCTTATATATAGCCAAGTGCTGCATATTGTTCTTGTGTTGGATCTCATTGTAAAGTGAATTGTTGTCACTAATGTTATAAATATAAGAGAGATCTTTGTTGCTGGGTTTTTTCTACCTCAAGAGGAGGGTTTTCCCAGGGTATCTGCTGTGTTATTTTGTCTGATTTTGAATTATTTTCTGTGCATTTAATCTGTTCACATAAATTTAACAGCTCCTCCCCTCAGTGAAAAAACAATCAAATGGAACAAGATACAATTGGAACCTTTAATTACAGAGACATTCTCATGCAAGCAAATGTGCCCATCAGCAAAAATTGTTAGTAGTAGAAGTTTGCTAAAATCTCAAAATATATTCAGATCTATAATCTATGCTAATGGAGACCATAGTTCAATGTCACAGGCAAACTGTCGTGGGGTGGTGGAATTCATGTTGTCAATGTCCCAAATTGTATTGACATGGTTTCTCTTTGCACTGATGTTGATTAGTCAGTAGAAGCATCAAGTACATTTTTCAATTTTACATAGAAAAATACTTGAGCATTTACTAACCACCTATGTTTCAAGAAACTTATCATAAAAATATGTTTGAATTTTAATTGACAAATCAGAATTCAATGATCAACCCTATTAGGCATGGCTGCTAACCTTGTATACATTCTGGTTATTGGTTAATACCCTCGATTATCACTAGATCATGGAAGATTGCCTCAAATAGATGTTGAAAAACAAAAAATAGCAAAGCCCTTCCACTCAAATGTATGTACATCAAAGTTCTTAGATTGAAAGTAGATCACATGCCATTATCACAGTTTATGGGACTGTCTGCTTCTGAGTTAACCATTAAAGCAATCATGGTGTGACAGGCAGATTGTAGATCCCATTCTGGGTTCCAGGTAGTTTTCAAGACATTGAGACATCTCTCCCATCTGATTTGAAGGTTGAAACAAACAGAATATTATAAGATTATATTATCTTCAGATAAATTCAGTAGAATGCTAGGCAATAGACAAAATAAAGAATTCTAGTTTTTTCTCTCCCATCTGATTCAAAACACACATTGTTAAAAGATACATTATCTTCAGATGAATTCTGTAGAATCCTAGGGAATAGACAAAATCAAGAATTCTGGTTTTTTGTCTCTATGAAAAGCATTTGAAATTTGGAGGAATAAGTAGACTACATTGAAAGTAACTGATGTGGATAAGCACACCTTGAAATGGCGTTTAGATGAAATGTTCTTGTAACAAACCTCACTAGAGGTGGCACTAACAGGCACTGCTCTGACAGTCATGGAACGCTAGACAGACCATCATGATAGAGTGTTTCTGTAGGACCTTGTATTCAAATGTGGAAAGTACATTAGACTGTTATAAGAATCGCTTACTACAACCAAACTAGTAGAATGTATGAATGTCAACTAGCAGAAAAACAGCCTCACCTTTTGATGAGAACTGTCCATTAGAATATTTTTGTATTGTCACATGAAAGTTTGATATCCGAATCCAGAGATTTGTGTCTTTGAGCCTCTTTGTACTCCTTAAACAGTCTGGCCCTAGTGCCTGAAAATTGCATTTACAGCCATTTACAGCCATTTACAGCCAACAGGTATATCCCTATGTAAATGCAAAAGTTCAAGTCTAGAAAAACATGACATAACGAGCTTTAATTTCTCTCCAAACATGCCATCTTCAATCTATCTCCACAATTGAAACAATACACAACCATTAAATAATGATTTGCATCTTCACAATCCAAATTCTCTGAGAAGTGAAAGATATATACTAAACCGAAGTACACCACCCACTCCAAACAAAAATGAGGAATGTATTTATAAATGACATCATGCAATAAGCATAAATCCCATTCCAAAATTAACAAATATTTGAAAACAATCTTTATAACCAGATATAGCATTTATGGAATCAATTTGTGTCTAAGATAGATCTCTCTTGGGTCACAACACAGTCAATGCCCCTAGAAGGAACAAACTAAATTTGTTCAAGGTCAAAGCCTTAGAATTTGTAGCTCCATTGTTGATTGGAAGTAGAGAAACACAAGAATCTTTCATGATCAATTTTTGTGCCATCGGAGATTCCTTGTTCCTGGAAATTGCATATTCGAGAATCAAAGGCATTGGCCACAAAGATTGAGAACAGAGCTTCTCAATGCTCATTGCATTGTGAGAGATTCTTGAGAAATTAGATTCTCATTAAATCCCTCTCCCACCCCACACTAATGGATTCTGAAACAAGGAATTGCAAAAGAATGTTAGATGAAAGATCCCGCAACCGAAGTTTGCTAAATTCAATTTTGACAGGCTGGCAAAGGGAAATCCTTGTATTGCTGGGGCTGGAGGTCTCTTTTCATGCCAATGGGAAATTCATATGGAATTATAGCAAGGCCTCCAAAAAAACATGAATAATGAGGTAGAAATGACTACCTCAGTATATGTATTGAAGGTTTTCCTATCGACAAGTATCAAAATTCTCAAAATTGAAGATGACCCGATGCTATGATGCCAAAGGAACAAGCTCCTATTGACACCTCGATAGCATGTTAGACAAAGAATTCAACCTTCCCCAGCATCTAGAGCTTACACTCATTCATTGTTATCATGAGGCAAACAAAATTACACTCATTTGCTAAAAATGGAGCATCCCTGATTCCTTGAACATGGAATTTGAGGGGTGCATGACTGTGGTGAGATACAAGAAAAAAATACTTTTATCCTAAATCTAATGGGCTCCATTTTGAAAGGCATACATTCCAATTCAGTTATCATTCCTTCAATTGACAAGAATGAGCTATAGGTAATCTAATATAACAGTGGTATGGCTAACACCATGTTAATGTGCCTGGTTGAATTTGAAAGCAGATTTCAATTTCCATTGCAAAAGGATTAGGTCATTGTAAAGTATAACAATTCAGCATCATGCTTTGTGTCTGCATTGTTCCAGGTGTGCGTGGGGGTCTGTGTCATCTCTTATGCCCGGATGTTCTGTCATTTAAGCAACAATAGATCTTCCAGAAGTATCCCAATGGTCATTCAGGAATTAGAACTTAGAAGCTTTCAAAGCAAAGATCCTTAGAGCTGGGCACTCTCTCAATTTATCTCCTTCAAATGAGCTAAGTTGTCTGCTTTTGTGATTGTTGTGATTACAATTATCTTGCTTTCGGGTAGAGATACTCTGATAACAATCTCAATGCAGATATAAAAACCCCTGGGAATATTCGCTACAGTGTAACATTCTGCACTCTTCTCAGACAATGGTAAACAATCATGGTTCTAAAGAAACACTACAGCTTTGGTGGAGAGTAGTTCATCTTTGTAAAACCATAAAATTTGGGTCCTTTCCACTCCAGTGTTCTCAGCATCTAAGTAGATAAGTGACCTTAAACTCTATCAAGGTCTTTCTCTATGGGGAATTTTTAGTACAAAACTAGATTAAAGCTCCCAGGTCCAAGTAGAAGACTGTCATCCTTCTTACTTTCCCTATTACTCACCCAAACATCTCAGCCATACACTCTTATTTAGGTTCCATCAATGCCATTCACTCTGTAAAAACCCGAATCCTTTAGATCCTCAACAAGTTGGGTGAATGTCTTTTTATGACGATGACTAATCACAGAGTTGCATCGCATCTCTCGTACTGTCAATGGAAATCTATTATGGATATTAACTCTCATTCATAAGCTAAGGCTTCAACCCATGAGGAGACACCACTTGACAGTGAGTTCACCATCTAACTCACACTGAAGAGTTGTTGGCACGAATGAGAAACCTGAAACGATCCCATCTAGAATCCCCATAATCATATGATGAAAACATCCCATCCTCAAAACTAGAAACTTAGGTGATTAAGGAAATTGTGCAATAATGTCTTAGTGCAATGAAGAGTTGTTTCATTTACTTATTTAGGCAGCTAGGTGCCGGCTAATGCAGGTATGCCTACCCTCAGAGTCTTTCAACATCCCAAGGCAGTAGGCCAGACTCCTCAAATTCGCTAGGTTGTCGTTTAGCCCTGCATATTATCATAGTTCTCTACATATAAAACAAGCCTGATTTCTTTCCCAGAGTTTTTGTGTTTTCACATGTGCAATGATCAAAATTTCTAATCATACCACCCTGCGGTTTTGGTTCAAAAGTTTCGTTCTTCTCTTTTTTCTCTTTCTCACACTCACTAGCTTGTCTTTTAGCCCTAGAATATGTATAACATTATAGTTCTCTATATATAAAACAAACCTAGTTCTTTCCTAGAGTTTTTGTGTTTTCTTATGTGCAAAAATCAAATTTTAAAATCGCCCCACTATTTAATTTGGGTTGAAAAGTTTATTTATTTCTCTCTTTTTTCTCTTCTTCCCGATTATTCCTATTAATTTTCTGAAATCCTTTCAAATCAATTGTCATTCATGGTTCTGGTAAAATTGCTCATGACTAATAGTCACCGAGCAAAACAAGTCTGAAATTCGTCTTAAATTTTTCAATTACAAGCCATCACTGGATATTATAAACATAAAGGCAGAGGCTGTGTTTTACCTTCATATCGTTCAAAATGTGTACACTGCATTCCGGCTTTGTGCTCAGGCTCGGGGGCGAACCTGGTTTGCAATTCTGCCTACATCGGGAGTTCTCAAAACAACAACCCACAATCATTGATCGAGTTTCTCTATAATTGTACCCAGTTTTCTAAAACATAAAATTCCCACACACTGACCCAGTTTTGGACTTAATCCAGTTTGTAAATGGCAAACTGTCTTCTTCAAAATTCAATGTCATTTATTGTTTTTTTATGCTGATAGTATTCTATTTTACAAACCCAATTTTGAGAATAAAAATCGCATCTGCTTAACGACTACCAAATTATGATGGACCGAAAGCTATACTGAAACCCTGATTACAGAGACGTTTGAAAAACCCCTTAAACGCTTTCTGTTCTGCCAATGAAAAAGTGGCAAATTCAGCAACTCAAGAACTACAAACCCTAATTTTAAATAAACGGTCAATCTTCTGTGAATCCTAATTGATGGCACAGAAGCAATCGAAAACCCACGGGCTATTGAACATAAAGACGAATTATGCATCAAGAAATTAAGGGCTACACGAGGGTTTTGAATATCAAGGGTAAACGGGTCTAGGATGCCAACAAGAATTTAAGAAATACTGTGCAAAGATATAAAATACGGAAAACGAATAAACAAAAACAGCCGCGTAGCTGGCTTTTTTTTGTGCTGGCTGTTCAATCATTACAAAAATAAACTGCAGGAAAACTAAATCCGTTTCTTAACAATGTCTGTATCGGGATATTCAAAATCACGCAATTTCGCCGCCATATGTAGTTATGATATATCATCCAAATTTAATTTCCAATGAAAGTGTGCATTCATTTGGAGAACCAGCATACTCAGTAGTCAGTCACTGTTACCATGAATACGAAAACAAGAGTAAAATTTGCAATTGTACTAATGTCATCAATGTCAATCTGGGGTATTAGTACAAAACCAGCAGGAAAATCTATAGTTGTACCACGGAACATCACCAAAGATAGTTACGGGACATAATGACAAAAGGTGCATTTGTACTAATGGCAGCAAAAACAGTCGATAATATTGTATTTGCTCTCTAGCACCTCCCAAAAGTAAGTTAGGCTAACTTGCTAAAGCCAGTACCCCCAATCTGTATGCAATGTTGAAACCATAGATGGAAAAACATTCCAAGTGGAATAGGCATTCATCTTTAAAATCTATCTTTGTACCAAATAGAATTATTATGCTCACACCACCACAAATTTGGCATTGAAGTAGCTCATGTATCTAAGCATTCAAGCCTAAGTCGTGACTTTAAATTTGTTAGTATTGATGATGAGTACTCATAATTGAATGAAATGTATTCTTTAGATCTAAAAAGTAACAAATCATGTGGTGCCACATCAATGCACCAATAAAACATTACTTAGTGCGCAACTATTAGTCTAACTTTTTTTTGGAGTTTTATTAGATACCTCAACAAAAAGTATGTCGATGTGGCATCATATTTGATGATGTGGCCCTAAAACCTTAGTTATAAGCACAAGACTTGCTAAGTATGCTAATGTAAAAAATTGGGAGTGATTTGAAATTTCCATGTAGGATTTTGAGAAGTGTGAAGTTAGGGGTGCTCAACTATTGGGTCATCTCCCTTAAGTCAAGTCACCAAACTCTACCACGAACTCAAAGTTAACAAGATCCAAAGGAGCTCAAGTTCAAGTTAACTTATACTAGTTCAAGGTGGGAGACAAAGCTTCTAAAGACTTCTTCAATTCCCTACATCTTAAGTATTCATGTTGTCCTATCCATTCTCTCAAAGCCAACTTCTTGAGCCTTTGATTTCTACCAAATATCTCTCAAGCTTTCCTAGACTATTTTAAACTTATGTCTAGAGCTAAGCAATACTCCTAGGAGCACTAATCTACACTTTAGTAATGTCTTGTTATAGTTCCTTATCAACTTAGTATTTAGCTAGCTCTATCTTTGATTCAACTCACATTAGAGGAGTTTCACAACAAGCTTACAACCATAGCTGATGACAAATCTCCAAGGGTGGATGGATTTTCTTGTGAATTTTTCAAAGCCACTTAGCACTGCATGAGCCTAGACTTGCTCCAAGCCTACCAAAAAGTTGGGTAAAAGCACAAATCAGTGTCACTTTATAAAAGAAATGGTCAACACAAATTAAAAAAAATCAATTTGGACCGCATAAAAGTGGCTTTTATATTTTGAATTTCAAAATGATGTAAATTAATGAAATGTAAAACTCTTGATTAAGTTTATACTTGTAATTTTTTAATTTTTTTAAAAAAATTGGCTTGATATATTTTTTTGTAAATTTAAGAGCAGAATTTGAGCTAATAAAATTTCAAAAAAAAGTGATGTCGATAAGATGTCACAAAAAGAGGAGAAAACATTTTTTATTTTTCCTAAATTCTTCCCTCGAATAGATAACTTCAATATCGAGAGCATGTACAAAAAAATTGATTAGTATTTTATTGTGATAATATTTTAAAGTGAAACTTCACTAAAATGTCATAGTTTTCATGGAACGTCAACTTGTGTCTAATTTTTTTTTTTTAAATTATACCTTTTTGAAAAAGATTCTCTCATTTAGTGCATCATATAACTGTAAAAATACAAAGTTGTATCATAGTTTTATAAAGGAAACAATCAACAATGATCCAACTTTTAAACTTGAATCACTAAAAAGTGGCATATATGTTTTGAATTTTGAAAAGATGTAAACTAATAAAATGTGTATTTTTTAGTATATTTTATGTTTGTATTTTTTTGAAAAAATTAAAAAAATATTTGAATATATTATTTTTTATAAATTGACAATATAATTTAGTTGTTAATAAAATGTTGAAAAATGAAGTTACATGAAACGTCGATCTTTATATAGTGAATTTTATTTTATTTTCTTTCAAATTTTTTGTGTGTATTTATAACTTGAAACTTTAGTGCATGGATATATTTTTTTCAATTATATATATCAAGTGTATTAAAACATAGTTGTTTCCATTTGACATCAACTTTCATATTAATTATTTACCTAAAATAGAAAAAAAATATATAAACCATCTTGATATAGATTATTTTATCTAGTGCATCATATTTTTTTCAATTTTGTAATAAATTTTAATATTTTTTCTTGACATAGTAATCAACCTAATATTTTGTACTGATAACCTACTTTTAGTAAAAAAAATTATATATATATATATATAATAATTAAACTATTAAAATATATATGTTTTTGAAAACTACACTTATGGTTCTACAAAAATATATTTTTATATTTTTTTAAATGTTATTTACATGGGTGGGAGTTGCTGAAGCATCAAGTTTTTCAAATAATTTTATTTTTTTGGTAAATTGGCCTCAACATGATGTTACATATGCATTTAGCCAACAACTTTAGTTGGAAAAATTGTGGACATACCTAACTTAGTTAGAATAAGTCTTACTAGATCATATTTTTGACAAAACTGATTTTTAATTAGAAATAGTTAAATTCACTTGTGTTGATAAGTTGGTTGAAAATGTGACACAACTTTGTACTTTTACCCACAATTTTCAATAATTTGGAATATATTTTCATATTTTTATAATTTATAATCAACCTCATATTTAATTATAAAAACCTATTTACAATAAGTTTTGAAAAAATCATAATAAGACTAATCGAAATATCAAAAAAATAATGGATTCTAGATTTTGAGCTCTGTACAAAGGGGTATTTTTAGATTTTCATGAAATTGACCCTAAGTGGATAAATTCAGAGTTGAAGATGATTTTTTTTTATTTTCCTCAAAAGATGCGTTAAGTTGTCACATAGACAATTTCAATTGAAAATATTTTTCCCAAAACCCTTTCAATTGAACTTAGTTTAGGTTTTGTAGCATATGAGACACCCGATCAGCCAATCCCTGATGGTTTTTAGCATCAAATTCTTTGTTTCATAAAAAGGGCCCCATCCTTTGTATTATCGAAAAGTTGCCTTAGTCAGAGTTTTAGCCTATAATATCTTGTGGGATCCAAACCTAATTTTAACTCAATTCCCCAGTCCCCCGATAGTCCAACCTTTGGTACTAGTCAATCCTTTGGAGTCCGTCAAAGGGGGTCCTCACAAGTCCTTAATATCAGTCGATCACACTTTTAGGATAATATTGCACACACAAATGGTTCCTATGGGACACCCGATCGGCTGATCCCTGATGGTTTTTAGTGTCAAAATCTTTGTTTCATAAAAAGGGCCCTATCCTTTGTATTATCAAAAAGTCACCTTAGTCAGAGTTTTAGCCTATAATATCTTGTGGGATCCAAACCTAATTTTAACCCGATTCCCCGATTACTTGATAGTCCAACCTCCGATACTAGTCAGTCCTTTTGAGTTCATCAAAGGGGGTCCTCACAAGTCCATATTATCTATTTATCACACTTTTAAAATAATATTGCACACACCTAAATGGTTCCATCCTTCAAAATTTCCGATCACCCGATCTTTCGATAGGAAAGAGGGGTATACTCCAAAGCACACATTTGATGATGCCAACAATTGTACCACTTTCTAAGAAGGCTATGTTGATGCAGCTGAGAAGTTTCAGCTTGAATCGGGCACAGAGCCAGATATGGATCTTGGAACGACAACAGACTGAATGGTAGTGTGCACAACTATCCAATATGGCAATGTAGAAGTTGCTATTGAGACGGTCAACAATTTGAATCCAGAGATTTTGGACATGAATCCCAAGTTGTATTTCCATCTACATCAACAGACATTAATTGAACTCATACACAATGGTAAGTTGCAAGAGGCTCTTGAATTTGCACAAGAAGGATTGGCACCAAGAGGAGAAGAAAATCATGATTTCCTAGAAGAAGTTGAGTGTACTATTGCATTGCTAGCCTTTGAAGACCCATCATCTTGCCCTATTAGAGAAAGTATAATTATGGGAAGCACCATTTTGTAAGGGGTTAAAAATCTTATTTGCTCAGGAAGTTGGTTTGTCCAGATGCCATAAGATTTCTCTACCATATAGTTGATACACTCTATGTAATTACATATTATATGATATTAATATATCTATAGGCTCTTGCCGTTTGTGGAAAAAAAAAAACTCTTTCACCCAAAAAATTACATGTAAATTGAAAATTGCATTTCATTTTTTGAAAAGGAAAATTTTTATTTTATAGTTTCAAGCAAAAGGATTTCACTCAAAATTATATGTGCCACATATAGGCCACATGGTTTGGAGTGAAACTATTTTACCCAAAATTGTTTAGGATGAAATTGTTTCATTTGAAACTATTTAGTTGGTCAAAAGTGTGACACAAGTTTGTGTTTTTATCCAGCTCTATAAGAATTATTCAAGATCTTTACTCAATTATGGCATTATCAAATTCATTCTCAAGGCAAGTAGCTAGCAACTTATCACTTTACTCAATATTTTTTACAAAAATCTTGCCAAAGCACTTTCCCTATGTGTTCTCCATTTGTTTCCCTCGATAGTTCACCCAAAGCAAAGCAACTTCACTCAAAGCCATTGCATTCTTAACAATCTTATTATCATTTAGGAAGGTATGAAGTGGGCATGAGCTTCTCAACAACACATTAATTTTTGAAATCTTGAACTTGAGAAATCTTATAATCACAATGAATGGCCTTTCATTTTAGTATTTCTCAAGGCTCTTAGCATTGACAAGTTTTTCCTTCAAATTGTTAAAACCTAGATTTTCTGGACCTTAACTTTAACATAATCTCATGTTGGTTAATTTCATCATTCTAATCAATTAATTTTATCATCATTCTTTTGTCAATTGACTAATTATGTTGTCTTCATTGTCTCTTCATGTCACTCATTTATCAACTTTACCATGTTAATTTACATTATTAATTAATTGATTGTATTTTATAAAAATTAATTAATCTTATTTACCCTTACATCACCCCATAATTAATTAATTAATTAATTAACCATCCATGTACATGTATCTAATTAAAATAATAAATAATCCTAATTATTTTCATCCACATTTCACTCATGTCAATTTAGTCAATTCCATCTTTCACTCATTGATCAAATTAGTTGATCAAGTTAACTCTCTATCAAATTAGTTGACTAATCAATCAAGCTAGTTAATTGGCCAGTCAAGCTAGTTGACTAATCAATCAATTGAGTTAACTAGTCAATCAAACTAGTCAACAATAAATCAAATCTCTAGTCGTCAACATTGATTAAATCAATCTTGACCATTCATTTTTCACCTAAAATATAAATCCACCATTCCTTTCAAGGATTGGGGGAGCTCTCAAAATAATCTCCAATATATTTCCAAACATTTAAATCATCATCACTACACTACCAAAAATCGTACACAATATTTGTCCATCCACAATCCTTTGATGAAGCACAAATAAATTCACTTCACACTCCATCTGAGGTTTGCATGGTTTTAGAATAGGAATTTTATTTTTTATTTTTTATTTTTATTTATTATTTTAATTTCATTGCATTCATTCTAGTACACTAGATAGGACTTACTCCTTTCACTCAAATTTTTAATTTTTAAATTAATTTAAATTGTTATAAAAATATTTTACAAATACAAGGGAGTAGCTCCCCTTGATTAATATTTTTTGTAATTTTAATTTTATTCAACAAATATTTATTTATTCAACATATTTACCTCCACAAATGAGATTATGCACAAGCATCAATAAAGATAAATTGATCTAAGATAACATTATTTTATGATATGCATGATGCCACCCGCATGATGAATCCTCCAACTTTGTCTCTCCACTACTGCTCATCAATTTGATTGGGTTTTTTGTCTCTCAAAAGAGGGACAACTTTTGTATACCTAGAAAGATGAGCTTGAGAGTCATCATTATTAGCTACCAGCAATAAGTTGCTCTTGCATCTTTCTCTTGATCAAGGACTAGAACTATTAAGAGATTTATTGCTAGTGATGTGGTAGATGTAGTGGTGGAGAAGGAAGTTAGGACAAGAAGAAATGTTGTTGGGAAACAAGAATAGTATTTGATGTACTTGAGCCACCACCTTTATGTTTATTTTTAATCTTTAGAAAATCTTTAAAAAAATTCATGTTAATGCGTCAACTATTAACAACTTTCTATCAGTAAGTGCACCAAGATGTGATACAAAAAGGTCTTAAGATGCCACTTTTTTTTTCGAAATTAGCTAATTCTAATATTCGACAAAAAAATGAAAATAATTACGCTCAAAATTTGAAGATGCAACAAGAACAAGAGTTGTAGTGTTTTGAATCTACTTTCTAAGCTACTATTTTTTTAAATAGTGAATATTAAGGGTTTCAAAAATGGGGAGCACACAAAGTGGTTTTTTTTTCAAAAAAACATAACATAGCATCTATGTGCTCCCCCCTAAAATGTTTTTTTTTTAGAATTTCAAAAATAGCTTCAATGAGAATTAGCTAACACTATGTAGTTTATGCCAATTTTTTGGCTAATTTTAATGAATATATGCTTTTCTTACTAATTTTTGAAGTGGAAACATCTTGGACAATAGAAATTTGAACGTGCTCCCCCTAAGCTTTTTGAAAAATAATCAAAAATTATTTTCTTTCAATACGTGTAGAATGAGTCTAATTTTTAAAAATATAATTTATTTTGAAATTCAATGAACAAATAAAAACTATACCCAAAATGTTGGTGCAGAAGGGGTACTTTATCTAGCTCTAGGTCATTTCCTAGCTAGTTCTCCACTTAGGTCCTCTTCATACTAGCTTAACTTTACATAGGGATAAGATTGTTGAGTTTTAATGACCCTGAGTTGTTACACATCATAGGATGACAACACTTGTCATAATCTTATTACATTTTCTCTCACACCTTGACTTATATAACCAAGAGGTTCACTTTGTAATTTTACACACCATTCATTCCAATTTTCAAGCTCAGAAATTTTGCATTCTCTTGAGAGGAATATAGTTTATTCTTCCTCATCTCCTATATATTTCTTTTCCTTTAGTCATTTGTATTTTGGGTGGGCTATTTAGCAAATCTTACATGGTTTTAGAGCAAGAATGAGTTGTGGGTTAGCAATATTTCAAGAAATTTTGGAGTGTAAAGCTTTTTTTTTAAAGCACTAAGTATGCTCTTCTCTTGCATCCTTGGATGATATGGAGAATCAAAAAAGTATGGAGAAAAAATCATTTTCTGAGGGGCTAATACATTGAATTGCTAGTTGTAGGTTTTCTGAAGATTCTTGGATAAATTTTGAGCTCACTATTGAGTCCAGATTAGCTAAGAAAGCCAAATATGTCTTTTATTTCGTCTAAATCAGACATCGAAGGCCAAATCTGCAGGAATTTGAAGTGAGAGGTTTGTTGTCAAATCCAGCAAAGTACTTCCATTTCGAAGCATTATGAGTCAAATCCGACTTTGTCATCGCATTCAAAAAGCCCAAAAAAAGTTAAAATTGACTGTTAATTTATCAATTTTAGTTGAGTTTTCAAAAAAAAAAATATTTGTTTTAATCCAAATTTTATTTATCATTATTTAAAAGCAAAAGCAAAAATTTATATAAAAAAAGCTATGGATATACAAATACCCACATAGGATCTTACACCCCATAAAGATGCGGACCCATGGGGACTCACACCTTTACTTGGCCACCCATAAAGTTTAAAAAAAAAAATCCATTTATTATAAAGCAAACTTTACTTTATTTAAAGCCCCATATTTAACTTCAATAAAGCTTTTGAAAAACTTTATATCTAATGCCCCATGTGGATGTGGGGGAGGCAATGTGGGGTGTGGGGGAGGCTATGACTCCCCCACTTTATTATAAAGTTTTAACAATTTTTATTATAAAGTTTTTTTTTAAATGTTTTTTTTAATAAAGTGTTTTTTAATTAAAGCTTTTTAAATGAAGTTTTTTATGTTTTTATTAAAGGTTTTTTAAATATGATTTTTAATTAAATAAGTTTTAAAAGTTTTCTTTAATATTTTTATTATTTTTTTAAATACAAAGTTTTAAAATAAAATTTTAAAAATGAATTTTCTTTATTAATTTATTTTAATAAAGTTTTTTAATAAAATTTTTAATTAAGTTTTTTATAAAAGAAAATTTTTATTTAATAAATAAAATTGGAAAACTTTTTTTCTTGATTGACCACCAAGCTTTGTATTGTATCATTCGTGGCATTCCTTCATCTACCAATCAATAGGGGCCAATTGTTTCTGGCTTTATGGAGACATCCCAATTGAGGGCATATTTAATAGTCACATTTGGTTGTCAACTTCAGAGTTGATTTATGCTTGGGTTCTTCATCAGAGTTTTTGGATTTGCATTATTGATGTTGTCCAAATAACTCCTATATGTAAAAGATGTTGTAAATGCACTAAAATAAAGTGTTAAAATCTTGTCACTTCAATGTAATCTACCAAATATTTCATATTGCAAGCTTCTTAGGATTGATTTATGTATCAAGTGTCAGTTCCTATATGCATAGTGAATGCAATGGCTAGTTACCCATGCATTTTGATGTGATGGACTAGATACCATATAGAAAATCATGTTATGGAAGCAATTTCCTATATTCAGTGGGTCAGATTCTATATCCAGAAACTTGGTACTTGTATTTTCAACTAATATTTAGTTGAACAATGACTAAACTCAGTGATGCTCATATAGACTATGTACCAAATTTGTATTTTTGAGCATTCGAGAGTATCCAGTTGATACTCATGCAGTGGTCTCTTTGATTCTGATCTTATTCTTGTTATAGTGTGGAATTCATCAACAACTCTTCATCAACAAATATAACTTTTTTGATTTATTTTTTGGAGTTTGGACATCAGTGATCACGAGTTTTGTTTCCAATGGGCTTTCTCCTTTCCTACTTTTGTAAATGGGTGCATTTAGATCCTCTTGCTCCATCTTCACATTTATATGCTTTCACAATGATAGATTTTGTAGATACTCATGAGTTGACAATTTCAACTCAATCTCCATTCATGTTGAAATCTTATGCAGTGGTACCTAATTCTTTATAATATCAATGATTGTCATCATTTGAAATATTTTGGAGTAGTATTTGGAGGAGTTATCATCTTTGGTCGATACTCTACATCAGCTTTCACATTGTTCTACATTGTCACCTTATTCGGTTAAGATTGGGACTCCTGACATTATGATATTTGAGCTGATTCCAAAGACTTATTCCTTTCAAGAATGAGAATATATCCTGCATTTATCATTTTCTTCGTAAGGGGAGGAATGTTGTTTGACGATCTTGGACCATCTTCAGAGTTTTTGTTGAGCATCGACCATCAGTGCAGGATATTATAAATTCAACAGGGGTTCACTTGACCTTCTCTATTTATGCTCTTATGGGGGGACATCTTCCTCACATGGGGTTCTATCCTTCACATTTTTTTGAGAGAATTTTCACTAGTTTTTCTCTTTTGGAGAGGAGTTTTGTCCCACTGAGTTTTCTCCTTTTCTCCATTTGTGAGAGATTTCTATGTACATGGGTACCTCATCAAGCCTAGTAGTCGAGACCCATATTTGCATCTTTGCATTGTATACTTCTACCTAAGTTGCATTTAATGGGTGGTGTTGGTGTGAAAGGGCTACTTTATCTAGCTAGTTCTCCACTTAGGTCCTCTTCACACTAGCTTAACTTTACATAGGGATAAGGTTGTTGAGTTTTAATGACCCTGAGTTGTCACACCTCATAGGATGACAACACTTGTCATAATCTTATTACATCCTCTCTCTTACCTTGGCCTATACAACCAAGGGGTTCCCTTTGTAATCTTGCACACCATTCATTCCAATTCTCAAGCTCATAGAAGCTTTGCATTCTCTTGAGAGGAATACAATTTATTCTTCCTCATCTCTTAATTATAAATTCTCTTTCCTTTAGTCATTTGTATCTTAGGTAGGTTATTTAGCAAATCTTACATACCACATGTTGGTTTTTGACAAAAAAAAGACACACTAACAAAAGAAATTAAAAATGAAAACCTTAATATAATCAAAATGTGAAAAAATCATATGGTTAGATAGCTAAGAGAAAGATTAACACCATCGTGGTATTTTTATAAATTTGCATTGAAATACATGCAAACTTGATGGAGGGAACAACCAAAAATGTGTGAAATATTTTTTTCCTTTCCAAAAAGATAGGTCTTTGGCATGAAATGGTCATCCAACTCTTTGAGTTGGATGCCCAAGGCAAACCCAACCCAAAGGGTTGGTATTTCCTAATGCAAATCATTTTGGTGCTAGCCAAATGAAAATGCATTTTTAGAATGTTAGAGCCAAATTCTCTTTCTCTTTCTCTCTCTCCCCCACTTTGATTAAGGTTTAGGGTTTACGATTGATGATAGATAGTTAAATTTTTACCTTTCACTTCTTCTTTGCTTCCTTCCCTCTCTATCGATACTCCCCTTTCTCTCTACCTCTCTTCTCTCTCTCACCTCTCTCTCCCCTCTCTAGGTCTCTCCCACCCTCTCTACCTTGCCTTCCCTCCTTAACCCCATCTTTATCTCTACATCCCTACCTCTCTCTTCTTCTCTCTCTGTTATTGTTTCTCTCCCATTTGTCTCCATTCTCTCGATCACTACCTCTCCCTTTCACCCTCTCTCCCCCCATCTCTAGGTTTCTCCCTCTTTCCCTCTTTACCTCTCTACCTCTCCCTCCTTATCTCATTACCCACCTCTCTCCCCCCTATATCTCTCTCACTTGTATCTCTCCCCTATGTCTTTCACCACTCTCCCCAGGCCATAGGTCTCTCACCTCTATATCTCTCCCCTCTCTAATGATTTCCCTCCCTCTCCACCTCTCTTCACGAAACCAATGCAAGGTTTGGAAATCTTGAGCAGGAAGTAAGGGAAAGAGAGGGTAGAACAAGAAGTTTCAATTAATGAAGAAGTCACTGTCAATGAAGATGAGGGAGAGAATTCTCATGATCATGAACAAAACCATGAACACGAGAATGAGAAATCTCACTCTCAATTTGAAGGAACTAGTAGGAAGTGTTTGGCTACTGAAATTTTCAGGGACATGAGGAAAATAACCCCACCAAAATTAGAAGGTAGCACCAATGAGGAAGAAGCTAAGGCATGGTTGATTCATATGGAGAAATATTTCATGATTAGAAACTATTATGAAGTCATGAAAGCAATATTCAATTAGCAAGAGAAGCCTCTAACTAGTGGATGAACAAGAAAATGGAACTCGAGCTTAGTTCTTTGAAACTTACATGGAAGGAGCTTGTTGAAACATTCAGGAAGAGATGACTACCTCAACTCTTTTACGAGTAGAAACTCACTGATTTTCAAAATTTGAAGCAAGGAGAGATGTCAGTAAATGAGTATTGGGAAAAGTTCACCTGGCTATTATGGTATGTACCAATATATCAGAAGGATGAACATTTTCACATAAGAAAATTCATTATGGGACTTAATAGCCAAATTGGTGGTGAGGTAGATGTTCATGGTCCAACCACTATGGATCTAGTGTATGAGAAGGTTGTTAAGAAAGAGAAGAAGCTCAAAGCCATCTCCATCCGCCAAGAGAATAGGAACTGTAAGAAGTTCATAGGAGCTCAAGTTAAACCAACACCAAGGAAGTTTGAAGATGTGCAAGATTTTTAGAAGCAAGGGGAAAAGGGGCCCTGAAATAATGGAAGAGAATCAAGAAGGGAACGTAAGAGGAATAATTCCAATGGTGGAATTCTAACAATGTTGGAAGTAATGCTAGTTAACCTAGTGAACCCACAAGGAAGAAAGGACCGGAAATGAGATGCTTCACATGTGGTGGAGACCACTTTGCTATAAATTGTCCCAATAAGCCTTTTGGATCACTATCTTATGGAAACCCACTTCCTTCCCAACAAATGGTGTGCTAGCAAAAGATCCATGCTACTTTTGATGATCTTCAAGTGGAGCATCAAGTTACTCCAGTAGAGACTCCAAGTATTATATTTGGTTTGCCCATTTCCATACTTATAGATATTGGAGCTATTGAAATTTTTGTTTCACCTAGAATAGCAAAGAAAATATCTAGGAAAGTTGGTTATATGACAAAATAATGGGTTGTAGAATATGCAAACCAGACAAGAGCAATAGTGGAACAATGTTTATTCGAAGCTAGGATTGAGCTATCGTGTTTCTCTACGGAGGTAAACCTATATGTAGCACCCTTAGGATCCTATGATGTTTGTAAGGAAAGCTTAGGTTCGGAACAAACTCTCCTAAAGTCAAAACCTCAGGGAAGAATGCAAAGGTGACTTTAAATTTTCAATTTTTGACCAATCAGAGAAGCAGAATGGGAACCGCTAGCAATTGGATTGTTGCGGTCGTTCCTGTGAGGAAGATCAATAGACCATGAACGATATGGATATACTCTATAATCGAAGATGATGAACGGTTGAGTGAACAGTTGGATGAATAGTTCGATGTGTGATTAGTGTGTTTGAATACAATTCAGAGAGCATTGTAATTGGGATGTTTTGTACAAGATTGATCAGGAAATTATGCTGCTATAATTTGACATCAGAGAGTGAAGCCTGTACTCTATATGTAATTTTTTTACTGTAATACAAAGGGGTTTTTCTTGGTGTGGTGGGTTTTTCTCCCGTAAGGATTTTCCCACGTAAATCTGGTGTTCATCTGTGTATGTTAATTTCTTTGTTTCTGTTATTTCTTTCTTGAGTATCTCAATTGGATTGTAATTGAAAATTTAAAGTCACCTCTGCATTCTTCCTTAAGGTTTTGACATTAGGAGAGTTTGTTCCACACCTAAGCTTTCCTTACAAGTGGTATCAGAGCCTGGCCAGTTGTGTTATCCTTGTGGGTACGTTGGGTTTTTTGTGTCAATTCTGTTTCAATGGGAGTCTTGTAGAAGTCTAGTAATTCAAATTACAGTTTAAGATGGCAAGCACATTAGGAAAGATTGAAATTGAGAAATTCAATGGAAGTAATTTTGAGTTGTGGAAACACAAAATGGAAGATCTGTTATTTGATCATGATCTATAACTTGTTGTGTCTGGAACGAAGCCTACAGGCATGAAGCAAGAGGATTGGGACCTTGCAGATAGAAAATCAAAGGGGTTGATAAGGCTCTGTTTAGCAGACTCTGTTCTTCTGAATGTTCATGAAGAAAAGACTACATCTTCCTTATGGAAAAGACTGGCAGCTATTTATCAGGGCAAGTCCTTGGTGAGTAAATTGTTCTTGAGGAAGAAGTTGTACACTTTGAAAATGTAGGAGGGAGCGTCTGTTGCTGATCACTTGAATTCTTTCAACATGTTGATTGCTCAGTTAGCATCTGTGGGTGTGAAGATTGATGAAGAAGATCGTTGTATGTTGTTATTATGTTCTTTTCCAGATTCTTGGGATCACTTGGTGATGGCTATTGGGAGTATGACATCCACTTTTAAGATGGAAGATGTTGCTTCTTTGTTATTAGAAGAGATGAGAAGGAAATCTTTTGAGATGGCGAAGGAGGCTCTTTGTTGTTAGAGTGATTGAAAAGGGCAAGAAGAAGGACAAGAAGTTCAAATCCAAATCGGAGGGAGATCAAAGTCTCCTAGAAAGAAGTCCAAGGTGAAGTGTTAGAATTGTGGGCAACTTGGTCATGTCCGAAAGGATTTGTAAAGAGGAGAAAAAAGAAGAAGAAGAATTTCGGTGATGCAAGCGCTTTCATTGTAGCCCTTTACACAAAGCATCGATGATGTATAGCTGATTGATTCGAGCATCTTTCACATGACATCTCAGAGATTGGTTCACTAAGTATGAAAAATACGATGGTGGAAGGGTATTTGGAAAGAAATTCATCTTTGGAAATAGTTGGTGGAAGAGTCAATTCAATTCCACGATGGAAGAGTAAAGGGAATCAATGATGTAATGCATATACGGATGCTCAAAATCTACTTTCTGTTAGTAAGCTCAATGATATTGGAGTGCAAGTCACATTCTTTGGAAATGGCTGCAAGATGACTAGAGGCTCAATGGTGCTAGCAAGGGGTGCTCATATTGGTACCTTATATAAGCTAGATGCACATGTTGTGCAATGCAATAGTGTCTCTGTAAAGTCACAAAAGCTACTCATGGAGAAAAAGAGGAAAAAGTTCTGATAGTGTAAACTCTATGGAAGTTAAACTTCCACAGAAAAGACTATGCTCTGGCATCATAGGCTGGCCACATTGGTGAAAAAGGTTTAAAACCTTGAAAAATAAAAACCTGGTTGAGGGGCTTGATGATTGTAACCTCGAATTGAGTTTTGTGAACATTGTATATATGGTAAACAACACCGTGTTTCATTTTACTCCAGTCCTCACAAATCTTCTGGTTTACTTGATTACATATATTCTGATGTTTTTGGTCCAGTAAATGTTCCTTCTCTGTCTAAGTCAAGATATTATGTATCATTCATTGATGATTATTCAAGAAGGGCATTTGTTTATTTCTTAAAAGGAAATAGAAGTGTTGAGTCATTTTAGGAATTTAAAAACCTTGTAGAAAATTAGACTAGAAGGAAAATAAAATGTTTGGGGCTGACAATGGCGGTGAGTTTTGTTACGATGAGTTGAGAGGTATTGTAAAGATCATGGGATTAAAAGACATAAAACTACACCACACTCAGCATAAAATGGAGTTGAGAAAGGTTCAACAGGGCGATTGATGGAAAGAGCACGAAGTATGCTAGCGATCTTGCTGGCTTGGAGGGAGAATTTTGGGTCGAAGCCTGTAACAACATGTTACTTGATAAACCATTCTCCTAATTCTTCTCTTGTTGAGAAAACACCTTTGGAAGCATGGTCTGAAATAATCCCTCTCTGAGACACATTCGAGTCTTTGGCTTTGAGGCATATGCACATGTGTCGAATGAGAAAAGATCTAAATTGGAAAACAAGGTTGTCAAATGTATTTTATTGGTTATAGTGTTGGCATAAAAGGATACAAGCTTTGGAATCTGATCTGAGAAGGTTCTATACAACGAAGTGTTATCTTTACGGATTTGAAGCCTTCTACCTTGGATTTGCAATCAGAGACAAAATCGAGAAAACAAAAAGGATGTAGTTGAAATTCCTCCAACACCAGATAAAGAGGAATTGAAAATTTAAAATGTACCAAATTGAGGAGAGCTCAAGTAGTTCTGAGAGTTCTAAAGAAAAACAACAACTCAGCCTCAGCAAGTGAGGAGGTCAACTCGTGAAAGAAAGCAACCTAATAGGTATGGGTTTTCTTTGATAGATTCTACTTGTGCCTATGTTTTAATTTCTAGAACTGATGAGCCTAGGACTGTGAAAGAGGCATTTAGAATGTCTGATTCAAACTCTTGGTTGGAAGCCATGAATGAAAAAATGGCATCATTAGAAAAGAATGATACTTGGAGTTTGGTGTCATTGCCTGAAGGCAGAAAAGTTGTTGGCTGCAAATGGGTATTTAAAAAGAAAATAGGTCTGGATGGCAGTGTGGAAAAGTATAAGGCGAGGTTGGTTAGCGAAGGGTTATCCCGGTAGAGGAATTGATTATGGAGAAATCTTTTCCCTATAGCTAAGGACATCTATCAGATTTCTTTGTCACTTGCAGCAAGATGAGTTAGAGGTTGAACAGATGGATGTGAAGACAACATTTCTTCATGGTGATCTTGAAGAAGAGATTTATATGTCCCAACCTGAGCACTTTGTGCAAAAAGGTAAAGAAAGTCTGGTTTGCAAGTTGAAAAAATCTATGTATGGATTAAAACATCTCTAGGATGTGGTACCAGAAATTTGACACTTTGTTTTGTCATTGGGATTTGTAAGATCAAAATCTGATCATTGTGTGTACTACAAAGCTGAAAATGATCGTGTTCTTATTATTGCTCTCTATGTTGATGATATGTTGTTCATAGGCAATAGTAAGTTAATGATTTCTGATCTTAAGTCTCAGTTGTCTGCAAAGTTCAAAATGAAAGATCTTGGTGCAGCTAGGTATATTCTGGGAATGGAAATAACCAGGGACAGGAAAAGTAGAAAACTTTGGCTTAGTCAAAGTAAGTATATTAATATTGTTCTGGAGAGATTTTGTATGAATGATTGCAAGCAACTAGTTGTTCCAGTCTTGCAGGGAACGAAGCTATATGTTGAAGAATGTCCAAAATATCCTACTGAGATAGAGGACATGACCAGAGTGCCTTATGCTAGTGCAGTTGGCAGTTTAATGTATGCAATGGTCTGTACAAGGCCAGACATTGCCCAAGCAATGGGAGTTCTTAGTCGCTATATGGAAAATCCTGGAAGGACACATTGGGATGTTGTCAAAAGGTGTTTAGATATCCGAAGGTACTGAATATGCTTTGTGTTACCATGGGAATTTGGTTGAATCACAGAGGACTCTCAACATTCAAGGCTATGTGGATTTTGATTGGGCAGGGAACATTGACAAGTAGAAGATCCACCAGTAGATATATTTTCATGTTGAATGGTGGTGCAGTAGTTGGATGAGTAAGTAGCAGGTGTAGTCGCTTTGTCCACTACAGAGGGAAAAATACATGGCAGCAACACACACCTGTAAAGAAGTAATTTGGTTAAAACGTTTGTGTTCTAACATTGGTTTTGATGTAGGGAAAATAATAATTTTACATGATCGAGTGCTATTTGTTTGGCAAAAAATCCTACTTTCCATGCCAAGACGAAACATATAGATGTGCAGTATCATTTTGTACGAGATATGGTGGAGGATGGAAAGGTCTCTTTAGAAAAAGTGGATACTCTGGAGAATGTTGCAGATGCATTGACAAAGCCAATGAGCACATACAAGTTCAGGTGGTGTGTCAGTTCGATGGGCCTCAATGCCCATGAATTTTAGTAGTTTTGTTGTGCTCTGGAGGTGTCAGTAAGATCTTCATCAAGTGGGAGATTGTTGGAAAACGTGCCTCAATCTTACTGGCATGAAACTCCTGTAAGGGAAAATTTGGTGAGACCCTCTGAATGTCTTACCAACTAGCAGTAGTGTTCTAATCTTTTGAAATGCTCAGGTTGCCGAGACTTCGCTTCTGTCTTGCCAACGGGAGTCATCGGCAAGACATGTCGATCGTTGTGAAAGTTTCCAACTCATTCCGCCCGAGCAGATTTCTTGTCGACGGGTTGGTTCCTAATGATTATCGGGGAGACTTGTGGCGACAGAAGTTATCGGGGAGAGGCTTGAACATTCAGAATGAACTCTTGGCAACAGTGTATGTCTCATCAACGGTTATTCACAAGTATGACATCGGGGAGACTCTTGGCCGAAAGATTTGCGCTTGGTATGATCTCCTGCCGGTGGTTGTGGTCTCGCCAATGGGTATATTACTTCGGTATGACCTCTTGGTGATAGCGGTGGTATCTCTGACTGTTTTATGCTCAGTATGATGTCTCGCCGATAGCGATGGTCTTGCCAATAGAGCTACATGTGTTGATCATCGATATGAAGTCTTAGCGATATGGCTTGTCTCACTGACAACTTTGCACGATGAACATCGGTATGACCTCTCACTGATAGCGATGGTCTAGCTGATGGTTCTGTTGTGGATATCGTTGTGATGTCTTAGCGATAGAGTGAGTCTAGGCGACAGTTTTGAAAAGATTAAAACACTGCTGCTAGTCGGTAAGACATTCAGAGGGTCTCACCGACTTTTCCCTTACAGGAGTTTCATGCTAGTAAGATTGAGGCACGTTTTCCAACAATGTTATTCTAGGAATGAATTGGCTTTGGAAGCATAGAGCCAAGGTAGATTGTTATGCCAAAATAGTAGGATGATTGGATGATTTAGGTAACCAAGTGATGTTGCAAGGGATACCTAGGGAAGTCAAGTTGCATCAAATCTCTACCATGCAATTGCTTAAGGCTAAGAAGAAAGGATGCAAGCTTTTGTAGTAAATATGGAAAAACTTGAAGAATATAAGGAATTTAACTCTCAAGATGGTCTTGAAAACTATGGACCACAGTGTTACCAAGAGATGGAAGAAGGTGAAATGATGGAAACTGGAGAGATGGATATGGAAAGATATCATATCTTACAATTTTTTTTTAAAGTGTTTCCAGAAGAACTACCCAGACTACCATTGAAAAGGATATTTGATTTCTCTATTGATATAGTTCTAGGATTTGAACCTGTTTCCAAAGTGCCTTACAGAATGAAAACAACTGAGTTAATGGAGCTTAAGGCACAACTAGATGAACTATTATCTAAGGGATTGTAAGACCCAGTGTATCACCCTGGGGAGTGCCAATAATCTTTGTGAAAAAGAAGTATGGTACTTTACAGTTGTGCATATATTATTGAATGCTTAACAAAGCTACAATAAAGAACAAGTATCCATTGCCATGCACTGATGACCTTTCTGATCAAATGCAAGGAGCTGCTATGTTTTCTAAGATTGATCTACGATCTGGATACCACTAGTTAAGAATTAAAGAATGAGGAGGATCATTGCAAGCATTTAGAGATAGTTCTACAATGACTGAGTGAACATAAGTTGGATGGGAAACTCTCTAAGTGTACCTTCTTTTAGAAGAAAGTGGAGTATCTTGGACATGTGATCTCAGTAGATGGTATTTTAGTTGATCCAACCAAGATCAAGGCAGTATTATAATGGCCAATGCCCACAAATGTCTCTGAGGTAAGAATTTTTATGGGTTTGGTGAGATATTATAGGAAGTTTGTTGCAAAATTCTCTAGAATAGCCTTTCCAATTACTTATTTGCAAAAGAAAGGGAAGAGGAGTGGACAAAAAGATGCTAAGCATCATTTGATCTACTCAAAGAGAAGTTAACTACTGCTCCAATTTTGAAAGTACTAAATCTTGATGGTGACTTTACTGTTATCACAGTTGCATCGAGAGAAGGCTTAGAGGGAGTATTAATGCAAGAAGGGAAAGTAGTTTCTTACAAATCAAGGAAGCTGAAACCTTATGAACAAAATTATGCATCACATGATTTAGAGTTAGCAGTGATGGTTCATGCATTGCAGATGTGGAGGCATTACTTGTTGGGAAAGCCCTTTGAGATGAAAATTGATCATCACGGTTTGAAATATCTATTCACTCAACCTAATCTAAATGCACGATAGAGAAGATGGTTGGAGTTGATATATGATTATGACTTCAATATCAACTACATCAAGGGAAAAGAAAATTGGGTTGTTGATGCCTTAAGTCGTAGAAGTCATATTGCTTCAAAAGTGACAATCCAAACTGACTTTAAAGGCCAAGTATTGCACAAATACAAGGAGGATGACTATTACATGCAAGTTAAGCAAGCACTCACAAGTAATTTACAAGATGCAAGGTATGAATGATTTCACTTTGAACCCAATGGATTGCTTAGGTATAAGGGAAGAATGTATGTGCCTAACTCTAAAGAGTTAAGAAATATTGTATGGAAAGAAGTTCATAAAGCACCATACTTTGGACATCGTGGTGTGACAAAAAAGTTGGCCAATGTGAAGCCATTATATTTTTGGGAAGGGATGAAAGGGGATGCAACTAGATTTGTGGCTAGGTGCCTAGAATGTCAAAGGGTGAAAGTTGAACATCAAATCGTCTTGTAGGCTTACTATATAAACATGATATTCTAGAGAGTAAGTGGCAATTCATCAGTATGGACTTTGTGCAAGGATTACCTATGTCAAGGAATAAGCATAATCTCATTCTAGTGGTAGTGGACAAGCTTACTAAGGTAGCACATTTCATACCTAAGAATCTAACTAATGGAGCTCTTGTCATAGCTTGAAAATTTATTCAAGAGGTGTTTAGACTACATGGAATTCTTGAGAAGATTATCTCAGATAGGGATGCATGTGTGACCTCAAGGTTTTGACAAACCTTATTTTCTGCAGTTGGGACTAAACTAAATATAAGTTTAGCATATCATCCATAAACAAATGGACAAATAGAAAGGGTGAATCAAGTACTTGAAGACCTACTTAGAATGTCTTGCATGGATCAACAATACAAGTGGTAAGATTACTTTCCTTTAGTGGAATTTTCTTATAATAATTCCTACCATTCTACAATAAAGATGGCTCCTTTCAAAGCATTATATGGTTGAAAGTGTCAAACCCCTATAAGTTGGGATAAACTTGAGGATAGGGTGAGTCTTGGGCTAGATATGTTGGCTAAAATGGAGGAACAAGTTAGGATTGTTAAGCAAAGGCTAGTTGAAGCCAATGATAGAAATAAAAGCTATACAAATGCAAACCGAGTACCTAGGGGTTTTGCAATAGGTGATAAGGTTTTTTTAAGGGTAAAACCTCATAAGAGTTCCATCAAGTTTGGAAAGTCATCCAAACTAGCTCTGCACTATGTAGGACCTTTTGAGATTCTTGAGGAAGTGAATCCTGTAGCTTATCAAATAGCTTTGCCACCAGTTCTTTCTGGATGCATAACATCTTTCACGTTTCTCACCTAAAGAAGTATATACCAAGTGATAATCATGTAATTGATTGGAATGATTTATAGTGTACAAGACTCTAGAGTGCTAACAATCGAGCCTATCAAGGTGCTCAAAATGTGTAAGCTTTGCTTGCGTAACAAGGAAGTTTTGCAGTGCAAAGTCCAGTGGGACTAGTATGCAAAAGATTCTGCCACTTGGGAAGACTATGCTAAGATAGAGAAAAAATTTCCACATGTCTTATGTGCTTTTGAAAGTGCTTGAAAAACAATGTTTTGTTTGCTTTGTTTAGTTTATGTTTGCTACATAAAATCACCGGGGATGATAATTCACAAGGGGGGGAGTATGTCACACCCCATTATGTGTTTACCTATTTACTATTACTATGTTAGGGTAAATTATTGCAAATGTGAATGTATTTGGAATTCTGATTGGAAATATATATGATTGCACTTTGTTTATCAAAGAATTATGAATGAATGTTTATTTCATTTGATGTTATATGATGGAATGCATATATGGAATGAATGGTTATTGAATTTGATATTCTAACTATGAAAAGTAAAATGTAAATTCTTGTTTTGATGAACGACTGACTACCATGGAAATGTGTTAAGTTGGATACAGGTTCATAGTCAATCCTCTAGAAGCGAGGGGAAGTATCACTCGGGAGAGGAACTTGGTCGGGTAACCTATAACGAACCCTAACTGAGCTTACACACACACAAACTAATAGAATGGTTGAGTTAAGTCATAGTTTTGGGAATTGGTAAGTCATCCTTTAGTATGATGTGTTTGCACTAGGAAGGATCTTGATTTTTGTTAATAATATTCTTGGATGGTGTTTATGTGTTTGGTGCATATGAGTTCTTCATATTACTATACTTGATTGATAAGATATATATACATAGAATGTATAGATATGTATGTCAACGATAACCCATACACATAAGGGAACACACACATGAGAGTACATAGGTAGAAATACCTATGCACACTTATGGACAGGTTGCTTATGGGCCAGGTTGCTTATGGGCACAGTGATATTGAGAGGACAATGAGACATGTATGCATATATATATGCATCACCTATCGATAAGATAGCAATTGTTTATGTGGTTGATTGTGTAATCGAATGTATATATAAGATATATACATATGTATATATAAGATATATACATATGTATATATAAGATATATACATATGTATACACATGTCGATATATGTGTATGTGTTGATAAATGTGAATTTCCATACAAGTATGTCAGTATATGTATACATACGTATACATATATATATACGTATACATATATATATATATATATATATACATATATATACGTATACATATATATATACATATATATATACACATATATATACATATATATATATATACATATATATATACATACACACATATATATATATATATATATATATATATATATATATATATATATATATGTATGTATATATATATATATATGCAAACGATAATGTATATGAAATGTTAACTTGATCTTATTCATTTGAATATAAAGTGTATATTTAGAAAAACTTATTTGTCAAAGATTTATATGAAAAAATTATATATATAGTGTTAAATGTTATTTGTTGATATATATATATATATATATATATATATATATATATATATATATATATATATATATATATATATGTGCATGTGTGTATATATATGTATGTATGTATGTGTATTATATAAGTATTAAAGGTTGATTCATTAAATATATGCTATGGTCAATTAAATGAGAATGTAGTGCTTCATGTAATAGTGCATTAGTAAATATTAAACTGCAACTATCATTATGGATAATGAGCAATAGAAATACGCCAACATTAAGACTGTTGTGTAAAGTTTAGTATATACCAGAATTAAATGCAACACATTTTATTATGCAACGTACTAAGTCAAAGCATTAACAACACTTTATAGAAGGAGTTCGAACCATTGTAAGGTATTGATTGCCATGTCTTGACCTAATCGACTGAGTAATGTGCAACCAAATAATGATTGACTGATTCCTCTGTTTAAACTGTGGGCTTCAAAATAGGAAATGTGTGGAATACTTGGTGCCATATTATGAATTATGTGTTTCCCTTAGAAGTCTTATGAGCCTACAAGTTGATTCACTGAATGAAGCATGTGCTTTATGAAATAGTCAAATTGTTGTTGGCAAGCATATGGTCAATCTGTTGTATAGTTTTGATGAGTATTATGATTGGAATCTGCCACCTTTTCTTTAGTAAGCTGAGTCAATGGAATTTTTTTGAGAAGTGTCATAGCATGAGCCTTGTTTGTAGGCTGAAGATGTTGGTTTTTGCATATAAATATGAGGCATTCTCACCTTATTTGGATACAATTCTTCTTTGTATCACTACGCTGCTCCATTCTGTTGTATTTTCCTTTGAGAGAATTCTTATTTTGTTGAGAGATATTGTGAGGAATTTAGTGAGAGAGATTGAGAGGGTTTGTTGCTAAGTTGATTCTAAGAGGAGGCTAAGCTTGAGATCCAATGGTCAATTGGAATAAGCGTATATGAGGCATGATATTCTAATCTCTTCATGTTTTGTATTTATTGTGAAAGATTGATTGTCTTGTGTGTTAAAAATAGAAATTGCAATAGGTTGCATGAAATACAGAAATAGTCTATTTTACTAGTAGGAAAGGAAGGACTTATTTTTATGATTTTCTAATATGTGCTTGTAGTTACTCCATATTAAGGAGAGATTAAATGTCATATTTAGTATTATATACTAGGATTGAACAAGTGGGAATAGCTTGTTAAGTTATTTAATGCAAAGTTAATTTGTAGACTTAGAAAGCTCATATGTTATACCTGGGATAAAATATCCATTGAAGGGGGAAACGTATGCTTTTGTTTATGCTTTATTGGTAGAAGTACCATTATGTTAAATGGGATAAGGGAATAGGTTATTTATGAGGTTAATGAATACCTATTGAAGGAAATTACCTATGCATAGTTTATAATGGTCTATAGTCAAATCGAGCTTGAGTAGTGTATGTGAGTAGGATGACTCTCACTCAAAATATTGAGTGAGAATACTTTGGCCAAAGTAATGTGATTTCCTTTGGCTCCATTGTCAATTCACTATGTTCCTTTTATGCATGCTCGTTCAAGATTGTAGTGTCTACATGTTCTAATTATGTAGGGCGCAACACTAAGCCCAAAGTGGTTTTCGTTATGAGGTTCCTCCACCAATCTCTTTGTCGAAGGGTAGGGCCATCTTGCCATATTTGGTAAATGTGTGAGGGATCGCATTTGAGTTTGTGGTTGGTAGAAAAGCACTTGAGTGATGCTCTTCCTCCTCAACTGACGACCAATATTTGAAAGGAGATTCCTGGACCATCTATATCTATTGCTTTGAAGCTCAGTTGAGCTATGTATGTATTTTGTATACAACCTTTGGAAATATTGTAATATGGGGAATATTATTTTGGAAATGAAATCAATATTGGAATTTGTTATGTCATCTATGTTCATTTGTTCTCATATGGAAAATAATTTTTTTATGGAAATGGTTATAAAACATAGTTAATTTACTTAAAGTGAAAATTTAGGAAATTTTCTAGTGTGAACTATTGGCATGTTACACTTTCAATCCAAGTAGAATTTTTGGAATACATAAGATTAAGCATACATTTCACTATATGGGAGATGCTTAATGTTTTTGAATATTTGTATTTAATTAATGATGTTTTCAAAATGCATTACAAATGAATAGTTAATTATTTATTTATGAAAATACTTTAAAATTGTAGTTCCTCCACCCACTTATATTTTATATGTCTATAAGGTTTTATGATAAAATATTAATATTTTCTAAAAAGTACATGATAGAATGGCATCTACAATTTATATATATATTTTGAAAATGTAAGTAGTGCCTCTTTAAAATATGTGAATTTCACAAGAGTAATTTGAAATTATTAAAAAATAGTAGATTATAAATTACATTCAAAATTCTATAATTTATAATTTATATTTGAGGGAGAATTCAAAGAAAATGATATAATAAGCCCTTTAAATAATTATATAAAGTTGTACTTTAAATGTTTATTTTTCAATATTCTCATTGTCACACAAGGTCCCTATTTGGCACATAATTAACTTGCACTCGTCCCTAAATCAGTTGAACTAATTCAATCAGGTAAATAATTATTGATAATGAATCCCTATGGACCTAATTGAAATTAATTAGGATACAACTAGGATCAACAATGCAAATTTCATATATGAGTTTATAAACTTAAAGTGTTCACAAGCTAGACCATTGTGCACCCCAAACCTAATTATAACTAACTAGAATATATTAATGATCATTGAGATCTAATTATTCACCAAATTAAACTATTAGAATATTTGGTTCAACTACTTGTATATATTTGGAGACCAATTATGTGCATTGCGGATTACTTATCCCTAACTATTTGAGTGAATAATAGTTTGACAAGTAATTTTATCAAGTATGCCATTAGAGGAAATTGAGCCCAATAAATAAATTGTAACCAAATCATGTAAATTTAGTGCTTCATTAGCCACACATACATACTTGATTGTAAAAAACTAAGCTTTTGGTTTAGTTGGGTCTACAATTGAAGATGATTAAAGCCTATTATGCAATTATAGTCGAATAACACATATTGGGGATAGATTAGAAATATTTGTATGCGTAGTTAAATCAATGGATAAATTAGTTGAATCAAATACAAAATTAGGGCTAATTGAAACCCACATATCAAATTACAATTAATCAACACATTTCAAGTCTCAATTGATTGAAATCACATGCTTTATTGAACAATTCAAGTAGTTTTAATCAAGTATCAAACCTAATTAAGCCTTATAAACCCAATTATAACTAGTTAGCATTCACTAGAGATAAATTAGACCTAATTATTCTCCTTCTTGAACCAATGAAGTAGCTAGCTCAATTAGGTCTAGTAGATACCTTGAACCCAAATGTGACTAGTTAATGCACATTGGGGGTTAAACCATCCTTAATTACACATCTAATCAAATCAATTAACTAAATGGATCATATAGGTATGAAATTAAGACTAATTTATGCTATGTAAAATTAATTATAAGTAATTAAAATGCATTATGGTATAATTAACCCAAATTTTAAATTTTATTTGCAATTGAAAATGTCAAAAGTAATTTGTTGAGTGAGACATACATGTGGGGACAATTGATACCCATTAACCTAATTGCAACCAAGTAAATCATATTGAGTCTCAATTATACATGCTTAAGCATCTGATTAAAAATTGAAGTAATTGAATAAATTATATGATTCATTCAAGTTAATTGATCCCATTAATGAAATTGGAGCCAATCACTACCCATTATGAGATCTATTTTCTCATATTAGTGTAATATAAAAAATAAAATACCTTGCAGTTATTACATTGTTCTTTGGGTTCACTTTAGTGTCCATATCTTGCCTAGCCTTGACCTTTTCTTTCACCAATTTTCTAGTTTCTACATCACATTATAATATTTCTCGTTGAGTATAGTTGTTTGTCTAATTTTTTAGTATTTTTTCTAGGAAACCAACATAACACTCAGCATCCCATGAGTTTTTAAATTTTGAACCATTCTCTTCCCACCTAGCTACTTCCTCTTACTTCTTATAATGCCTATTTGTTAAAAATATTGTGTTAGAACATGAATTTTTAGCTTCCTCATGAGCCTCTTGCAAAAAAGTAGTTTTTGAGTGTGGAAACACATATATAAATTTGTCTATCATTTTAGTTAAATTTCCATTATTGAAGCTTCATGTGGGTAGATTTTGTTTCACTCTTGATTGACCTTGAATTATTCCTCATCTATACTCCCTCTTACTGGTAATATATTTTAAATAGCTTATTGTGTAGTTTATTATTATTTGGGATAATATACTTATGTCCAATCACTTCTTCTCTATCTCTTCCTTTTTTCATCAATAATATAGTGTTTATCTCTTCTTCACATTGGAAAACATCAACATTTCTACTCATTTTTATTCTTTATCTTCCATTCCATTGTTGTTATTGGCATGACTCTTTGGTGACCATCACCACCTCTTGTTTAATTACATGCATGCTAGGGTGTATGTCCCCATAGACTAGGGGTTTAACATTCATAATTTATTATCATTGTTGTTTTTAATTCTAGACACACATAGGGTTTAAGAGAACACACCTTCTAGAATTTATCATCATTTCATCGACTACCTATGGAGGTCCAAAGACCAAATCAGGGGCTTGAATTGGAGGAAAGATCCCAAATAGTCACCCCCTTTCTCTCCATTTTAGCTTGCAAGTATTTGAAACCTCTTGAGTGCATGAAATTTTGGTGCCTCCTCTCTTTCCATTTTTTCTTTCAATATATTGTTCATAATTATTATTTATGATTAATTTCTATCTTGTATATTTTTAGTGTATTGGATACCTTTTTGTTGTTGTGTTTATTTCCTTGTGTGTGTAAACCCATATGTATTTCATAAGAAACCAAAGTTTTACATTAACCACATATGACAACTTGCAAGTATGATGATAGTGTGTGAATTAGATGACAACGACATCATCCTAGCCAATGAGTTACTTCAGTTTATTGTCACACTCTTCTTTATTTGTTATTTCCATTTCCACTATCCATTTTTTATTCTAGTACTTCTATACTCTATTATTTCCACTTTTCCTTGTTTTCATTTCCTAGGTCATTAAGTGCAATTAAAATTTAACATAGTTATTTTTTATATTTATAATTAGACATGCTATAATCAAACTAAATATTAAACATGGTTAATTTTAATCTAAAATTTAAATAGAAAGGTCAATTGGATCTATATTAAATGTTGCACAAATATAATCACAATCAATTATTATGCATTGGAGTTAGATTATTGCCAACTATTTTTGTAACTAAGCCAATTTTTATTTTTATTTTCAATTAAGCACACAATTGGGGCTCATTAAGCCTTACAAACCTAATTGCATCTCACTAGTACACTATTCTCAAATGTATTTTTTATTGAATAACCCATGAAATGGGTTCAATTGGATGTGCAAAAGGGGCTAATCAAGCATCATAAATTTGATTATAATCAATTAGAATCTATTTTGATCAATTATCATAAATAACTTACTTCCTTGAAATGATAGTCACGTAATAGGAATTGAATAACTCTAGATGTATACTTTAATCAAGTGAGTGATTTAATCATAAAAAAATTCTCTTAATAGAACTCTACAAACCTAATTGTAACTAATTAGAATACATTGAAGATCAATAAACCCCAATCATACGGATCTTGATTTAATAAATCAAATAGTGGGTCTTGATTTAATAAATCAGATAGTCAATTTCAAATCAAGTGAGAGGTACAAAACTTATTTTGATCAATGAGAATCCATTAGGGATCAATTAGCTACAATTATAGACTTGATCAATAGAATACTTGGTTTTAATTAAGTGCTTGAGTGGACATGCTCACTCCCTACATTTATCAAGTGTAGCTAATGAGCATACTTGAGGGGTTTTCATTAGCCAATGTGATTCATTTCAATGTTCTGAAATAACATGCACACTTATATTAGAAATTTTAAATAAGTGAAATAAACCGAAGTATGATTATAAGTACTTAGAGGTGAAGGGGTTATTTTAAAATACCTTAAGTTAATATGTATTGAGGGCGGGTGGTGGCATGAGGTATATCTAGGATGTTTTAAGGATTTTATATTTTTTTTTAGTGTGTTAGGTATTGACCATTTTTTAATTTATGATTTTGAGTTTTGTGGTTTTCAAGATTTTGGAATTTTGGGTTTTTAGTATTTTTGGAATTTTAGGGGTTTGGAGATTTTATATTTTAGGGATGTGGGTGTTGGAATATGAAGTAAATTTTATTATTATTCCAACAATGATGAATAGTTGTTGATATTGAAGTTCTTAGGAAAGTTTTTGGCTTACTATTTTTGGTAATTTCCACAAATGTTTGACATGTAGTTGCATGAGTCACACTTTCCTTTTTAGGAAAATTTTCTTCAAAAAGAACTCTACAGCTCAAATTTTGTATCTCATGTGGAGTCATTCTTTCTATAACAATTTTGATGATTGTTGTGCCTATAGATTTTTCCAAATTAATAAAATGCTATTCAAATCTTTGCCCATGATTTTTCTTGGTATAATTTTACCAAATTTTTCACGTAAATCAATTTGTTTATTTTTTAATATTATTATTTTTTGTTTATTTTGCACTATGGATTTTCTCACAATGGGTTTGAAGATTTTAAAGTTTTAAAGATTAGGGTTTTGGGGTTTAAAGTTATGGTATCTTAGGGTTTGGGGATTTTAGGATTTTATGGGTTGAAGGTCTAGGGAGTTTTGGATTTTCATGTTTTGGATTTTTCCAGGTTTTGATTTTTTTAGGTATATATATACTTTAGGGTTTTAAGTTTTGATTTTTTGGGTATTCGAGTTATGTGGTTTTGGAGTTCATTATTTTAGGGTTTTTATTTTTATTTTTGAGGTTTCAAAGGTTTTTGTTTTAGGGATTTAGGGTTTTTGTGATGGATTTTGTTTAGGGTTTTAGGATTTTGGAATTTTGGGGAGGTTTTGGTTTGTGGTTTCAAAATTTGGGGTTTTAAGGTTGTCAAAATTTTAGGTTTTTGGATTTTGGGGTTTAAGGATTTATATGTTTTAGGGTTTCAACATTTTTAGGCTTGGGTTTTTCTAGTTATGGTTTTTCAAGTTTTAGGGTTTTGAGGTTTGGTGGTATGGGAGAGTTATGTATCAAAAATTGATTTGTCTCTATCACTTCACACCAAAACTTTCTTAATTGTGAGCATTTAGGGTTGTGTACTTAAAGACAAGCACTACAAATTAATAACATGATGAATAAGAGATGAAATGAATGCAAAATAAATATATAGTCATTATTGATAATTATTAGCTTATATATCAACATTGCATGGATAAATAATACACTAACACTTTATCATAAACATTTTGCATTCTTGAGTTATGTGTTTTGATCATGTGAAATCAACAATAGGGGCTCACTAAAGCTTTAGAAAGTTCAATACCTTAATCCTAGTGTACCAAACCCTAAAGGTGTTCATTAACACCATATTTTATGAAACCAAATACTATCTACAAATATGCAAGTTTCAAGAGACTAAGAATGATAAAGACAAAATTATGATAACTTAAATAAAATTGAACCACATTAGACATAATAGTATACAAGTGCATCTTAATACAAAAAAAAGAGTATAGACATGTCTATTGTAACATTCATAGTAAAAATACTATTCAAAATGCTAAAACTAGATTGTTGAGCATATTATAAAGTAACATCTTTCACACTAACTACTCAACATCAACAACAAAAAAGTTATAATTGCCTCAATTTAATCTATCATACTTCTTAGGTCCTTGGATATTTACTTTAACAAAGACTTAAGATTTATATTATTTCACTTACTTTCCCTTTGACTCCTATAACTCAAACTGTTTAATCTCTCAAATTTGATTTGTGCTAAATTTGCTTAGGATGTAGGAGGCTTGGACTAAAACAAAGACTAGTTAATGAATTTCAATTAGTAAATTTAAATAAGGAAAAAATATTCTTAATCATAAAATTTAACTTGAGATCACCTATAGGAAGAGGATGGTAGAGTCTAGATGGCGTTCCTTATGTCAAGAAGCTTTGAAAACATTTAAAAATTTATTAAATTACTACTCTTATACACACAATTTGTATGGGTAGAGCTAGGAATTTTCTCTGGTATTTTGACTCTTGGCAAATGAAATCACTTATTGACATTGCTTGAAGCTATGGTTTTATGTTAGAGAACTAAAAATATCTAGGGCACTACCTTTTGTGGTGGTGGAGGGGATATGGTTGGCTAGGAATGAAATCACTTTCTATTATAAATATAATCCACCTTTTCAATCCTCTATACAAATCAAAATTTGTATACGAATACTTGAAAAAGCTCTTGTTATAAAGGTTACTAGGTTGCTCAATGAGGTGAAGGTTGATAAAACTTTCTAGGGGTTATTTTAATGGGTTGTGTCAAGGTTAACTTGGGTTTTGTGCTTCTTGAGGTGTTCTTTACCTAAATAAAAAATATTTTATCCTTTATAGAGCTAGGTTGGGTATAGGATCTAATCATTGTGATATATTACATGCTTTTAAACTATTCCTTAGAATTATTGGGAAACACAATAAATGACTTTGATTGTTATTAATTGGATGCAAAAATTATATAAAATGGAGAGCATACTTTCAAGACCAAATTTTTATCATTTAAAAAAGGTTGGCTTATAGGATAGAGAGCCTATTTTTAATACTATTTTTTATCATGTTAAAGAGTTGGCTTAAGATTTTATTTATATTTCATACCACCATGTGTATTAGGAATTAGTTACACTATAGGTACCCAATCTAAATATGATCTATGGGTGAAGATGGAAAACCTTCGATAGTTTTTAATTACCTCCTATGCAATGCTCTATATATGATCTTTAACCTATCTTTTGTTTTATTTTGACATTATATTGTTATTGTATTGAAATTTTCAGTAAATATTTTATAATTTTCTTTCTTTATAATCAAATTATTACTCACACTATATGCAACATTATTTTAATATCATGAATATATACTCAATATAACTTTCTCTTAAAATAAAAATAAATATAACAATATTACTTATAAATGAGAAATTTTTTGAGTTACCCAACTACAGCCAATCATCTACATATTTGTGTTACACATGATAAATACAAAAGACTTCAAGTGAGAGGGAATAATTGATTCTTACAAACTTTATCTTGATCAATGAGCTTCCATTAGAGATTGATTAGCCACAATTATAGACTTCATCAAAAGAGATTGATTTTAATTAGGTGCTCGAGTGGGCATTTTCACTCCTTACAAATCAAGTGCAACCGATGAGAATATAAGGAGTTTTCATTGGCCATGGGAGATTCATTTCAATGTTCTAAGATAACATGCACACTTATATTAGAATTTTTCCAAAAGTGAAATAAAATGAAGTATGGTTATAAGTACTTATAGGTGAATGGTTATTTTAAAGTACCTTGAGTCAATATGTATTGAGGGTGGGTGGTGGCATGAGGTATATCTGACATGCTTGAGGGATTCTATTTTTGGGGATTTTAGTGTGTTAGATATTTGGTTTTTATTTTATTTTATTTCGAGTTTTGTGGTTTCTAGGAATTTGGAGTTTGGGTTTTTAGTATATTTAGGGTTTTATGGGTTTGGGGATTTTAAATATTAGGGTCAAAAGATTTTAAAGTTTCAAGGATTAAGGTTTTAGGGTTTAATGTTATGGTATCTTATGGGATTTTCATGTTTTTGGGTTTTTTGATTTATAATTTTTAAGGTATAATTATTTTAGAGTTTTATACTATAGATGTCTTAGGATTTAAATGGTTTTAGTTTTTGATGTTTGGGGGTATTAGAGTTATGGAGTTTTGGATTTGGGAATTTTAGGGTTTTTATTTTTATTTTTGAGGTTTCAAAGGTTTTTTTGGCGATTTAGGGTTTGGGGTGTTTTCAATCTTAAGGATTTGGGGTTTTGAGGAGTAAATTTAAGGTTTGGAATTTTGGGGAGGTTTTGGTTTTGTGGTTTTGAAATTTGGGGTTTTAAGGTTGTCAAGATTTTAGATTTTTGGGTTTAAGGATTTGTATGTTTTAGGGTTTTAAAGCATTATTAGGCTTGGGGGCAAGTTTTAGAGTTTTTATGTTTGGGTGGCATGGGAAGGTTATGTATCAAAAATTGATTTGTGCCTGTCATTTAACACCAAAATTTTCTTTATTGAGTATTTAGGAATGACTACTTAAAGGAAAGCACTAGAAATCAACATCGTGAATGTGAAAGAAATGGAATTATTATTAATAATTATTAGCTCATATATCAACATTGCATGGATAAATAATATGCCAACACTTCATCATAGACATTTTGCATTCTTGAGTTGTGTGTTTTGATCTTGTGAAATCAACAATAGGGGCTCATTAAAGATTTAGGAAGTTCAATACATTAATCCTAGTGTAGCAAACCCTTAAAGGTGTTCTTTAACACCACATTCTATGAAACCAAATACTATATATAAATGTGCAAGTTTCAAGTGACTATGAATAGTAAAGACAAAATCATAACTTAGACAAAATTGCACCACCTTAGACATAATAGTATGCAAGTGCACCTTGATAGGAAGCAAAGAGCATAGACATATCTATTGCAACATTCATAGTACAAACACCATTTAAAATGCTAAAACTAGACCATTGAGCACATTACAAAATATCATCTTTCACATCAACCACTCAACATCAACAAACAAATTATAACCTTTCATTTACTTTGCCTCAATTTATTTAATTGCTATCATACTTCTTAGGTCCCTAAATATTTACTTTTATAGAGATTTAAGATTTACCTTATTTCACTTACTTTCCCTTTGACTTTTGTAACTTAAGTGTTTAATCTCTCAAATTTGACTTGTTCTAAATTTGCTTAGGATGTAGGAGGCTTGGACTAAAACAAAGACCGGTCAATGAATTTCTAACTAGTATATTTAAATAAGAAAAATGCTCTTAATCATAAAATTTAACTTGAGAGTACCTACAAGGAAGAGGATAGTAGAGTCTTGGATGGTGTTCCTTATCTTGGGAAGCTTTGGAAACATTTAAACATTTAGCAAATGACTACTCCTACACACAATTTGTATGGGTAGCGTTGCGAATTCTCTTTGGGCATTTTGGCTCTTAGTAGAGGATAGATCTCTTGTTGATTGCTTGAAGCTATGTTTTTACGTTAGAGAACTAAACATATTAGGGCAGTACCTTCTGTGTTGGCATGGGGATATGCTTGACAAGGAATGAACTCATTTTCAACAACAAATATAATCCACCTTTTCAATCCTCTATACAAATCAAAATTTGTGTATGAATACTTGAAAAAGCTCCTACTATAAATGTTGCTAGGATGATCATTGAGGTGAAGAAATGATCATTTTCAACAACAAATATGATCCACCTTTTCAATCCTCCTCTATACAAATCAAAAATTATATACAAATAATTGAATATACTCCTACTAAAAAGGTTTCTAGGATGCTCATTGAGGTGAAGGTTGATAAAACTTTTCCTAGGGGTTATTTTAATGCGGCATGTCAAGACTAACTTGGGTTTTGTGTTTCTTGAGTAGTTCTTTACTTGAATGAAAAATATTCTATCCTTTATAATGCTAGGTTGGGCATGTGATTTAATAATTGTACTATATTACATGCTCTTAAACGATTCCTTAGAATTGCTTGGAAACACAATATGAATAGGATAGAAGAGATGAGAGTCTCTTTGGTTGTTATTAATTGGACACAAAAATTGTATAGGATGAAGAGTTTACTTTCAACACCAATTTTTTATCATGTTAAATAGTTAGCTTAAGGATGCAAAACCTACTTTTAACACCATTTTTTTATCATGTTAAATAGCTGGCTTAAGCCTTTATTTACACTTCAAACAACCATGTGTATCATGGATCAAATACAACTATAGGTGCCCAGTCCAAAAATGGTCTATGGGTGAAGATGGAAAACCTTAACTATTTTTTATTTACCTCCTATGCAATGCTCTATATATGATCTTTAGTCTATCTTTTGTTATATTTTCACATTGTGTTTGTTATTTTGACATTAAATAATTTTGTATTAAACTTTATTTGTAATTTTTTTTCCCCTTAACTATCTTATAATTTTCTTCCTTTATACACCATTCATTACTCACACTATATATAAATTTTTTCTTGAAATAAAAACTAATATAACAATACTGCTCATAAATGGGACATGCTTTGAGTTACCCAACTACAGCCAACCATCTACCTATTTGTGTTACACATGATGAATACAGCAAACTTCTATAAAATAGAGATATTTATTAAATACAAAAGAGGCGTCCTTACAGAGAGATGAACAAAATGATTTCATTGCTCAAAAACCTTATTTCCGTTTTTATTGCATATTATCTTCACCGATCGAACTTGATATATACAAAATATGAATCATCTGTATTGACCAGATAGATGATACAGACAGGTTAAGGACACAATCAAAAAACGCGCTTGCCTTGTACAAGATGCATGCCCTGGGTACCAAATTTACTTATCGATTCCCACTAATAAATGCACTAAATGCGCTAGACTGAGGTGGGAATCCCTTACTTCCATGTACTGCAACTAAATTTTTTTCTTCATTGTCAAAATAGATAAACAAAAACTAGAGCAACCAAAACCGTCTGCAGAAACAGTTTGGACTGGACGAATGTGTGAATTTGGCTGCTACCAGCTATTTGGGACATCGTTGGCTGGGGACGAGACAAAGTAGAGTAACAGGAATAACCATACAAACCAGAATTACCTTCCAGACGAAGCCCTTTACCCATTTTCTTAACGAAATCAGTGGAGAAGGGAACAAATCCTGTGAGCTCATTGTTACTCAGCTTCATCTCATAAACATGGGGTATGCTACCAAGCTGTGCTGGAATAAAACCGGTGAGCCTGTTGTTGTCGAGAGCAAGATAGTTAAGCTCTTTCATGGCTCCAATGGATTCTGGTATCTTTCCCACCAGTCCTGCCGAAGAAAGCCCCAGGCTTCTCAGCTTACCCCCCGGGAAACCCCAGACATCCGGCAAAACTCCGCCGAGCGGATTCCCGTTGAGATGAAGATCCGCTAAATTCGGCAATTCGGCCAAAAATGAGGGCACGCCGCCTGAGAGCTTATTATGGCTCATGTCAAGGAGTTCGACGGCTTGCAGCTGCGCTAAACAAGGAGGAATGGTGCCGTTCAGACGGTTAAAGCTCAGGTCCAGCTTAGCCAACCTAACAAGCCTGGAAATCTGTAATGGCACGGCTCCTTCCAGCTGATTGCGGCTTAGATCCAAGATGACCAGCTCCCTTAGCTCCCCCACTGAAAAAGGAATCCTTCCGCCAAAAGCATTATCGCTCAGAACAAGCTGTTGAAGCTTCTTCAGATTCCCAAGCTCTACAGGAATGGGGCCTCCAACGCCGCTTCCCGACAGAATAAAACGGCGGAGGGCAGTAAGCGTGGCCATTTCTGGAGGCAAAGTGCCTTCCATTGCTGGATTGTCCTGAAATACAAGCTCCTCAACATTTTGCTGTAAAGCCCCAATGTAGTCAGGAATGGTCACCTTAGCGTTGACGAAGCATCTGTAGAAGAAAAGCTTGCGGATATGGCGGAGTTCGGCGAGATGTGGTGTAAACCCTGCGTTGGCGGCACAGGGAGGATTGTTTGCCGAATCCGCCACCCATCCGAGGCTCATTTCCACTATATGCCATCTCCCCTCGTCTGCATCCCACCCGCACACCACGCCGTGAGGGCCTCCTGTGCACAGATTATCCGGGAAGAGATCTCTCCAGTCAATCTCTGAATTTACAGCCTCCAGCACCTTGTATGCCGCTTCCTGCTCTATGCTGTCCAAGGCCGGTTCTGCGTAATCATCTGCTTCTGCGTTAATTGACAGAAACAGGAGCCGGACACACACAGCCACCACAAAACAATGCTCTGCGCGCAGAAGCATCATGAATCTCACAGAAACATAAATGCTCAGCACCCAGAAAGTATTCCTTCTAATGCAACGAAAGCCAAATGCGAATGCTTATTGTAGGGTGCGAAAAGTTGTGAATAACTAATTGCTCTAGTACAGGTTGCAGCGAATATACGCTGCTTCGTACCGTTGTCTTTTCGTGGAAATGAGTTTAAAATTGACGCCGGTTTACATATTTTTGGCTTTAACCATTAAATACCCTCAGAGATCTGATATGTCTACATTAATTTAGTGCCGTCAATTTTAACACGATCCGAAGGTTGTGCCTTACGAAGGCATATTTCCAAAGATATCACACGAATATCATGTTACCGTAGGTAACCGTCAATAGGAAATAGAGGACAAACAGCGAATTTCTTTCTCTTTTAAAACTAATTTTTTTCAGATATTAATTATTTTCACTAAAATAAACATGTGTTCAATTTTTATGACACTTCCTTTTTTTCATTCTACTTTAGTCCACTAATTAAACTTCAAATCAAGCTTAAAGCGCGGGAACAAAAATAATTAATAATATTAAATTCCCACATAATTCTCGCCGAATATATATTGAATTTGTAATTATTTAATAAAATTTTCAGACACGTACCCTGACTTCGCCTAAGCCGAACAACTCGGGGCCACGTCAGCAAGCGGGTCACACAATTGGCACGTACCAAGGGAGGATATGACAGGTTGGCGGTTGCACGAATAGAGATCCCGAGACGTGAAGTGAGATCTCGGCGCCAGCATGTCAAAGAATTTGCCGCCAACGAGAAAAGAGTAAGTGCGGCTCACGTGGAACGAGAGAAAGCGACGCGTCACAGGTGTAAAGGCACAGTACACGCGGGCGGCTGGCCACAATTCATGATGAGGTGAGAAGTGTGTCCTCCGGCGTGCAAGGAAACCGTTAAAAACTTAGGCAGAAGCGTGAATTCCAAATTGGAGTGTAAACGCGTAAAGTGGGCGGCCGACAGGCCTGGAAATTGACGGCTGTTGTACTGTTGGTTGTCATTTGTGGCCGCCGTGTACGTGCGTGGCCTGCAAATTGACGGCTCAGTCCTGCGCGCTTTCTTTTGGCCGCAAGGTACACGGCAGTTTTAAGACCTCTGCGTTTTTAAATATAATAAAGAATAGTTATTTTTTAGAAAAGAGAATGAATAAAATGTACGCTCTTCGAAAATTATTATTATTAAATTTCGGGAGTAGAAAGTTAGGTAACTTTCTGATTAGGTCGTACAAAAGTATGATTGAGCACAGTTGGTATGTAAATTATTAATTAATTAAGAGGATAGAGTTAGTTTAATTATTTAATAGTAATGACGGTAGATGTATGATGATGAAATTACTTATAAATGGGATTTCAGAGTGTTAGTGATTTTAGAATTTGTCTTATTTCTGAAGTAGATAATTACTTATTCAAATTTTGTAATTGAAAGGTTTGTACTAACAATTTTGTCTTCCTTTCTCACAATTGTATCATTTATTGTGATCTTGTCTATATCAATTATGTGTTTAAGAATATTTTTACTTCTTATGCAATAATTAAGTAATGGTCAAGGTGGGGTAAATAAACACCTTTTAAAGCTTCGCTTTGATAGGATTGAAGTGTTAGAATTTCTTGAGCCTATGTCAAGTAAATGTTTAGAAACAATTATATGGAAACTTAAAGAAAGCAGCAACCTCTTGGTAAGTTTTGATGTAGTCTCTCTTTTTACCAAAATTCTCATTCCTAACTCTATCTAGAAATTATCAGATGCAAATTAAATGATGAGGTTGCCACCTTGGTAGAATTATGCTAATATCTACATTTTTCTCTTTCCAAGGTGTTGTCTATGAGCAAGTTCATGGTGTCACCATGGGCTCCCCCTTTTTGCTATCATTGTTGACTTTTACATGGTGCATTTTGAAGAAATGACTTTTCACTTCTCCCCTCTCAAGCCAAGGTGGTGGAAACAATATGTGATGATATCAACATTTGTTGGCCACATGGCCTTCAAAATTTAGAATTTCATGCCCACCTTGCATCTCCTTCATCAAGGAGATCAAATTTGGTAACCAATTCCCCTTCCTTGAATTTTTTTCTCCTCAAAAAACCCGATGGATCCCTAGGACACAAAGTGTTCCACAAAGCTACCCACATCAATATCTATGTCCACTCTTTTTCTCATCACCACCCTAGCCGAAATATTGGGGTCATTAAAACCCTAGCCTTAAGATCCTATCAAATTTGTGATGATGAAAACTTAATCCATGAGTTGACTCATCTTCATCAACTCTTCAAATGGAATGAGTACTCATGTAAGAAAATCTCAAGAGCCTTCAACCAAGGCAATGTGAGATTCCTTTTCATCACTAAACCTAACCATTCTTCGAACCTCCCTAGTGCATGCCCCCCTTATATTAAATCTCCCAAAAAATCTCCAAGATCCTTCTTAAAAAAAGGCCTCCATTGTGCTTTCAAGCCCCTCTCAACTTTGAGAAAATGTATCCCTTCTCCCAAAAACTCCAAGGACATGTTTCTTGATTCAAGAGACTATAAGGTTGCATGTTCATGTGGCACACCTTATATAGGTGAAACAAGGTGTTCTTTTAGCACTAGAATCAAAGAGCATAGTGTCAACATCAGACATGAACAAGTTCTTAAATCAGCCATAGCCATTCACTCCTCATCAACCAAACACCATATTTGTTTAGAAAATACTCAAATCATGTTAAAAAAAGATAAATTCTTCACAAGAAAACTCAAAGAATCCATCAAAATCAACAATCACTCCTCAAACCTTAATCGCGATGAGGGGTGGAGTTTGAGTATTTCTCGGCATCCTTTGTTATCCAACCTAAGAAACCACCATATTCAAGTTCCCATCGCTAACTTATTTGTTGTCGTTTTCCATCCCTTTCTTTCCTTCCTTAGGATTGTGTGCCTTGCCTCTTTTGTGTTTTTTAGTATTGATGCTTCAATTTCATGCATTTGTGTATTTTCCTATAGGTTATTTTTGGTTTCATTTTTAAAGCAAGCTTTCTCTCTTTTTTATTTTTCAAGTTTTATCTTATTGTTTCCTCTTATATAAATATAAGAGTTTATTTGCATATATATATATACATGCATACATATATATGTATGTATGTATATATGTAAATATGTATATACATGTATATATGTATATATGTATATATATGTGTATGTATACATATATATAAGTAAATAATGACAATTAGGGTAATAACATGGGTTGGTGTAGGATCATGATGGGCCAAACAGGGCCCTTAAGTGACAATGAAAATACAAAAAATAGACTTAAAAACAACTTCACATAAGAATTTGAATAGATTATAAACATAATTTCAAAAATATGTAGGGATAGAATTTGTAGCAAATTGAACGTAGTTTGTAAAAAAAGTAATTTGATTTGGTGAAAATTTAAAATTTCAATGCAGTAGTACATTAAAATTAGAAAAAAGAAAGAAAGTAGGTGTTTATCTAGCCATCCTAATGATGAGAAAAAATAAATAATTTTTGTTTCAAATATTTCAATATAAGTAGAGGACACATGCTTAGATGTGACACATATTTTTTTGTAATTTTTTTGCAAGTAAATAATTAGTTATGAATTTTCTAGTAGGAATTTTTAAAAATATTAAAAACCATTTGTTCAGCTAGCCTAACTTGGTCAAAAATTTATGAAATTCATTTTTTTTAAACTATAGTTTGTGAAGCATAGTGTGTGATGCATTTTCAGATTAAAAAAAATGTATAATCGTTTAAAAGTTATAGATGTTTTTCAACCAGCCTGTCAATCAAGACTTTACACATAGTGCATGTAGAAAATCAATAATAATTATCTATTAAATTCAAAATAAAGCATATCTTATATTGGTAGAAAGTTGACAATTTGCTAAATAAATTCTTTTTGTTTCATCAAAATCGGATGAAAAATAGTTGTAAGCATGAAGGTTGAAGTTCAAAAAACCCTTGTAACCCCTCTAAACACGTTGGGGATGTTGACTTTTCAAGTTGGACACCCCCAAGCCAAATCCCAAAGTAATACTGAGGCAAAATGAATATCTATTATTAATGGATACCTTTTTCTTTTAATTAGAAATATTAATATATAAATATCACTATAGATTTAAATTTAACATGTTATAATATCAATATTAATAAAAAGAAATATATATATATATATTATATTAATATATATAATATAATATAAAAAAAAAATTAACAATAATTACTTAAGTAAAATAAATCATTATAACTGCAATCGAAAGTCTTCTTAGATGGCGCGCGACGATGAGCTGGTGCGAAATTTAGCAGAGAACCAACGAACTCGCTAGGGGGACTTAGTCGCGGAGGATGGCGCTGCTCCAGGGGGAGGGGTGAATGATGCAGGAAATCACTTGTCGCAATGGGTCTTTGAAAATGGAGTCTGGGTGGAAAAATGCCATTCGCTCCACAGGCAGAACCAGGAATGTGAAAGGAAAACTGGAACCTAGAACAACTCCCAAACAATGTCAAGGGATGGAAGATCCTCGAAGCATGCACATAGGCCTACAACTCACGGCTAGAACAACCAAAGATAGGGAGTGAACGGATAAAGGCATGGGTGGTTTCGAGAAAGGAATCATGATGACGACCAACCATACTCCAATTGGCATGCCAGAGGAGGAGGTGCTCAAAATCGAACCAACAAAGCTTGGAGACAATGTCAACACGAATCAACAACGCGAGGAGGAATATGAGTTCGATAGAAGGATGAATGAAATAGATTGCGATCTTTTGAGAAGGAAAATAAATAGAAGAAACTTTCACTCTAGGGAAATTAGAGAGGTGAATCTGCACCCCAAAGGGCACAAATTATACCAAATGCCTTTAGAGTTGATCGAAAAAAGAGTAGCCAGGCTATCAGTGCATGCTCTTTTTGTGAAATGGACTGGTCCAGGTTGCCCAAGTGATGAGATTAAAGCCTAGCGGGAGAGCAAGTACGTAGACTGGGTAAGCATCACTTCCCTTCCAAATTCCTTTTTTCTGATAGAATGCATAGACATGGACTTGAAATTGGAAATTTTAGGAGAACCTTTGTTCATGAATGGCCATTGGTTTCATTGCACAAACTAGCAAGATAGTTTTGATCCATGGAATTACCGATTGACTCAAATTCCAACTTGAATCAAATTAGTTGATTTACCCTCAGAAATTTGGAATATAGAAGCTATGACAAGATTAGGCGATGCCCTAGGAGTTTGTATAGGAGTGGATGAGGATTTCATTAATGGAAAAGAAGGATCAAAACCTTGTGTTCTGGTAGAAGTAGATGAAGGGGTAAGGATATACAAATTTTTTTAGATTTTGACCAAGTTCGGAAATTGGCAGCAAGAAATTGAGTTATGGGAAGGGTCAGGATCAAAAAATTTCCTATTCAAGAAAACTCTCCAAGAGAGCACCTCAAACAAGGCATCAAATGCTAACATAGATAATATTGAGCAAGCGGAACCGGAGGCAATGTTATCATAGGACACAAATCCAGAAGTGAGGCTTGAAGATGGGAATGATATGCCAGCCATGGGAGTCATGGATGGCTCCTCCAGAGAACCTCCAATTTTTCTCTCACAGAAAATTGGAAGTTTGTCAAGTGGTAATACTCAAGTCGAGCAATCCCTCATTGCCCTCATGGATGATACACAAGTCCTCCAGAGGGATATCCAAAACCAACTAAAGGAGTTGTCTGAAGGAGGAGAGAGCGGCGATAGGCCTCTCCTTCCTTTTGTAGCCGAGCCTCAGGTGAATCCACTAAACCTGGAAGAAAACAAGGATGCCCCTTGATTGTGGGAGGAGAGGACCTACAAAGAGATAAGGAAGACAATGATCAATTCTCAGAGGGAGAAGAAGAGCCTTGAGAGGAGGCAGAGGAAAGAGAATTGCTGGAAATTAACTAGAGCAATCTAAATCAAAACTTAAAGGCCCCAACATCAAGAAAAAGGGCAGTAGGGGCAAGACGTCAAATTGAGCCAAGTTGATGATTTACGCTGCAGGATAGAAGAAACTAATATTGGGGAAGGAGAGCATCCTTCCCCAGGTAGAATGAGGCTCATAACATGGAATGTTAGGGGTGTCAATGCCCCTGACAAATGGCGTATGGTCAAGCGCCAAATTGACCAATCAAATGCAGATGTAGTGTTACTTCAAGAAACAAAATGGAACAAGAAAGAAAGCAAGAAAAGGTTGGGCAGTTGGAAACAATGGAAAGGGAATTTCAAGGAGTCCTCAGGGGCTTCTGGGGGATTGGGAGTTATCTGGAACCCACTCTCAGTGTCAAGGGAATTAGAATCAAAAGTAGACAATTGGCAAGTAGTCAACTTCAAAGACATAAGAAGAAACATCTCTTTTACTTGCATAAATGTATATGGGCCTATTTCAACGGAGAGAAAAAAGAGGCTATGGGATAAAATCTCAGAGGAAATAGATAGCAAAAGGTCAGGAAAAGTAATTGTAGCAGGTGACTTCAATGCTACACTAAACAACTCTGAAAAATAGGGGGGTCGGGAGAATAACGACTATTCAAAGAGACTTCTAGGAATTTATTGACAAAAACCTTCTATTGGACCTAAAAACAAGAAATGGTACCTTCACCTGGTCTAATAGAAGAAAGGGATTCACCAACATTGTAGAAAGGCTAGACAAATTTCTCCTTTGGGGCAACTGGAGTGATTTGGAAGGTTCCCATGAAGCTCAAATCCTTCCTTTCACAAGCTCAGACCATTTCCCAGTCCTTCTGTCTTGGGGCCAGATTGACCCTCCCAAAGGCTGCCCATTCAAATTTGAATACATGTGGCTGAGAGACAAGAAGTTGCCAGACTTAATAAGTACCTGGTGGAATGAAGTGAGCTTCAATGAAAAAACATAACTTTACAAGATAAATAAAAAGTTGGGCTACATAAAAATTAAATTGAAGGATTGGAACAAGACCCACTTTAAGAATATTTTTTAGGAGAAAGAGAGAATTGAGCAAGAAATCCGAGCCTTGAATGAGAATGTAATAGAAAGGGGGATGGATGCAGCTGATTATGATAATTAAAAAATGCCTAAAGGATGAACTGGTAGAGATCCTTAAAAGGGAGGAATGCTACTGGCACCAAAAATCAAGAGAAACCTAGCTAAAAGATGGAGATAGGAACACAAAATTCTTCCACAAATCAACCATAGCCAACAAAAACAAAAAGAGGATTATGGAAATTAAAAAAGCTAACGGTGAGTTAACTCAATCAACTGAAGAAGTCAGTAAAGAGGTAGTTGATTTCTTCGAAACCTTGCTAAACAAGGAAAGCCAAGTTAACAGGGTCTCCAGGGACAAGTTGTTGGCTACAATTCCCTCCATCATAATAGAAGAACATAACAAGCTTCTATACCAAAAGATATCCCTAGATGAAGTAAAAGTTGTAGTCTTTCAAATGAACCCGGATAAGGCTCCAGGCCCAAATAGCTTTCTAGCTGGATTCTTTCAAACCTTCTGGGATATAGTAGGGAAAGATCTTGGTGGAATAGTAGAGGAATCTGGGAAAAGAATGACAATGCTAGGGGAAATAAATCACACCTTTCTGGCCTTAATTCCCAAGAAGAAGGATCCCCAAACAATGGGTGACTTTAGGCCAATTTCCCTATGCAATATGGTATATAAAGTGGTTATAAAGATAATTTCCAACATGCTCAAAAAGGTGTTGCAGGAGGTCATCTCTGAGGAACAAAGTGGCTTTGCCCTAAGTCGGTCCATAGGAGAAGGAATCATTGTAGCGCATGAAAAAATCCATATAGCCAGGAAAAATAAAGAGCCTTGTATGATACTTAAACTAGACATCCTGAAAGCATATGACATGGTAGACAAGAGCTTCCTGTTGGAAGTGTTAAGAAAATTTGGTTTTGGAGATAATTGGATAAACTGGGTCCGAAGCTACATTTCCACTCCAAAATTCTCGGTCCTGGTTAATGGATCAACGAATGGTTACTTTTCCTCCTCCAGGGGGATAAGACAAGGTGACCCCCTGTCCCCATTTCTATTCATAATTATGGCAGAAGTGTTGGGAAGGGGAATTAAAAGGCTAAGAGAGGAAGGCAGATGGAAAGGAATTCATGTAGCCAACAGCTTGGAGCCCTCAACCCACTTACAGTTTGTTGATGACACAGTCCTAATGGGTGAGGCAAGTAGAAGGGAAGCAAGAGAAATCAAGAACTTCCTGAATGACTATTGTAGTGCATTAGGGAAAGACATCAATTGGGGAAAAATTGGAAATTTTTTTCTTAAACACCCAGCCAAGCCTACAAAGAGATATAGCAAGAATTTTGAACTTAAAAGTTGCCTCCTTGCCTGGTCAATACTTGGGGATTCCCCTATTTGCGAGCATCAATAATAATTGCTACTGGGAACACCTGATTAACAATTGCAAGAACAATTTAAGAACTTGGAAGGGAAAATGGCTCTCATTGGTTGGAAGACTCTTGATGGTTAAATCTATGCTATCAGCTATCCCAGTTTATTCAATGTCCTGTCTTAAAATTCCCAAAGCAGTGGAAGATGCTCTCACCCAAATTTTTAGAAGATTGTTTTGGAGTGGCATGGGAGAACAAAAAAAATTCCTCTATTGGCATGGGATAGGTTTTTCTTGCCCAAAGAAGTTGGAGGTGCAAGGATAAGACAACTTCCCATCATGAACCAGGTCATGGGAGCCAAACTAGTTTGGGATATACACACCAAAGGACACCATAGATGTGTCAAAATCATTAAAAGAAAATACTTGGATTCAGACAATCCAACAAGAATCCTTACAACTCAGAATCCCCCAAGAGGCTCAACAATATGGAATTTCATATTGGAGTGCAAGGACATAATTGCAGACCATGTCACATGGGAAGTTCATGATGGAAAAAGTGCATCCTTTTGGAATGACTCATGGTGTGGGTAAGAACCCATTGGTACTAGGCCGGGTCTAGAAGAAGTAAAAGCAGAAACCTCTAGAGTTTGGGGACACAAGGTAGCCAATTATGACAAAATGGTTTCACATAAAGGAGTATCAAGTTGGATTTGGAATGATTTTCATCCTCTCAATGCCCCCCAGGACCAGAAAGAAGCACTAGAAAATATTCTCAAGGAAAGATACTTTGTTCCATCTAATGAAAAGGACCAAGTTAGGTGGTGTGGATCCTCAACTGGAACCTACAAAGTGAATCTAGGATACAAAGCCAAGGAACTAGTGTTAGCCTGACAGGACTGGTCATTCAAATTGTTTTGGGGAAACAAATTCCTACCCAAATCTAGAGTCTTTGCGTGGCTGGTAACTCAAAAGAGAATTCTAATAGAAGATAGACTAGCCAAACTTGGTATCCAAGGATTGGGAAGGTGTAGCCTATACAAAGAACATGAGGAGACAAAAAATCACCTCCTATTATCATGCCCATATGCAATGGAATGTTGGAAACCTGTGAGAGTCAAACTGAATCTTCAAAGCCCTATGCCAGAGGATCTGTCAACTTGGTTCAAGATGTGGCCTCAAAAAGGAAACAAGTCAGTGTTTGGTAGCATTTGGCAAGTCACTCCATCTGTAGTAATCTGGGAGCTTTGGAAGGAAAGAAACAGGAGAATATTTCAAGGGAAAGAATTGAATAAGGATTGGTTGTGGGATAAAATTGAGAGAGCAATAGTTGAACTGGTCAATGAAAATGCCCGGAGGGTGGCAAGAAAAATGTATTCACAAGTTGGGATGATTGTTTGATCAAGAATTTCCCGGGTCTCAAACCTCCCAATTTGAATGGGAATAGCTCCCTTCAATCCAAAAGGATTGAGACTGTTTGGAAAACTTCAGATTCAGGGTGGTGGTGCGGCTCATGGCAACCCAGGACCAGCTGGGGCTAGGTGCATTGCTCGTGACTCTGAAGGTAAGATTTTAGCAGAAAGATCCATCCCTCTTGGCAATTGCACAAATAATGAGGCAGGATTTAGAGCAACAGCATTAGGCCTCCAGCTTGGGCACAAATTGGGAATTGGTTAGGTACACCTGGAGGGAGATTCAATGATAACAATCAATGCAATTCGCAAGGGCTCCACACCTAATTGGAAACTAAACCATCTACTGCAATAGATCAAGTCACTATCAGACGGGTTTGTAGCCTTCAAAGTTAATCATACATATAGGGAACGAAACTCTAGGGCAGATGAGCTGGCAGAATTGGTCTTTGAAACCGACAGGTAGGACATCCACGTGGTCAACCACAGAGAAAGCTTTCGGCATCGTTTACCATCGCGACAACAATAAAAAAGCATATGGTAATAAAGGCAATAACTTGGCATCATTCTTGACATGACAAGGGTCAATTCTAAGTGTGCAAAGTATAGAATAATCAGGGAATGAAGATCTCCTTACAAAGAGTCAGAGGGTGTATTAATAATCATTATAGGGAATGGGCACCATCACCAAGTAAAGTGGTGGCTTGTCATGCATGAAGGTCATGTCCAGTACTTCAGGCATCATGAGGCAACAAGCCCTTGGTTACAAAAGACAAAGGTAGCTTCTTAGCATTCTTGTATCAAAGCAAGGTTAAGATAGAATCATCTGGAAGGCGAGGTGCGATTTGTAAGACATGGAGGCGCCATTTGCACTAGACACAGACAAGAAAATGCAAGCTTTCAAAGGGGAAATATTAGATAAAAGACTTCAAGGAATGCTGCAATCCTCTCATCCTCTCATTCTTTGGGCAACCAAAAAAGTGGTCGGACCAGAGTTCCTGAAAGCTTACCACAGGGCCATAAGCAATACTGAAATTCCGGCAATGTTTCTTGTGGTCTTACTACATATGGGAGTCTCAAAGGCGATAAGTAAAAAACTGACCCAGATGGTCTTTGTACATGCCTGGCTGGGAGAAATAGATGCAACTCTGGACAATGTGGATAACAATAGGAAAATCTTGATGCCATAGAACTACTACATGCTACACATGAGAGGTCGTGAAGTGATGAAATTCCCCTTGATACACACTATCGACCTAGAAGGTTTCAAGAAATTATGGGCAGAGAGGGACAAAAACATCTTCTTTCTTCTCAAAGTAGTGAAACTAACCACAAATCTACCTCGTGGTTGGGTGTTGAGGTACATTGCGGATGGAGGCTTGGAAGAAGAGGTAGTTGCTGGTGATGATGAAGATTGGGACCTAGGTGAAGGGGAAGAGTGGATTTCTAATGACCAAAGAGACCTTGAGGAAAAAGTGAAAAACCCAGCACATCTGAAGTGCGATGTAGACTGTCCGGTGGTAGCAAGTTATAAAGCGTACATGAAAAGGTGCGAGTCTACGGAGGATGAAGTCTGAGTAGTTCTAGGTTGGAATGATCCACTGGTTAGTAGGTGTGACTTTGGTTTATCACTTTCTTTCTTGAATAGAAAGTATCTAAATAGAGTCAGTCCCGGGTGTGGTTTTGCTGATCAAGACTTTGAGTAGATGTATCTCTGGTTGGCCATTACTACAGAAAAGGCCTTCCAAAAATTTTGGTAGTTTTTTTGGCTTGGTTTGGTAGGTACTCTGGATTGGCCATTACTACAAAAAAGGCCCTCCAAATTTTGGTTGAATTACAGGAATGGAGTAGGTAGGTGGTTTGGGTAGGTCACTATTACAGAAAAAGACCTTCCAAATTTGGATAAACTCATGTATCTTTTTTCTAAATCAATACAGGGTGTTGCCCCTAGCAGTGCTTTAACGACCAAAATATATATATATATATATATATATATATATAATATAATATAATATATTAATATATATGCATACAATATGATAAATGAATATATATTAGGAAATATTAATATTAATATGATATATATTATAATTTATATAAATATTTAATGTTATAATAAATATAAATATAATATTATATATAATAATATAATATATTATAAAAAATATATTTAATGGAAAGGACATTTGTATTTTAATTAGAAATATTAAGATATATAAATATCACTATAGATTAAAATATAAAATGTTATAATATTAATATTAATATAAATACTTATATATTTTTAAAATATTAATATATAGAATATAATATATGATAAATTAATACATACTAGGAAATATTAATATTAATATAATATACATTTTATTTAATATAAATATTAAATGTTCTATTATATAAATATAAAATTATATTATTTAATAATATAATATATTATAAAAAATATTTGATGGATTGTTGCAAGGGAGTTTTAAATATCATAATTACTATAATAAAACTATAAGGAGCTGAGAGCAATATATACATCTCTCTCTCACCTTCCCTTTGTATTTTTGTCTATCTCCACTCACCCTCTCCATCTCTACCTACATTTCTCTCAATTCATCTATAGAAAATGTGATGTAAATTAGTGTTTTGATGCAAATACATAAAATATGAGATGTCACAAAGGAAGATAGACAGTAAAAACAAAAAGGAGAGGACACTGTGCACTTGTGATACAAATTTCAACCTGATTTTCAAGGATGTTTCCTTCAGGGGCGCCACTGTCCTACTAGGTCTTTTTTAGATTTTTTTTGTAGTCCTCTGATGTCAGATCTGCAATTCTATTTCCCATCTACAAACTTGTTGGATCATTGTTAGATATTTTTGAAATTGAGTTTTCATGAGTTGTCAAGGCCTAGGGTTTTGAATGCAATAATGAATAAAGCATCTTCAAACTTCCTATGATCTTCAAAATACCTAGAATCACCCTTCACTGGCTTCCTTGAAGGACTGAAGTTATACACATCACCTCAAGGTCTTGAATCTTGCTTGCTTGATTTTCTTGAATGCTTTGGAGACCTACAACAAGGGTTAGCCTTCACAAAACAATGATAGCATGAACACACATAAACTCACATACACTTTGATATGATGTTGGATCTTGAATTGCTGCAAATAAATCCTAATGGTTGCTCTTGACTTGCTAAATAATTCTCTTGATGATCAATTGATGCTAGATAATTTCACTTAATGCTTGTTAATGTTTAAATGATGCAATAACTAGGTGTTTATATGCTATTATTCTAATTTCCCAAAAATTAAATCCCAACAATCGGCTTTTAATATTTTAATTTCAAATAATAAAGTGCTGACATCAAAATATTTGAATTTGGATCCAAAATAGTGGGACATAGGCACCTTAGATTCCAATGTCCCAACCCTATTTTTCAAAGTTTAAAGTGTCAAGGACAAAGTATTAAGTGAGAGTATTTTTTTATGCTTGCAAATTATCAAAAAATATTTAAAATAAGGTGTGGAATGCATAATTTTGGAAATTAGGAGCTTAATTAGGTCCAATAACTTAAAGGGGAGCAAAACATAGTGTGAAATTGTCAAGGGTGACAATTTATGACACTACATCTCCCTCCTTCCCTCTTTCTCTCTCTCTCTCTCCCTATCCCTCCCACCCTACCACTCCATATCTCCCTCCTTCCCTCTTTCTCTCCCTCCCTCTATTCCTCCCACCCTACCACTCCATATATCCCTCCTTCCCTCCCTCTCCCTCTCCCTCCTTCCCACACAACCTCTCTTCACCTAACCCTCCCTCTCTCCCTAACTCTCTATATACCTACCTCTCTCTCTGTCTCTCCCTCCTCCCCTCTTTCTCTTTATCCCTTTATCCCTCCCACCCTACCAGTCCCTATCTTTCTAGTTACCTCTTTCTCTCCCGCCCTATATCCCTCCCACCTTACCATTCCTTGTCTCCCTCCTCCCGCCTCTTTCCCTCACACACACACAACTTTTCTCAACCTACCCATACCTCTCTCCATAACTCTCTCTATACCTACCTCACCTACCCTACCTCTCTCTATCTCCCTCTATCCCTCTTTCTCTCCCTCCCTCTATCCCTCCCACCTTACCAGTCCCTATCTCCCTAATTCCCTCTCTCTCTCTCTCCCTCCCTCTATCCCTCCCACCCTACCACTCCCTATCTCCCTCCTTCCCACTCTCTCTCCCTCCCTTTTTTCCTCACACACACACAACCTCTCTCCACCTACCTCTCCTAACCTACCTCTCTCTCCATCTCCATGTTCCCACTCTCTCTCTCCATTACACACACAATCCCACCTACCCTTGCCTCCTCCCTCCTCCTCCTCTCTCTATCTCCACCTACCTCTCCCACCCTCTCTCTATCCTCCCTCCTCCCTCCTATCCCTCCCACCCTACCACCCCTATCTCCTCCTTCCCTCTCTCTCCTCCTTCTCACACCTCTACCTACCCTCCTCTCTCCCTAACTCTATTTATACCTACCTCTCCTAATAGGTAACTCTATATCTCTCGTCCCCTCTTTCTCTCTCCCCATCTATCCCTCCCACCCTACCACTCCCTATCTCCTTCCTTCCATCTTTCTCTCTCTCCATCTATCCCTCCCACTTTACCACTCCCTATCTGCCTCCTATCTTTCTCTCCCTCCTTCTACCCCTCCCATCCTACCACTCTCTATTTCCCTTCTATCTCTCTCTCTCCCTATATCCCTCCCACCCTACCACTCCCCATCTCCTCCTTCTCTCTCTCTCTCTCTCTCTCTCTCCTCCCTCTCTCACACACACAACTCTCTCCACCTACCCGTTCGTTTGTTCGTCCGTCCCTAACTCTCTCTATATACCTATCGCTCCCACCCCTACCACTCTCTATCTCCCTCCTTCCCTCTCCTACCCACCTCTCCCACTCTACCTCTCTCCACCACCCCCTCCCTTCCTCCCTAATTCTCTATACCATCCCTCCTACCCTACCTCTCTCTCCCTATCTCCATTTTTTTAATTTTTTAATAATAATACAATATATAATATTAAAATATATTAATATTAATATAATATAATATATGATATATATAATATTATAATATATTAATATATATAATATATAATATATATAATATATAATATATATAATATATAATATAATATAATATGTAATATATAAAATATAATATAATACATAATATAATATGTAAGTTATAATATATAATATAATATGCAAATATATAATATAATATAATAGATATTAGAACATATTAATACAGGTATGTTTTAAGTTGCATATAACAGATATTTGTTTTTTTCAATACGAGTACCCATTTTGTTTTGCAAAACAAATATCTATTTTGTAAAGCTTGTTTTCGAATAAGTATACAAGCTTTAGTAAACAGATATTTGTTTTTCTTAGAAAAATGGATATCCATTTTTCTTAGAAAAATGAATATCCATTTTTTTTAGACTGTATGAATCTGTCGAGTATTTGTCCCCCTATAAACTACAGTGCATCTAGTCAAATTTTTTCACGTGACTGATGATGCCAACATGACACGCCCTCTGGTACCATGGGGACAATGGGGAGACTAGACCTTGTGACCTCTTTCCTGCAATAGGATGCTTTAGCCAATTGAGCTAGGCCCACTACCCCAAAATGAATATCCATTTTACTTTACAAAATGGATATCCATTTTACTTTACAAAGTGGATATTCACTTTATTTGAGTGGACAAAACAATCAAAGTTCCATTTTGGGCATTCCACCGGTCCCCACATGCTCTCTGTTGTTGGGAATGTCATGATTCCTATGCATTATAGACAAAATTTCACTTTTTTAGTACTCTTATACAAAATTTTATCTTTTCAATCATCAAGGTACTTGTTTGAGTTGGGATAATGGGAAGGAATAGTCATCGTAAAGTGAAAAGGAAGAGGAAATGGCAAGCAAAGGAAATTGAGAAAAGTAGGGAGAAAGATAGAGTAAGGAAGAGGGTTGAAAGAAAAGGTATGTCAATCTCTTCAAGGAGAAGGCTCCTCTTTACCTTTAAATGAAATTAAAAGTGACCATGATATTGAATTTGAAAATATTAGACAAGGAATTGAAATTGAAATTTTACAACACGAAATTGAGAAACAAAATGTTGAACATGAAATTGTAAATGTTGAGCATAAAACTAAAAATCAAAATGTTGAACACAAAATTGAAATTGAAAGTTTTGAAAATGAAATTATAAATGTTGAGCATGAAATTGAAAATCAAAATATTAACGTGTGAAATACGTGAAAATTTTGTTGACCAATGTAGATATATAGCCCATGAAGTTGAAAACATACTCCATAATCTAGCTAGCCAAATAGTTCAACAAGTAGAGGAGAGCAGAAAACTGGCAACCTTAACTTCCTAAAGACACAACACATCAATATTAGCATATTTTTGAAGATTATCCATAATAGAATATTTCCTAGAGAGGTCCATTAAACCTCAAACATTCCAGGAGAGAAAATTCATGTTAGAAACTCAACCCTTTCATCAGATTCTAGCTCTTTTAGAGAGGAATAGTGATTCTGCAAAAATTCTAGTGGGATTGTCCCAACTTGGATGGGAGGAGATGAATGCCTCCATTTTTCTTGAACATATTCTCGTTCTTCAAGAGGTTGAGAAGGACTGTGTGATATCCTATGGATTCTTGACATGGGAGGAGACGCAACTGACTAAGCTATCATCACTAAGGCAGATTGGGGCATGGTAGAGGGCCTTGGCTGAGCTAGAATTCTATTAGAAATCGTTTGGGTTTCCTTCCCCTTCATTGAAGGGTTTGAAACTTCTTTTGTTGACTCAGGGGTTTCAGCAGCCATCCTAGAGCCATTGGACTTTTTTTATCGGTTGGTAACTATTGTCCATTTTTCCTTTGGTTTGGAAACAACACCTTCCACCTGGCAGGGCTTGTTAGCTGCCCATGGTGGAGATTGAGTACAGGGGGTCGTAAGAGGGAAATCCTTAATCTTATGGTTAGCAGACTAACACCAATAACAAGTGTTGGGAAGATTAAAATAAGTAACTTTTTGGGTATGTCAAAAAGTACCAATTTGAATATCGATGAACTCCTTCAAATCTTATGAAAGTTCCACTTCAAAATAAAATCGCTTTTGAGGGCGATCTTGAAAGAACCTATCTATTTTGACACAAATAACTCTCCCCAAGGAGGAGGCAATATGTTGTAAAAATAAAAACAAGGCAAGGGAAGACTAGGAAATTCAATCTAGACTGGAACCTGTAACTTGGCGTCATTTATGACAATGAAGTCTTAGGTCCAAGGTTGGAAAACCAACAAGGAGGACTAGAAAAACCAATGACCATGATTCAGGATTGTTTGAACATGACTAGCCTCCACAAAATGAAAAAGAAAAAAGCCTTTGGTCAAAATTTGAACCATATCAAGGCAGACCCCTTGAGGAACCCAAGCCTTTTGAACCCATTCTTTAAGCACACTTTCAGGTGGAGTCATCCCAACAAAATAACCAACAAGAGTATGTTGTTCTAACCATTGACATGCAAAGTCAAAATTTGGGATGGGTAACACCACATCCACTGGAGAATCAAAAGACTTACCTCATGGAACACTTTCAGAACAAATTTCTAGGGATGCTTGTTTAGAGGAGGAGCCATTAAGCAGAGTCGTCAAACTGCCAACACCAACAAGAACTTCTGGGTTAGAGCTAGTTGTAGGCATAAGAAAAACCATAAAAACCACAGTAAATGTGGCCGTATAACACAAAGTAAATGAAAATCCTGTGCCTAAGGCATGGTATGACACAAGAGGGGCCAAGGATGACCGCAAAAACAAGAAACCCTAGTACAGCTCATTCACTTCCTTAGCCATCAAATTATTATTTTCATCCTCATTGTCTTTATCAAACCCAAGGAGCTTAATATTTTTTATAGTCATCTCATGAGTTGAGTGTGTTTTAAAAGGATTTTGAACCCTCCTAATTTCTCTCTCTCTCTCTCTCTCTCATATAGGTCCTTTCTATCTATTTCTATCTTTCTACTAGTTTATTTTCTCTCTAAGTTTATCTCTAGGCAACTAAATCTCAAAATAATCGTGCTACCAAATATTTCTTCAAAATATTTCACATACTTTATCTCACTTTTTATAGCTTAAGCAAGGATTCACTATTTATCTCTTCCATCCAAAAATTATTATCATATTATTTGGTATGGGTGACTCTTGGCCTAGGGGGTTCAACTCTTCAAAATTTCTCTTTGACTTAGGGGGATGTAACATTTTATAAATTTTCATTTGTTAATGGGTTATCTTTATTAATTTTTGAGTTATTTTCTTCCCTATCACAATCTAGTTCTTCTTCCAACATTTCCAAAATTTCAATGATGAATTCAAAATTCTTATTGATATTTCTTATTAATTCCTCACCTCTTTCATACATTTTACTCAATGTTAATTTATTAATTCTTCCCTTCTCCATATTCCATCATGCCTACTTGGTCTAGTATTCTATTGGCCATTACAAAGGTTAAGTGTGTCTCTTACAAAACTTGGGATTACCAAATCCTCAAAACTCTTATTTGTTATAACCCCTAGTTGAGACCAATTATAATATTCATTGACATATGACTCTTGGGTTCTCCATTTTATAACTTAGGTATCATTGCTTCTAAATATCTAAGTTCTTTATTTGCATGTATAGTGTCTACCATTCAACATTGTAAGTAATTCCCACTTGTCAATACCTTGTATTCTTTTAATTATCTTATCATTTTAAAAAAGGTTCTATCATAATTATGGACCAGTATGGTTCATAAATATTAATGAGTGTCATGTCCATTAAGCATCCACTTCTCTCTGTTTTGTGGGTTTACTCAACTACAACCATCTTGGTGCACCTATAAAACCTCTTGCATTCTCTTGAACCTTTTTTGGTAAATTTCTTCTCTTGCTTAGGTTTTTTAAGCCCTTCTTTCTTCTTCATTCTTCTTTTCAACCATGACCACCTTCTATATCTCTTATATTCCTATTTGGATCTTAGTAACAATTTCTCTTTCCTTCTTGCTATGTCCTTTTGGATTTTTTTTTTGCACAAATAGTATACCAAACAAGTTCCACCCACCCACCACTTAGCTATAGATCCCATTCTCATTGCATTTTTAATTTATGAGTCTAACTTCAAAAGACCATATCTTCATCATATGAAGGTATTTATTGATATATATTGAAATGGAGTATAGTTTTAGTGGCTTGATAGTGGTGTAATCCACTTTTTTATTTTAGTATTTAGATTTTTAAAATAAATATATATTATGAAAAGTAATGCTATTTTTTAAGAAATTATGTGGCTCCATTTTGTTGAGGGTGATTTTAGTCACACACAATGTGCTAGGCAATAAGGGTTTATTGCCTCTCTTGAAAAGTAGCGAAACTACTCCAAGGTTCCTTTTTAGTTAGGTCTTGACCGTGTTGGATAACACAGTTGTAAGATTAATGTATTTTCATGAGGGGATCCAAATTTTAATTTGGAAATAACATGCAACTTAAAATAATAAATCTAACAATTTAATAAATGCATTGCATGTTTAGATATATAGCACATTTACAATAATTTGATGCTCTTTCAATAATTCCAAACTTGATTTCAAATAAAATTTAAAAGATAGAAAGGGTAATAAAAATTAATGTAAAGGAAATTTAAACTAATTGGACAATGGCAAGAAACATTCCATTCATCATTTCTATGCGTTTAAGCAAGATTTCCAAACCACCATTACAACAAATAGTATTTGACACAATCAGAATAATAATAATAGTAATGCAATCTTCAAAGGAAATAAGTCACCACATAATATTTTTAGATTTCATACAATCAGAATGTTGTCAAGAACACGTAGATCTGAGACAAAATCCTACTTAAGTCCACGATTACGAATGAAATCTTACTAATTTGACAATTCAAATTGAAATAAAGTATTCATACCATCACCACGATACCAAATCAAGATGCCTACAACATGCATAACCCTTTGATTGAATCAATAATTCACAAAGTCAGTAGGCAATTCCACACTGAGATTGTATTGTTTATTTGCAAAAAAATACATCAAAATTGGATCCTTAGAAATGTTCCAAAATTGAAGTTATATAGAAATCCCAATTCCTAAAGTTGTGGATATAATAAAAAAATAAATGGAAGTACCTCCAACACTTGAGTTTTAACTAAAATCAAATTGAAAATAAAAACTTTAGGATGAAATAAAATTGAACTAGGTGCCCCAATTACAATCAAGTATTTTTTGCTAAATTTAAGGAAAGCATGAAATAACTAAAAATTAAACTGAAGTAAACTAAACTCCACGAGTAGCTTCATAATTCCATTGCCTTTTTCCCCTAGCTCATGATATATGCTCTATTCTCATTAGAATTATCATGCCTATTTTTGACATCTTGAACTAGAAAAGATAACTCATTATCTTCAGAAGTGACACCCACAACATTTCAAACACCCATCTCCTCAAAATCTTGGAGATCCTAAAAAAACATGTCATCTTCAACATCATTTTACCAATGCTCACTTGTGTAACTTTCCCTTGCAATTATGATAACTTTGAGGAGATCCTTCATTGATGTTTCCTTTATTCTTTGCAAAATCCCTTGGTGGTGCGTCTCCTACACATAAAAAACATGTGTTACCATTCACTTATCTTAGAGGAAAGCAAATATTTTAAAAAACAAGTTATATTGATCAAGATACATTCCACATTTGTAAAATAATGATTCATAAAAAGAAGGTTAAAGATCGCATAAATTTTTGGGTGTCAGGCCTTGGACCTTCCCCTTACCCTTTACCATCTGTATATACACTTAAGCTTTCATCCTTTCATTATTAAAAAGCTTTGGGTATCAGGGATCAGGAATCTTCGATGTATCAGATACCTATGAAATGAATTTACTTTGCTAAGTTTCAAAGATTCTTGGGTATTAGATACCAGAGATATCCTTTACCCTTTGTTTATTAATAAATTATTTTTAAGGATATGTTTTGTTGCTTGATCAGGTAATGGGGATCAGAGTTCGACTTTTCGATTTGCTCCTTGCCACCAATTTTTTGACTGTTAATCAACCTCACTTTATATTTTAAACCTTAGTGTTTGAACATAAAAGATACATCCATTCTTTATAATACTTAAAAGAAAGCAATTGTTCCTAGTCGTCAGGAGTTGAGGATAATGCTTACCCTTTGCACCTCTATAAGCAATGGGTAAGAGGTATCGGTGATACCCGATGTTTGAAAGATGATGCAAATGAAGACATTTTTGGCTAAGTTTTTACTAGTATAATCGAGGGTACTATCATGTATCCTTTACTTGTCAGTGATCTCTCCCTTGAAGGAATTTGTATTTGATCAGGTATCAGGGATTGGGAATCCCCTTTACTCCCTTTCCTTGTTGTTATCGATATTGTGTAATCGGTACTTCTGACTTGCAAAGTCCAAAAGCTTTAAGGCTATTAGGAGTTGGGAGTCGGGTCTACCATCTATCATTTATTCTTTAAGAGTTTAGCATGTGGTAAGACAAATCCCTGAAGCCCAAAGATCATTATTTTGCAACTTAGTTGATCTTGTAAAAATCCTTTAAGAGCATGTTTTCTAAAACCATTCATTTTACTAAGGAAAAGATTACTTTGTCATGGTTATGGGGATCGGGTGTTGGAGATCCTTAATACCTGATACATTCTTGACAATGTTCTTTTCTTAAGCAATATTCTTGACATGCAAAGTCCAAAAGACCTTTCAGAGTTTGGGGTTTGAAACTTTACTATACTTTATCTTAGTTTCTTTTGTGAAATTGGTAAGCAGAAACTATGATACCTAAATCTTGACAAGGAGCTCAAGTTTTAATCACACTAAGGAAAAGACAAAATTTAGTGGGGCGCTACATGGTAAGGAGAAGTTGGGGGTCAGGCTCGACAAGGAAGGTATACCCTTCCTGGGAAGCCCAATGCTTGACCTCCAAAAAAAAACAGAGAAAGAAAAAACCAAAGGAAAAGGAAAGAAGAAAAAGGGAAGGGAAGGGAAAGACCACAATACTCAAAGCCAAAAAATGGGGTCCCCATTTTGCAAAAATAAAAAAAAGGGTCATGTGTGCAAAGGAACAACACATTTAAGCTCATGTAAGAAAATATTTTTAGGTGTATTTTTTTGAAAGGCGCATAATTTTGTGTACTTCTCATAATATACTCAAAACAATTTCTATTTAATCTCATAATTATAAATTTAGCCGCGTATTCTAGTTTGACATTAAGAATACACTAAGATAAAGACCAATACACTAATTTGACAATTTGCAATTGTAACTACACTAAATGATAAAGTGACACATTCACCTTTTTAGATGGATATCTTTATTAATTTATTTTGATGTGTTAATGAAAACATAATTGATTTATCAAGTGTCTTAATACATATACTTGTCTTTGGGAGGTGAATACATTGACATTTTATAATAAGAACAACAAAAAAAGTTTAATCCTTTGTAGCTTAATCTAGGGGCTTTCAATGCTTCTACAAAACAACACATATTATGGGATGAATAGTGTAGTCACATGAAATCCAATATAATTCCAACTTTATCTACTAATTAAAGCTCACTTTGAGTGTCATCAAATATTTTAGATCCTCATGTTCTCTCTCCACCACATTGTGTTTATCAGTGGACACATCTCGATTCACATTAGTTCACATGTCAAATTGAGATCCATTTATCTATTTTTTTTCCACAATCTTGAATCTAATTAGTGTTGGTTCACATATCAAATTGAGAGATCCATTCATTATAGTCAATGTTCCTGATTCATACATGGTATTTGATGCCATTGATCAATTTATTCATGGTTTAACATAAACATAATGGTACATGAAGATATTCTAGAGATGCATTCATTTATTACTCTCTTTAGAATATAATTCTTTCCTTTGGGTTTCCTCGTTCTATTCTTTTGTGGGGGTACACTATGTTTATACTTTGGGGTTCTTTAAGATCATACATGGGTACGTAATATGGATTTTTATTTTAAGGACCTATATTTTAAATAGCTTAGTTGCACTAAAGTGGGGATGTTGGTGTAATATTATATTACACCTTCAATTATGTTTACTTAGGTAATTACTAAAATTTATTTGTGTAAATTGAGAAATAATAACGCATGTCAAATATCTTGATTAATGGGGTTCTTTGCAACATATACCTCATTCATCTCCTTAATTGAAAGTAGTTAGGTGACACATCTCCTTCATTAGGGCACATTCTCTTGGAACCTCTATGTATGTACATGTTATTTTAGACAGATTGTTTAGTTCCCCCTTCTAGGGCACTTTCCATATAGACTTGTGTATGCTTAAACACTATATATTATAGTATATTTCCTTTATTTTCTTATCAAGTGAATAGGAATTTTGGAATGTTTTCATTCTCATATTGTAAGCATATTGAATTAGTGCCATCTTGCTATTTTAACATTACAAAGATTTAATATTACACAATATTTATTAAATCTAACATGGTATAGAGAAAAGTAGTTTAAGTGTCCATTAATTTCACCAAGACTATTATTTTATCTTCTTTTACCAAGGTTTCATATTCTTGAAAATTGAGTGTTTTTCATATCTTATTATAAGAGGTCTCTAGAGAATAAATTATTTATTCTATTGAATTCAAAAGAGTCAAATTAACTAGGAGAGTACTTCATGTTTCACCTCCATTAGACACCAAAAAGTCAATCTAGTGTAGATTTATCTTTATGGTTTGATTTTATTTTTATAGGTAACTTGGTTGTTGGATGAATTTGACACATAAATCACTAAGAACTGTTGTGTTCAAAATAGCCAAAAATTTATGGATTGATATTAAATTTCTTTAAGTAGGAGTAATTTAAAAAGGATTTTTTTCTCAAGCATGTTTTCTTTTTATTAAGAGGGGTAAACACTTTTGACTCAGATCTATGAACTGGTGAGGTCGCGAATGGGGGACCTCATTCCCAATATAAATTATCAACAATTACACTGCAATGAGGTTTGAATCATGATGACAAGAATAAAAACAAAACTTAACCATCACACCATGCCACTCTTGGTAGATTTTTTCCCGAACATGTTGCATGACCTCTTTATGTAGTATTATATAAGTATACAAGTTTTTTAAAAACAAATTATATTTTAAAGTTTTAAATTTATTTTATTTAAAATATATTACAATAAAAAAGAACAATGGGATTTTTATGTATATAGTATTAAATGGAGGTGTACATGATATGTTGAGCAAGAGGTATACCATTAGGTTTTTGATCCCTTGCATCCACCTACAAATATGTTCAAACATACTAGCCACCTCCCTCAATAAAATTCTAGTGGCCACCAATATGTAATGGCTCCTCCACTCAACATGTCACCTAGGATATACTATTATCACTATATCTTTTCTATCTTATTGACCAAGTGGTAGTCAACCCATCTAGGATATAATATTATCATTGTATCTTTTCTATCTTATTGACCAAGTGGTAGTCATCCCATGGATGGTTGTTGCATAACTAGATAACCACTTGGTTTCCTAATTAGTTAGTGCCACCACCTTACCACTATTCAATAGAAAATAATCCTCTTAATAGTTTGGGTGGCTAATTTTGGAAGGCCATGTAATTCTAGTCATCATACACAGGTAGTTTTTGATATGATTTATTTTGAAATAATATATGATTCTAGTAGCTTCATAGTAGTGCAATCTAATGTTTGGTTTTTTTTATTTTATTTTAGAAAGTATAGATTCTCATAGGTCTAGTTTTGTTTAAATAAATTTTGAGAATTCATTTGAGCTCATATAACAATATTTTTAGGTACAATATTTTTTATAATTATGTATAATTTTATGTGTATTTCTCAGTGATGTAATCTAGTTATTTATATTCATTCTTAAATTTATACTTTTAATAATATGGTCTTTAATTGTCGTATTTGATATACTAAGATCAAGACCACTTCAGTAATTTAGTAATTATAAATTTTAAGTAGATTGAATGGTCAAGTGTTACAATCAATGTTTAGTAGGAGAATGTATTTATTGAAGTTTTTTAGGGGTATTAATATAAACATACTAAAAATATAAAGTTCCATCACACATATACTTGTCTGTGGGGGGCTAATAGATTGAAATTTTGTAATAACAAACTAAAATAAAAGTTTCATTAAGGGTTTAATCCTTAGGCTTCTAGTGTTTCTATATATAAGTAGATATTATGGGATAAATAATATAGTCACATGACACATGAATTATGAGGTCTCCATCTATTGATGAAAATGAGTTGCATCTTGACTAAATTTTGGGTCCTCTTATTCTCTTTCTCCCACATTGTTCTTGTGACTTGGCATATCCTAATTCACATCAATTCACATATCAAATTGAGAGGCATTAATATATGGCAAATATGATCAAATATTCCATATAATTAACATTGGTTTACATCTCACATTGAGAACTATTCATTATAGTCAATATTCATAAACTTTGTATGGTACTTGATCCTATTGATTAGTTTTAGTATAATTACCATCAAAATTCATATACACGAGTAGCTTCTAGGTTCATTCATTTATCACATCCTCTTTTTGAGATAGATATTTTTCCTATATGTGTTCTCTTTCTCTTCTTTTGGGGGTACTCTATTTGTACTTTAACTTTATTTCATATTGTACATAGGTACCTAATATGACTTGTTCTTGTAAGATCAATTTATTTATTACCTTAGTTGTACTTAAGGAAGGGTTTTGTTGTAATATTATATTACACTTATATAATGTCTATTTAGGTTATTAAAATTATTTACTTGGATAAACTAGAAATGAACATAAATATTTAACAAGATCTCTTTGTGTTTTGGCCTTTAACTTTATAGGCCTGATTAACATGATGGAAATTCTATATTTATTTAAAGGAATTTTGTGAGGATGTCATATATATTGATTCACTATTTAAGACTTGGTACAAAATGAAAGACATTTAAAAGAAAAGAGATTATAGAAATTATAATTAAGCACCATATTAAATACTATTTTATCAAATGATATTATTGTATAGAGAAAAAAGGATGAAAACATATAATCTTGCATTTCCCAACTTTGCAGAAATAAAAATAATCAATTTGCTAGGAGTTGATGTCATCTAATTAAACCCTATGAACATCATGTTTAATAAAATATAATAAAATATATTTTGTATTTAGAGATAATATGTTCTAACCAAAATTTCACTTGAACATACATTATAGCATAGAAATTTAATCACTTTATTTTGCACTCATGCATATGTTTCTCATATAACACACATACACCAACCATATACACAAAATTTGAGATTTCAATAAATGTAAAATTAGCACATACTAATATGCTCTATTAAATATTTAAAAAACATATGTAAATTATTGAGTACATCCTATCAATGAGCTACACTTCAAATTCCAACACTCGAACCATTTATGGTATTGTAATGTGTTAGATGGTTCACCAACAATACATCTTAGAGCTATCATTATTGTGTGGGATTGTATTGTGTTCATAGGTCCATATTTGGTGAAATAAATAGATTTGGTGTTGGTAATGATAAATGGTTAGAAGAGATTGCAAGAAAATTAATTCTAATTGTATATTGAAATTTGGATGAGACAAGTTTATGAAGTTCAAAATGTATGAGGTTTTTTATTTTATAAATATATTTTTGATCTATAGACAAGAAAGATGAAAACGAAGTATAGAGTCTAGGATAAGGGAGAGACTCATGGTAGTTATAGTCCACAACATGCATTTCAATCTATGTACATAGAATTTTGAGTATACAATAACATGATAAAAAAATATAATCTATCCTACTAAAAAAATAAAAGAAATACTTAAGATAAAGCAATGAGATAGCAAACATTGATGAAAAAAGTACAACTAGATTGCTAGTACCAATCTTTGTTGCACTAAGGGTGGGGGCCTTGGATCGATTGGCTAAAGCATCCTGTTATAGGCAAGAGGTCATGAGATCCAATCTCCCCTCATTCCCATGGTATCAGAGGGTGTGTCACACTAGTGTCATTGATCAAGTGAAAAATGTTTACTAGGCATATTGTAGTTCATAGGGGGTGCTACTTGATTCCTGTAGTCTAAAAAACAAATCTTTGTTGCATTGAGATATGGTGGTCATGCATAAGGATTATGGATTTGATGGTACGAGAGTTCCTTCACCACCAACATAACATTACATAGGGTCAAGATTAAAATAGGTTAGGATGGATCCCATTTATAAAAAAATTACTATAAGGTTTGATGGCTAGGACCAAAAGTAAATATCAAGGGCTCAAATTGGTTGATATCCATGGAGAGATGAGAGGAGGAAAAGTGTCCTCATTTGGTTGGTGGAAGGGGAGGAGTCTAAGATCAAATTCAAGAATCTATGGTGGAGGATTCCTTTGGGAGGAGTAGATGGTGAGAATGAAAAGGGTACTTGGGAGTACCTTACCTGGTGATGGGAAAGTCTTTTGAACCATGTGACATGGTACCAAGATCATGCCACATGTACAAAGTAACTATCCTTTGTGCACAAATTTCATGCCTCTATACATATTTTGGGATTGTGCATGATTTGAGGGGTTTGACTAAGGTTAGTGTGTGCAAGTGAGGGATTAGTGGGTTAATTAATTTTAACCTACTAATAAAATGTGGATGAAAAATGAAATTAAATAAATAGCTATATTCATTTAATTCTTGAAAAGGGGATATGAGACTTAGGAAAGAAATATTTATATTTATTTATTTAAGGTGTACATTAGAAGGATGATTAATTGATTTTAGGCTAGAAAAATGATTAGGTGAATAGTGATTTTATTAAATAAATAATATAAAATATTATTTAATTAATAAGGGGATGAAAATCAAATTATTAATTGAATAAATTGGGATTTACTCAATCAATTATAAAGGAAATGGTTGGATTATTCGGTAATTGATGATGTGTCACTTTTAGGTGTATACACAATATATAGTGATTGCATATTATTATAAGAAAAATACTAAAAATACTTAGATATGGTTAAACACATACATATTGTTTGTATTTATTTTAAAACATTATCCAATAAAATAATTCAAAACTAATTTTCATCAATAAAAAGTTTATTGTAATATGAATAGATATAAAATTACTATTTTTAGAAAAAATAAAATAATACATTTTGTTGGATGCAAAGAGATTTCATACAAAATTCCCATTCCTTTGCTTGGTGGAGAAACATGGTTTTCGCCTTAAAGGAAACTATCAAAGTGCGAACAAAATGCAAAATGAATTCATGGAACATATTTTCCAATATTAGTTTTATTTTTTGAATCATATTAAGTCTCTCGAACCTCATCGTTGTTAGATAAAATGGTGTACTAACAAATAAAGAGCATTAAACATGTAAAATATATAATACACTTCCTAATAGAGAAGAAAATGAATGATAAGAAACAATGGTATGGAAGGCTTTAAGGGAGAGGAGCCAATCATGGGTATAGAACCTATCGTGGGTATAGTTTTAGATAGTCTGGGGCCAGTTTTGGACAGCTTGGGGCCCGCTTTTGGGCAATAAAAGTGCCAATAAATTTACACTTAATATCCAATTGCAAATCACTTTAATTCAAAAAATACACAAATTGACCAATCATGTAATGCGACATCAGCATACCAATATTACATGACTTAGTGACCCACTATCGGTCCATGACTTTTTTTGTGGTTTTTGAAAAATGGTCCAAAAATATTGATAGACGTGCCCAATTTTCACCAGAAAAAAATGGGGAGATGCCAGCTCGACGGTCAAGAGACGTGGCAAAAAAAATGTCCAATTTAGACGCTGATGACGTGGACCCCTCGCTCAAAGTTACCCTACCCACCATCGGCTCTTCTCCCTTAATGGATGTATCAACATTACTTTTTGGTTTTGCTCTCGTGCTCATAACTTCTGGTGTTGTCTCTCCTCCACTTTCCCTGCTATTGTTCCCCACAAATGGAGTTTGAGATCTGCGTTTTTTGGATTTTCCCAACATCACAATATTATCTCTCAGACCTTTAGACAAATTATTCTTAAATTTATTTGGAGACTTCAGTACTTGACTTCATTCTCCAACCTTTTTCCCACTTCATATAGAAGTCTTAATGCTCAATGCAGATTTCTCACTCCATCTCACCACTCTTCAGCATACTCTCCAAGCTAATCTGGACCTTGAAGTTACACTGGCCAACCTACAATGCAAATTAAATGTTTTAATGCCAGTCTGCAGGACACCAGCTCAACCAGCATTCATGGTAGCATGATACAGAGGACCATTCTAGAGGTTTATTTTGACAGAGGTTTTATCAGGGGCTTATGAAGAAATTAATGATTAGCCAAGGAATGTCTATGCACCCTGACAGCTTTTCAGTCTATCTGTTTAGCTTTCTTGTTGCAGACAGGCTCAAAAAGGCTTCAAGTACTCTCCAGCAAATTCAATTGGCTAGTGTACAGTCACGACCTCTGCCAGCATCCTCTTTGCAAATGGGAGTTTTGGATCAGCACGTGGACATCCAGCTGGCTGTTTCACTTTGTTGATTCCTTCCAGATGCTGTCCATCCCTCTTCATTATATTTGGAAATGCTTTTGTAATCAGGCATGCAGAATGTGAAATCATAGGCAGATTGAATGGACAGGCTGCAAAAAGGCTTTAATAAAAAAAACATTACTTTTCTGCATGGAAAATTCTTGCATGGTATACAGTACGTCAAGTTTTCCATTGAATGATATAAGTTTAAGTCACTCAATGCTCATCATAATCAACCAAAAGCAGAGACCATGTGCTGTATTCACATAGTACAATGGGCATCTATTTATTTCTTTCATTTATTCGGTGCTGTAAATAGCTCTACTTCATCACACATGCAACTATAAATGCTTTATTTCTGATAATTATTGCATTGAATCAGAAAAAAACAGTCTGTTTCATCAAATCTTTATAAACCAAACATTCTTACAAATAAGTCTAGAGCTAACTTCATTTATTTTTATGCTATTATTGGGGTAGTTGCATGCAACTGTATACAGCTATGGTTACTGTGAAGTTTCTTAGCAGATCACAAGACAGTTGACATCTCTGTTTTGAATACGTTTGTGCATGGAAAGGTACTGTTTTTTAATTGTATTTAAGTTTCCCGACTGTTTTGTCTTTATAATTATATCCCTTTATGGCCATCAAATCTATTGCTATTTATTATTTTTCTTTACCTGGATAAACGAATGATCAAGTGCAAGCAATATAAGTGGATATGGTGGAATTTAGTCATGAGCATGGCAGCTGAAATATGACAACTTAAATGGGGTGAATGGAGAGATGTTATGAGTATATGATAGCTATGCTTAAGTGAGGTGAATGGACCTCATGACAACTATTTCTTCCTCATTATTTCTGCATGGAGGATTTTTGGGGAAGATTGGTGCTCACTAACATTAGTTTAATGGCTCATGTCAGAAGAGAACATGGAAGGAATTAAGGAAAAGCTCCCAGTATTTTTTAGTTTCAAAGATTAGTGGTTAACCGTTCATAATAACTATGAAACATTACAAGATTATCATTAAATATATTTATTGAAATTAATTTATAAAATACATATTTTAGAGTGATATTTTTTTTAGATAGTTGTGTTTAATATAATTATGTTAGTATTTAAATATTTAAAATGTATGTTTATAATTATAAATATATTAAAGTTGAAGTAAAATATTTTTGTGTTTAATATATTGATAAGAGATAAGTATTTATGTTTAAGTTTGGTATGTAGTTTGATTTTTATTTTCTTTACTTGTATAAAGTCACCATCTTCAATATCACTCATCAATGTTAATTTAGTATGTTAAAAGATTTCATTTAAGAGAGCATAGTCGCTTAAATCAAGTCAGCAAACTCCTTAAAAGTGTTTATAAACACGAGACTAACAAATTTAGTATGTTAAGAAGGTAAAAGCAAATAGACTTGTAAGATGCACGTTCTATTGATTTAATCCATATGACAGTTGAATCTTGTATGACAAATCAAATCCTCAACAATTGAGATCAAACTTGAAGCACTAACTATAACAGTTTTAATGTCTTTTGAGACATGTAATTTTAAGATGGTGGAACAACATCAACATCATTTCTTTATCATCAACCTTTAAACTAAACCCCTCTCTCCACTTATTTTTCAAATGTTTATTAGAATTTCCAATTCTATTATCTAGATTATTTCCTTAGCAATCCCAACATTTTTTTTTAATCTAAATTAACCCCTTATCAATCAAAACTATTTTATCTAAATTAATTATCCATATAATTAATCTAAATAATCTTACAAAAATATTTCACATATAATATTATATATTTTAAAAAATAAAAAATATTTTAAACTAATATTATCTAAAGCTATAAATATATAATAATTCAAATAAAATAATTTCAAAAAAAAATATTAGAGGATAAAAGGTATTCAATATATACCATAGAACATTCAAAATAAAATATCATTAAACATTTATGTTTATTTTTATTTTCTTCAATCATTCAACTTTAATCATTCAACTTTTATGGTAATATAACATAATAAAAAATATTATTTTTCATTTTAATTTCTTATAAGAATATATTTTTATTTTATTTGTGATTTAGTTTCTTATACTAGGTAAGAGTTGTCTAAATTTTAGCATAATTAAGTAATTAGAAAGAAAAATATAATTATTAAAGGTTAGTGATAAAAATAAATAATAATAGAGAATTAAGAATAATCAAAAGGTGATAAAATGATTGTAAAACATCAAATAGATCATAGAAGGGAAGAGAAGAACTAATGTTCTACCATGTTTTTTAGGGCTGTCACTTCTCACTCTTACTTCATTCTTTATAGACAATCGTTCAAGACATTGACATCCATAGGATCTATGTCTTCATTTTTAGCTCAACTTATAGTTCTCTTGTGATAACCTTTGATCACCACCCTTGATGAAGCAACTCTCTTCTTCCCCATATTGTCTTAGAATTGTTGAATTTTATTGATGTAATTGTTACTAGTGGTGATGATTAATTTAATAATCTTATTTAGGTTATTAAGAGAGCCATTACAAATTCCACCTTCTCTATTTTTACATTCATACTTGCTAGTCCCTCCTTTATTTGCTTGACTTCCTATTTCAAATCTTTGAGAAGGGGTTTGTTTTGAGCATGCCAATAGGATCTACCACATGCAATTGTTGGCCAGTCTCCTCCAAGCCTACCTAAGCCCCTTTAGAGTTGATAAACCAATTGAGAATATGCTTATGAATTTAGCTTTCATTTCATAGTGAAAATTTATTTTGAAGGTGGGTATTTTTACACTTTTTCCTAGGTTACATTTATGTCATTTTACTACATAACATAGATTTATGATTAATATTATTTGTATATATTCATGCATCTTCACTTTAGTTTTATCCATAGTCTTTTTATATGTCAAGTTTCATTATATCTCTATCAAAATTTATAATTTTAATATGTTACACACTAAAATTAGATAATTTATTTAGTTAAATCAAGCTTCAAATGGTGTGGAATAGCTCTCCATAACAAGATTAGGTGAAAATTTATTTATTCGCAAAAAGGTAGATAACATTAAATATAGTGAACTACAAAACTTTACAACAAAATTTGACAGTTTTAGTCAAGGAATTCTCTTAGGGGATTCAACTTTGAAACAATATCTTATCATGCACATGCATATTAGGGTTTTAAAAAATTAAAAATATTATCCAACATGTTATTTTAATATTAGGAGGAAAGACGATAATTTAGTTAATGTGATATAGTAGGTATTGGGTATTGCGAAGTATACACTAAGATGGTGGAATGTTCATAAGTGGCATTCTAGATCCTACACAAATCACTTTGCATAAACTAATAAAAAGAAATATCATTCACTATGTTGGTCTTGTTAGGGTCATGAAGCTATCTTTTTTCTACATCACATAGTCTTGTATTGTGTGATCCTCATAATGGACTAGGGATTCCTTCTTAATCCAACTCTAATGTAGTTAATGAAGGAAACAATAGTCACACTAAGGTCACATAAGTTTAGTACAATCCTATCCAAGCTTCCTAAAGCTAGTTATATTAGACACATTTTATTAATACCACAACCCTACCTAGAAGAATAAATAGGTAGCTCTCAAACCATTCTATTATAATTTAGATTAATATTTATACTATAAATAAGAAATCTATTAATAGGTGGAATTCACCATTAAAATTGGTGTGGCAAGGGTTTTGGGGTTGAGATGTATAAATTATTTTGAATTAAAACATTATGTAAGATGACATATTTGTCATAGCTCATCTATTTTTTGTGAGGCTTTAGTGTATAGGATAACAATCAAACTAATTTTATGGGTAGTGTCATTAGCTTATAGGGTAAAAATAATAGTGGATTTTAAAATGTAACAAAAAAGGTACATAAGATACCTAGTAAAAATAGAAAGGTATTTACATAAATTTGTGGGGTAGAAATGAAATTAGGGTCAAGTTTATTAGTACCATATACATGTGTATGCTATTCCATTGGTTTATAAATTTAATGCTCCATGAGAATTCTACATTGTGATGGTATTGAAGATATTAAATTATTATTATTGCAATAATTTAATTGATGATTTTTTAATGTAACATAAAGTTTTATAGTACTTCAATCGCCCTATACTAGTAGTGCACCAAAATGCTGATATTGGTCTTGATAAATATTTCGATGAATGGTGTAGTTTGGTGGTTGAGGATAATCATACTATTGTTCATATGGTCGATTAGGCTTATGATAGTTGGGGTCTTTTTTTGAGCTGCATATGTTTGATTTGGTTAAAATGTCTTTAAGGTTGGCTATGTGTTTTGATAGTATGGGTCTATTGGTTCTATAGTTTGGTTGTATTTGAATATTCTGGTTGTCCAGAGCCATCATATCAGTTTTTTTTGTCTTAGAAATGTTGGGCTTTAGTGGCTTTTTTGGCTATTCAAAAGCCAATCAAGCAAATTTGGATATCTCAAACATTGTAAATCTTTATATATATATTTAATATATATGGGCTCAATGCTCTTTACCAAAAAAAAAAAATGTTTTATAGTAAATATAAATTTATCTTATAGACAAAATTCAATCACACTTGTAAAAATTGATGTGTACATTTATTTATGTTGTTTCTTTACACACCCTCATAAATTTTCCTTATTCACATATTTATGAATCCTATGCAAGCACTTGTTTCCATGCAAATTCTATCACCTAAGATCTACCTAATTTTGTACCTTGAAAATAGTTGTCAAATATTCATCAAACCCAAATTTAATTCTTTAAGTTTAAATTTAAATCAATTCCAACTTTATCCTTCCTACCAAGTGGGTGAACAAAACATAGGCTTGTTGAATATGGCTCTAGGAAAATTCACCCCCCCAACAATTCACTTATGGAAAATTCACCGTCAACAATTCACTGCCACTAGCAATTCATCGCCATGGAAAATTAACTGCCAAAAATTCATGCAATTAATTTTTCGCGTGGTGAATTGTCATGGTGGTGAATTTTCCCGCAGTGAATTGTTGGCGGTGAATTTTCCATATGGCATTGAATATGTTTCTAACTATAAGAAGTAACCAATTCACATGCACACACTTCAATTGGTGCTCTAAAAGGAATCTAACATTGATTAAATATTATAGGAGAAATTGCATGACTAAAGGGTTTTGTATATGAATTTATCTATTCTTAAGGTATTGATCAAGGAAAAAATTCCTCATGACTTACTTGTGCACTAACTTAACAAAGGAATTTATCAACACTACAAGCCCTTGCAAATATCAAGCTAAATTGAAGAAGTCTTGATAGATCATGAGTACACTAGAAGCACCAAGATGGTTCTCCCAAAAGGGCTTAAGTGGCCAATTTTTTATGAAATAAGGAAATGCTTAATTTTCGAAATTGCTGATAGTTACACTCAAAATTTTGAGATGAACATGTAGTGTCCCTCCAGCTTAGACATACTGTTAAGTTTGTTTCTGTTTGTTAGATGCTTAGTAGATTCTGGATACTATGTTGTTTTGGTTTTTCAGATGATACATTGACATCCTGGTTATTTGATTATGTTGGTTCGATGATACTGTGATAGTTTCATTCATGATATAGCTTATTGGTTATGATTATTGCTTATGTTATCATGTTGATATGATTGATTTTGCTCGTCTGTGTCGGTGGATAAGACAGTGTAGCATTACTCATTCGTGAGTACCCTGCTACGCTGCAATTCTTATTGACGGTGTGTTTTCTAACATGAAATTATATATATATATATACATGTTTTTAACTTATGGATGGTTTCTTTTCCTCTCTATATTGATAGGGTACCTAAATTAGAAATTTTCACCCGCTTAAGGGTCCTGAGTGTACCCTAATCCATTATAAATATGTTGTCGGAGGTATTGACAGGTCCTTTTAAACCATCGTTCGTTTTTGAACGAGTATCTTTGTGTTTCCCCGTGTAGCCCAGTTTGTTTTGTTATGTTCAAATATATATTGTTTTGTGTTTGCGTATTTAATATCGATTTTATTAAATGTTTATTAATGTTTATGCCAACGTTTGTGATTTAATTTATTAAGTTAAATTAAATATGTTGTTGAATTTATCAGTGAAAGTTAATTTCTTGCAATGCTTTTAATTAAAATAATATTATTGTTGCTTTAATTGTGCAAGTTGAATTGTGTGAAATAGATATTTTTAAGACAAGATATTTTCGATGAGATAAAAATCTCTGATTGGCAGTTAAAGGTCTGTTATGATATTTTGAAGAATGAGTTGAACTGAATGAGTTATTTACAATGCAAATTGATTTGCCAGTTAAGTTTTGTGATTGAAAGTGAATTGCATGAATTTATATCTTTTCGATTTTGGGGAAATTGGACATTCACGGGAAGAATTTGACGGCAGCAACTTTTTAGCAAAAATTTCAGTACAGTAATTGTTGGAGAAAAGTTTTTCTTAGGATTTTGTTTTGAAGCGTAATTTTCAAGCTGAGTTCATCGGAAAATCTTCATTGAAGTTGGGTGTATTGGTTTCAGAGTTGACAAAAGATTCAAGGGATAGTTTTTCAGCTGAATATCGAATTTTAATCAGGTTTCCTTCTTATTTTAAAACCTTGTGTTCAATTCTGGAAACATAATGATGTATGTCGTTGATTTGAATGGAATTTGTTTGCTAAACCTGCATAAAACAACAAAGAAACAAAAAGATTAGATGAGTACTAGAAATTTAAAGCAGAAAGAAATAAGAACAAACTGCAATCATAGTGTACCAGAACTATAGTTGTTCATTATTTGGTTGTGAATTGATAAAATGATGGAATTCGAAATTTCGGGAAAGAATTTTTAAAAGATCTCTGTTTCTGAAAATAATTAGTTCTGTATCATCATTGTTTCCCTAAAGTCATGGAGAGCCTAAATATTAGTTTTGAAAGTATAGCCACTGTTCGTATAATCAGTTAGGTGAATTAGTCTCTCTTAATCGTGGTCATTACAGAGATAGTTTTGACTTTTTGGCAACTGCCACATTGACCTCATTCTATATTTTATCATTCTTGTATGGTATTTTGATTCTTTATACGTTTTTGGATCTGATATTAAAGATATACGGGCATCGAACTATTATATCCGAGATCTTCTTTTATGAATTATTAAATATAAGGTCATGTATTGTATTATGTTTACATATAAATAGTTACAGTATTATGCGCACGCCTTGTGTTGCCCTATAGAAACTCTGTTTCGCTAAATTCGTTAGCAGTTACCGTTTAAGCAAGTTTATTATATATAACTCAGATTTATTTAGCCGGCCTTTACTTTTGTTGCAGAATTCATGCATGACCTTCATAAGTAAAATTTCTGATAACATTTTCATCTGATTCGTTGGCATCTAGATAAATTATGTTTTTACTGTTTCTATGGCTGATCAATGCGGAATTTTGTTAGCATATATAGATTTGCTTCTTTAAATACCAGTCTTCATTTCATTGGTGTGTTGAAAATTGTCCATAAGATACGTAGGATATATAAACCAAAGAGCTTTCTTTCCTTTAATGGCATGGACCTCTTTATAACGCGTTTCTGCCATTAGTTTGCTGAGAGTCATCTGCATGCATCCATTTAAGATACCTGCGCCTAGCCTTAATAAAAATTCTTGGGATAAACTCCGCCCCCCCCTAATCTTCTCTGTCTATAATATAAACAATAGGATATAGCCATTTGGAGACTATTCCTGTTTAATCAATACCTTTTTGCGTCATACGGATAAATATCTTTCCTGTGGAACTAACGCTATTTCCTTTCTAATAAAAAAGTATTTTTGGTTTTAGAATAGAATATAGTTATGTCAATATTTGACTTTTCATGCAAACTGAAATGAAAGTCTGGCTTTAAATGCAGATTATAATTAAAAAATATCTGTATAGGCGTGAGTATGTAATTGTCTCAGGCGCAGCAATCTGAAGTTCACTAGTATTCTTAACTGATACTTAAAAGTGACTTGAGTTAGTTTATGTTCATGACGCATGGCATCTTATTTAATTCATTTAAGTTATGAGTTTATTTATTGTTTTAAACTGATACTTATCTCGAGTGCGGATTACCTATGTATATTATAACAGTAATAGAATACTTGATAAGTTTTTGATTGTAGTTTGTTTCCTACTTAAATAAAATTTGGATAAATCAATATTTTATTTACTCAATATATATATTCACCTTTATATATAATATTAATAGTGGATAGTGTAACTTTTTAATGATTTTTTTATAGAAGAAAGGATATATATATTATCTTTTCTCTAAAATGATAATATAGGCTTTCCCTTTAAAATTATTAGTGTAATAATAATAGCAAAAGATTGTTTTAATGTGAAGTTTAATTCACGAAGTTTGAAAGTTGTAATTTTGGGTATTTGTATATATACCATGTTGTTGATGTTAATTATGTTTCTTTAAAATCCTTGGAAGTGAAAAGAAAGTGTTTTCAAATATGTTACACATTATTTGTATTGCTCTAATACGAAGATTATCACCAGGGGTTATAGCTTTACTTATTTTGTAGTTGACTTGTGAAACTTCTTAGAGTATTTGATCTGTTCCTGGTAGAAGATGAAAAACCTCTGTGGTTTTGAACTTTACGCTTGATAGCTACCCCTAGATTGGTTTTATGTTGAGTCATGTTATAGTGAGAGTGGCTTACATTAAGGGCCGAAATCCTATAGTGATTGTCTGGGTAACCTAACGTAGGTGTGTTAATTAAGTGATAACCTAACTAATATTTTAGGGGTTGGGTAGTTCTAAACACTAAATCAGATAATGGTATGCCTCGCCTACTTCTTAACGCTCGTTTAGGTTGAGAAAAGGCTGAGAAGGCCTGGAATGGCGAGTCGCCATCTTGTCCTCTTGAAAGATGTAACGACACCACATTAGTCTACATAGGGGCCGGGAATCGGTAGAGGCTACCAGGGTAACTCTTGGTGAGGGCCGGTAGTCTAGGAAGATTCACCAGGGTAACCTATCCCGACAATGTGATAACACTCTCTTAGTCTATATCATGATGGTGTTTTCTTTTGTTGAGATTTCAATTTAATGTAACATGATACTGTGGTTTTATCCATTTTGATTTGTAAACGTTATGTCGTATTGTGAATTGTAAACCCCGTAAACGTGATGTTCTATCTGCTTTGTTTGTGGACCTGTCAGTATCTCCTAGCACAGAGGGAGTGGACCTTTGGGTTCCACGTGGTCGGGAGGAAACCGTGCTCTATCTTCCTTGTAATTTTTTGCAGTTGATCCTAAGCTTGCAGCAGTTTCCAGTTACTACCTTGTTCGTGACTAATAATGCAAAGCTTGCTCATGGATTATGAACCAGATATCAGATGAACACTTTATGTTTTGTAACTTACCTCTTGTATAAGAGTGTACTAATTGTATCACCTTTGATGTATGGAGATTCTTTGAAATCTCGCTTTATGTAAAATGGACATTTGGAATATTTGATTGTATGTAGTTTTATAAATTGGATCTTTCATAAAATCAAATTTGTACTCTTATTGATGATCAATGTATTGAGTTTAATTATTAAATTTATGTAACAACGTCTTAGATACTTTATAACATATACCATAAACAAATAAATAAATAAATAAATAAATAAATAAATAAAATATTATGTTAACTTTGTATTTGCTCTTTGTTATAATTTAACTAAGTCGAGGCATTACAGATTGGTATCAGAGCCAAGTTCTAACACTGGGTGCTCTGGTTAAATGAGCCCATTAGGTTGTTTAGTACATTAGACTTGGTTGTCGTGTTTTTCTTTTGCTTTGTTTGTCTTATAACAAGACTTGTCTTGGTTTGTGTGTAGGATCATGCCTAGGCATCGTGTTAGAGGTTGTGGTCGAGGCCGAGGTGGTGGCCATGGGCCAAACCGCCAGGTTACTCCCCCTCCGAGCCCTCATCAGAGTGATCAGGCAGAACATTTGGGTCCGCAGTTGGATCAGGGTAATGAGGCACAAATTCTGGAACAGTCAGTGGTAGAGGGATCACAGTTACACCCTTTACTTGAGGAGGTCCTAGCTCGACTGGGACCTAGACAGGAAGTGGAACAGGAAGTGAATAGAGAACGTGATAGATCTCCGAGGAGAGTTGATGATTCAGTGCAGCAGGATGCCATTATTGCAGGTCACATGCGAGATTTGTTGAGGGCATGCCCTCCTACATTTGATGAATCTGGTGGTGGTTTAGAGGCAGAGACTTGGTTGCTTGATTTGGGATGATGCTTTGCAATGCATCCTTATGGCAGCAATACTCGTGCTCGTTGTGCCATAATGCATCTTAGAGGCTTTGCCTCTACTTGGTGGCAATTGGAGGAGCAGAAGCTCCATCTAGAGATTGGTACAGTCTCATGGGATATGTTCTAGGAGAGATTCAGAGCACGTTTCTTGTCTGAGCATTGGAGGCAGCGACGTGTGGACGAATTTCATGATCTTTGTCAAATGGCTATGTCTGTGGAACAGTTTGAGCGCAGGTTTTATGAGCTCAACCAATATGCAGGGATTGTGGATGATGAGGCAATGTCGGTGCAGCACTTCATCAGGGGTTTAAACACCCGTATTAGCGGTGGAGTCAGAGTCTTCGAGCCAAAGACTATGGAGGTTGCTGTGGAGAAGGCACAGATAGTGGAAGAGAACCTCGCTATGGCTTTGGGTGGACACACTGGAGTACATATAGGTAGTGCTCCTATTTCTAGTTTTGGTCAGCGTGGTGGTCAGTTTCAGACAGGTGGTTCCTCTAGGAATCAACAGGCACCCGCTAAGGGTGGACAACAACAACAACAATGCAATCAACAAAAGAATAAAAATCCACAGTTCCAACAAAGTAATAATTCTCAATCAGGAAGGAACCGCAATTGGTGGTGCAATAAGCGCAATCAGCAGAACCAGCCAATTTAGAGTGCTCAGTCGACAGTGAGTCGAGGTAGTTATCAGCAATCCAATGCACCTTCGAGTGGTAGAGGATTTGGCAGAGGCATTGGATGTTTCTCGTGTGGACAGCAGGGACATATTGCTAGGCAGTGTCCTATGCGAGGTATGTCAGGTTATGGATAGCGACCGGCAGCTTCAGAGCTAACAGTTGGTGATGTGGGTCGTACTCATACAGTGTTTGCTGCGGTAAATAACCGCCAAGCGGATCATCAGAACACAGTGGTTGAATCTTCAGGTTAGTTACAGGGTATTGATGTTAATATTCTTTTTGATTCTGGTGCTACAGATTCTTTTATTTCACCTTCTATAGTTGAGCGTTGTGGACTTGTGGCCGTAAAGCAAGCCGATAGGTGGCAGGTGGAATTTGCTTCGGGGGCTAAAGTAGCAGTTGAATCCCTCATCCGCAATTGTGGACTTAGGATTGGATCATTGACTACTTCAGTAGATCTTCGAGTCACACATTTAGGGTCATATGACATTGTTTTGGGGATGGATTGGTTAGGAACTCATCATGCAGTGATTGATTGTCGTCAGAAGATAGTACGTTGCATTAATGATGATGGTACTGAGGTTGAGATTGTTGGTGTTCAAAGACCCATCTCTTTGTGGATAATTTTTGTGATGCAGTTGAAGAGATGCCTTCGTCAGGGATGTCAGTTGTTTGCGACAACGGTGAGTGACTTGGATTCTGGTGAAAGTCAAGAGATATCACTTGATGATCACCCCATTCTTAGGGAATTTGCTGATGTTTTTCCTAGTGATATTCCTGGTATGCCACCGAAGCGTGACATAGATTTCAGAGTTGATTTAGTTCCTGGAGCAGAACCCATCTCTCGTGCTCCATATAGAATGACTACACAGGAACTGGAGGAGCTTCGTATTCAGTTGGAGGAACTCTTGGAAAAGGGTTTCATTCGTCCGAGTGTATCCCCTTGGGGAGCACATGTCATCTTCATGAAGAAGAAGGATGGATCTCTCAGATTGTGCATTGACTATTGTCAATTGAATAAGGTAACGATTAAGAACAGGTATCCATTACCCAGAATTGATGACCTTTTTTATCAGATCAAGGGAGCAACTGTATTCTCTAAGATTGATCTGAAATCAGGTTACCATCAGTTGCGAATTGCAGAAGCTGATATTCATAAGACGGCATTTTGAACTCAATACAGGCACTACGAGTTCACAGTGGTATCGTTTGGGTTAACGAATGCACCGTCGGTATTTATGAGTCTGATGAATGGTGTGTTTTGCACCTATCTTGATTGATTTGTTCTCGTATTTCTCGATGATATTTTGATTTATTCGAGAAATATGCAGGAACATGAAGAGCATTTGAGACAAGTTCTACAGTGTTTGAGGGAGAACCAATTGTTTGGAAATTTGAAGAAATGTCAATTCTTCCAAATTGAGGTGAAATACCTTGGACATGTGATTTCTGGAGAGGGAATAGCTGTGGATCCTGCAAAGATTCAAGCTATCATTGATTGGCCCGTACCTAAAAATGTTTCTGAGGTTCGTAGTTTCATGGGTCTTGCTGGTTATTACAGACGTTTTGTTCAGGGGTTTTCTAGGATTGGACACTCCATTACTTCTCTTCAGAGGAAAGGGAAGAAATTTATTTGGACAGATCAATGTCAATTGGCTTTTCAGATACTTAAGGATAAGTTGACTAGTGCACCTATCTTAGCAGTTCCTGATCTTGTTAAGGATTTTATTGTTTGCACGGATGCTTCTTTGGAAGGTTTAGGAGATGTATTGATGTAGAACGGACGAGTGATTGCTTATGAGTCTCACAAACTCAAGGATCATGAACAAAATTACCCCACACATGATTTAGAGCTCGCTGCAGTTGTTCATGCTCTAGTTCGTTGGAGACATTTCTTGTTAGGGCATCGATTTGAACTTCATTGTGATCATCGTAGTTTGCAATATATATTCACACAGCCTAATCTGAATGCTAGGCAAAGACAGTGGATGGAGTTCCTTTGTGAATATGATTTTGAGGTGAGATATGTTCAGGGTAAGGAGAATGTGGTGGCAGATGCCCTTAGTCGGCGAAGACATGAGATTTCAGCTGTGACACTTGGAGTTGAGTTGAGAAGTCAGATATTGGCCACTCTTCCTTTTGATAGATTATATCAGGAAGTGAAGATGGAAATTGATTCAGATAGAACCTTGGAGGGAAGATTTTCAGGATATGCAATTGAGTTAGATGGTTTGCTGCGACATCTGGGTCGTATTTATTTACCACCTACTGAGAATCTTCGCACTCTTATTTTGGCAGAGGCACATCGAGCTCCATACTCAGCTCATCCTAGTGTTAAGAAGATGCATGCGGATCTTCGATAGTTATATTTTTGGCCTGGTATGAAGCGTGACATTGCTGATTTTGTATCGAGATGCCTTGAATGTCAGAGAGTCAAGGCGGAGCATCAACATCCCTCTGGTTTGTTACAGCCACATCTCATTCCTGAGTGGAAATGGGATGTAATATCAGTGGATTTTATTATTGGATTACCTACGTCATCGCGTCGACATGATGCCATCATGGTTACTGTTGATAGATTGACAAAGGTAGCTCATTTTTCACCAGTTCGATCATCTTATAATGCTTCCTCTGTGGCTAGAATTTTCATGGAGGATATAGTATGATTGCATGGGATTCCACGTAGAATCATTTCAGATAGGGATCCTGTATTTACATCAGCTTTATGGACATCATTACAACATGATTTAGGTACGCAGTTGAATTTCAGTTCAGCCTATCATCCTGAGACTGATGGTCAGATAGAGAGAGTCAATCAGATTCTCAAAGATATGCTTAGAATGTATGTGATGGATCGACAGTCTCATTGGGAGGACTATTTGTACTTAGTGGAATTCGCCTATAACAATGGTTATCATAGTTCCATAGGTATGCCTCCATTTCAGGCACTATATGGACGTCCTTGTCATACACCATTGAGTTGGGATCGACTTGAGGATAGAGTTCTACTTAGTCCTGAGATGCTTCGTGATATGGAGCAACAGGTGGATCGTATTAGAGAGCACTTGGAAGCAGCACAGGATAGACAGAAGAAGTATGCTGATGTGCATAAGTTGGATAGACAGTTTTCAGTTGGAGATAGGGTTTTTCTTCGAGTTCGTCCGCGCAAGAGTCCAATCCGTTATGGAAAAGGCTCTAAGCTTGCACCTCGTTTTGTGGGACCATTCAAGATTCTTGAGAGGATTGGTCCTATGGCGTATCGACTTGCTTTACCACCCAGTTTATCACGCATTCATGATGTCTTTCATGTATCTGTTCTTTGACTTTATCATCCTAACATTTCACATGTACTTGATTGGAATGCATTACAGGTAGAGGACGGGCAGCTGGCTCTGGAGCCCGTGGGCATTCTTCAGCGTCGGAGGCTCGCCCTCAGGGGTCGAGACGTTGATCAGGTGAGGGTCCAATGGGATCCTAGTGATGAGGCATCAGCTACCTGGGAGGATACGACACGTATGCATGAGCTTTATCCATATTTGTTTGCAGGCTTCCAGGAGTAAGCCTTATCCTAGGGGGGAGGATGTAGTGTCCATCCAGTTTAGACATACTGTTTAGTTTGATTCTATTTGTTAGATGCTTAGTAGATTCTGGATACTATGTTGTTTTGATTTTTTAAATGATACATTGACATCCTGGTTATTTGGATTATGTTGGTTCGATGATACTGTGATAGTTTAATTCATGATATAGCTTATTGGTTATGATTATTGCTTATGTTATCATGTTGATATGATTGATCTTGCTTGTTTGTGTCGGTGGATAAGACAGTGTAGCATTACTCATTCGTGAGTACCCTACTACGATGCAATTCTTATTTCACGGCGTGTTTTCTAACATGAGTTTATATATACATGTTTTTAACCATGATGTTTTCCTGCAGACACAGGTACCGGGTAACAGCTCCACCTACTTGTCAGGTATGAGTGTACCCTAATCCATTATAAATATGTTGTCAGAGGTATTGACAGGTCCTTTTAAACCATCGTTCATTTTTGAACGAGTATCTTTGTGTTTTCCCGTGTAGCCCAGTTTGTTTTGTTATGTTCAAATATATATTGTTTTGTGTTTGCGTATTTAATATCGATTTTATTAAATGTTTATTAATGTTTATGCCAACGTTTGTGATTTAATTTATTAAGTTAAATTAAATATGTTGTTGAATTTATCAGTGAAAGTTAATTTCTTGCAATGCTTTTAATTAAAATAATATTATTGTTGCTTTAATTGTGCAAGTTGAATTGTGTGAAATAGATATTTTTAAGACAAGATATTTTCGATGAGATAAAAATCTCTGATTGGCAGTTAAAGGTCTGTTATGATATTTTGAAGAATGAGTTGAACTGAATGAGTTATTTACAATGCAAATTGATTTGCCAGTTAAGTTTTGTGATTGAAAGTGAATTGCATGAATTTATATCTTTTCGATTTTGGGGAAATTGGACATTCACGGGAAGAATTTGTGATATGACTTTGTAAAATTTGAGTACGATGGTGTTGGAGAAAATTTTTCTTAGGATTTTTGTTTTGAAGCGTAATTTTCAAGCTGAGTTCATCGGCAAATCTTCATTGAAGTTGGGTGTATTGGTTTCGGAGTTGACAAAAGATTCAAGGGATAGTTTTTTAGCTGAATATCGAATTTCAATCAGGTTTTCTTCTTATTTTAAAACCTTGTGTTCAATTCTAGAAACATAATGATATGTTGTTGATTTGAATGGAATTTGTTTGCTAAACACATAAAACAACAAAAGAAACAAAACGATAGATAGATGTGGAAATTTAAAGAAATAGAATAGCTGTCATAGTATTTTAATTATAGTTGTTCATTTGGTTGTGAGATTGATAAAATGATGGAATTCAAAATTTAGGGAAAGAATTTTTAAAAGATCTACGTTTTACGAAAATAATTAGTTAAATATCATCATTGTTTCCCTAAAGTCATGGAGGCCTAAATATTAGTTTTGAAAGTAGCCCTTTGTTAAATTTATAATCAGTTAAATTAGTCTCTCTTAATGGTGGTCATTCTGAGAGATAGTTTTGACTTTTTTTGGCAACTTCTTACATTGACCTCATTCTATATTTTATCATTCTTGTATGGTATTTTGATTCTTTATACATTTTTGGATCTGATATTAAAGATATACGGGCATCGAACTATTATATCCGAGATCTTCTTTTATGAATTATTAAATATAAGGTCATGTATTGTATTATGTTTACATAAATAGTTCACGGTATTATCATATGTGTTGCCCTATAGAAACTCAGATTTAAGCTAATCGTCTGCTTGATTACTGTTTAAGCAAGTTTATTATATATAACTCAGATTTATTTAGCCGGCCTTTACTTTTGTTGCAGAATTCATGCATGACCTTCATAAGTAAAATTTCTGATAACATTTTCATCTGATTCGTTGGCATCTAGATAAATTATGTTTTTACTGTTTCTATGGCTGATCAATGCGGAATTTTGTTAGCATATATAGATTTGCTTCTTTAAATACCAGTCTTCATTTCATTGGTGCGTTGAAAATTGTCCATAAGATGTCACGATATATAAACTGAGGAGGAAGCTTTCTTTCCTTTAATGGCATGGACCTCTTTATAAGGCGTTTATACATTAGTTTCTTCGAGAGTCATCTACATGCATCCATTTAAGATCTGCTTCTAGCCTTAATAAAAATTCCTGGGATAAACTCAAGCTAATCTTCTCTGTCTATAATATAAACAATAGGATATAGCCATTTGGAAACTATTCCTGTTTGGTCAATATAGTTTGCGTCATACGGATAGATATCTTTCTTGTGGAACTAACGTTGTTTCCTTTCTAATAAAAAATGTATTTTTGTTTTAGAATAGAATACAGTTATATCAATATTTGACTTTGCATGCAAGCTGAAAAGAAAATCTGGCTTTAAATGCATATCATAATTAAAAAATATATATGTGTTTAAGCATGAGTATGTAATTGTCTCAAGCGCAGCAATTTGAAGTTCAGTAGTTATTCTTAACTGATACTTAAAACTAACTTGAGTTAATTTATGTTCATGACGCATGGCATCTTATCTAATTCATTTAAGTTATGATTTTATTTATTTATTTTAAACTAATACTTATCTCGAGTGCGGATTACCTATGTATATTATAACAGTAACAGTATCTTTGATAAGTTTCTGATTGTAATTTGTTTCCTACTTAATTAAAATTTGGATAAATCAATATTTTATTTACTCAATATATTTATTCACCTTTATATATAATATTAATAGAGGATAGTGTAACTTTTAAATGATTGTTTTATAGAAGTAAGGATATATATATATTATCTTTTCTCTATAATGATAATATAGGCTTTTCCTTTAAAATTATTAGTGTAATAATAATAGTAAAAGATTATTTTAATGTGAAATTTTAAATCACGAAGTTTGAAAGTTGTAATTATTGGGTATTTGTATATACCATGCTGTTGATGTTAATTACATTTCTTTAAAATTCTTGGAAGTGAAAAGAAAGTGTTTTTGAACATGTTACACATTATTCGTATTGCTTTATTACAATGATTATCGCCAGGGGTTATAGTTTTGTATTATTTTGTGGTCTTTCGAAGTGTCATCCTAGAGATTGTGATTTGCCTCTAGTGAAGGATGTAAACATTCTGGTTTTGAATTTTGTGCTTGATAGCATTCCCTAGATTGATTTTATGTTGAGTCATGTTATAGAGAGAGTGGCTTGCGTTAGGGGCTGAAATCCTATAGTGATTGTCTGGGTAACCTAACATAGGTGTGTTAATTAAGTGATAACCTAACTAATATATTAGGGGTTGGGTAGTTCTAAACACTAAATCAGATAATGGTATGCCTCGCCTACTTCTTAACGCTCGTTTAGGTTGAGAAAAGGCTGAGAAGGCCTAGAATGGCAAGTCGCCATCTTGTCCTCTTGAAAGATGTAATGACACCGCATTAGTCTGCATAGGGGTCGGGAATCGGTAGAGGCTACCAGGGTAACTCTTGGAGAGGGCCGGTAGTCTAGGAAGATTCACCAGGGTAACCTATCCCGACAATGTGATGACACTCTCTTAGTCTATATCATGATGGTGTTTTCTTTTGTTGAGATTTCAATTTAATGTAACTTGATACTGTGGTTTTATCCGTTTTGATTTGTAAACGTTATGTCGTATTGTGAATTGTAAACCCCGTAAACGTGATGTTCTATCTGCTTTGTTTGTGGACCTGTCAGTATCTCCTAGCACGGAGGGAGTGGACCTTTGGGTTCCACGTGGTCGGGAGGAAACCGTGCTCTATCTTCCTTGTAATTTTTTGCAGTTGATCCTAAGCTTGCAGCAGTTTCCAGTTACTACCTTGTTCGTGACTAATAATGCAAAGCTTGCTCATGGATTATGAACCAGATATCAGATGAACACTTTATGTTTTGTAACTTACCTCTTGTATAAGAGTGTACTAATTGTATCACCTTTGATGTATGGAGATTCTTTGAAATCTCGCTTTATGTAAAATGGACATTTGGAATATTTGATTGTATGTAGTTTTATAAATTAGATCTCATATAATCAAATTTATTACTCTTCAGTGATGATCAATGTATTGAGTTTAATTATTAAATTTATGTAAACAACGTCTTAGATACTTTATAACATATACCATAAGAAGCCAAAAAAAATAAAAAAGAAATAAAAAAAATTCTATTAACTTTGTATTTTATCTTTGTTATAATGTAAACTAAAATTACATTCTGAGAACAAAACAAGGATCAGTCTCCAAGTCTACTTTCTAAACTACTAATTTATTTTGAAATGAAAAGTTTGAAGTTAAAGGGGGGTTCAAAGAGGGATGTAGAGAAATTGGTGTTGTTTTTGTCAGAAAAACATAACATAGCAACTCTTGTACGACCTAAGCACGGTGAAATTTTTTGTAGTATTTGAAAAATCACTATAGTAAGAAGTTAGCTAATAGCATCTAGTTGGTGCCTGAATTTTTACGATAATTTTTAATGAATATTTGATTATTTACTAATTTTTCTAAGTGGACACTTCACGAAAGCAGAATTTTGGCCGTGCTCCCCCTACAAATTTTTGAAAATAATTGATTTCTTTTTTCCTTTTCTTTTTCAAATTTGTAGAATGGAGTCTAGTTTCTAAAAATGTAATTTATTTGAAATTTTGATGAACGGTTAATTTATAACAAAAAAAACACTAAACATTGCTTTTTGGCAAAAAAGAGACATACAAACAAAAGAAATTATGGATGAAAGGCTTAACATTGTCAAAAAGTGAAAAAAATTACATCGTTGGATAGCTAAGAGAGAACCTAACATTACCCATGTTTTCAATTTTGTCAATATTGAACTAGATGCAATCTTGATGGTGAGCACGGGCCCGATTATGTGAAAAATTGTAGAATTTGCAAAAACACGTCCTCGGCCTTGTTGGGAATGCCCTCCAAGCCTTTTGGTTGGTATTCCAAGGCAAATAATTTCACTTTTTCTTTGTTTTAATGCAAAATAATGCGTGCGCGTTATAAGCGTGAGCGCGTTTTTAAAAAAACAATTCATAAGTGGTAAAAAATTGGTACCCAACTTCATGCACCCTTGAGGAGGGAATACTCTTTAAATCATATAGTTAAAGTTGGTGGGCATAACACAATTTTTATTTCATAGATTTTACTTAACAATTATAATCAATAGTGCATAGTCATGGCTAAATAATCTAATTCATAATCAAATTATGAATCTATCAGCTACTCTTTTGAAATTAGAGTCATGTTAGATTTATATCCATATTAGAATTATTTCATTCTTTAGTTATTACGCTAAATGATTTTTTATTTATATTTATATTTCCTACATTTAGTTATTAAAAATTATCAATATATAGTTGCCATTTATTTACCTAGGGTGAAATTTAAATATGGGCATGTTATCTCCCATTTGGTTTTTTGCCTATTTTGAGGGGAGTGATCTGATACATAAATATATTGATAAATGGCATAATATTATGAAAATTTGGTTGTATTTCCCTATGTTACCGATCTCCCTCATTTTAGGTTTTTTATATGCCTAATACTCCCCTTTTCCATGTTCATAAAACCTTATACGTTGACCCTAACCACCTATTTGTCAATCCTATTCACATACAAGTATTATATACTAACATTTATGTATATAGATTGAGGAAGAGGGAGAGTGTGAGATATATAATGAGGTAGAGAAATATGGGAAGAGAATGAAAGAGCTAGTTTTGCTTCTTGGAAACATGAGCACATTATAGCATGTTCTTGTTATGGATTGGTAGTGATAGAGAATAGGATTGGTCACTACCAAGCCATAATTCAAGAATCTTATAATCACTTGAGCTATATCTTGTATGAAGCCAAAAATTAGCATAACCAATTTTTGGTCCCCCATCTTTTCACACTTACCCAAAAATAAGGATATCCCACAAGTGGGACACATTATTGTGGCAACACCAATAACAAGTAAAAATAATCACAATTAATCCCATTTATTACATAATCATTTAATAAATTTCTTTCCAAAATTTTACCTTGTTCAAACATCCATAACTAGAATATCACTACCAAATTAAAATTACATTAAATAGATAAACACCCTAACATGATTGAAATTCATACTCAAAGTCAAATCATAAAATAAAGAAATATGCAAACATAAATCCATCACATAAATAATATAAGAAAATCATAATAATCAACTAGCCAAATCATCACAACAATATTATGAAAATCAACTAATCTAACCATGTAGTACCGATATCTATCCTACATGATCACAAACATGATATAAAATATAATATGAAAATACATGAACTTATCGATATCCAAAATAAGTATTCAAGGTTGGGAAGCATGTAAAAAAGTGGGTGGGTGTTCATAATTAGAATTATAATCTTATATAAATTACTTTACATAGGTCAATTAAAGAAAATACCATTCACTATATTGGTTTGTTAGGATCATGAAGCTATCTTTTTTCTACAATACATAGTATTGTATTTTATGAGCCTTATAATATCAAGGGTTCCTACTTAATCCCAAATCATCCAATATGGTTGAAAAAGGAAACAATAGCAACACCAAGGTCATCTAGGCTCAATACAATCCTACTCAAATTTTCCAAAATTAGTTATTTGACACATTTTTTGTGATGCCACAACCTTACCTAGAAAAACTAGTAGGTATCTCTAAATAATCCATTTTATTATAAGTTAGATTGATATGTGTACAATAATTAAGACATATATTATTAGGGATAGTTAACTATTCAAATTGGTGTGACAAGTGGTTTGGGGGTTGAGATGTATAAATTATTTTAAATCATTTTTTTTAGGATGACATATTTGTCATAACTCATCTAATTTTTGTGTCTTTAATATATGGGATGATAAGAAAACTAGTTTTAATGGTAGTGCTCTTGGTTGATAGGGTAAAAATTAAAAAAGGGATATAAAAATTTAACAATGAATGTACATAGATCACCTAATAAAAATAGAAAGGTATTTTAGTTATATTAGTGTATGTAGAGGGGGTATCACAAACATAAATTTGAGATAATAGACGTGAAATTAAGGTTGTTCATTAGTAAAATATAAATTAATGTTTTATGCCATTAGTTTATAAATTGAATACCCCAAGGGAATTCTATAATAGTTTTGTAACTATTTAATTGATGAACTTTTAATGTAAGCTAATATTTTGCAGTAACTATAAATTTATCTTATATAAAGTACATTATACCACTCTTTCAAAACTAAATGTATACATTGATTTATAATCCTCTTTTATTATTTGTCTTCATCGTTCTAAAATTTTCTATGAAATTTTACATATAATAATAATTATTATTATTTTAAAAAGCAATCAATCTTATATGTATGTATGTATCATACTATAATGATAATTCTTTTATACCTATGCTATTTCCCATTAAATAATTTTGTGTCTATTGAATGAAATTTATTGATATAGATGCATATAAAAAAATGGTGTAATATTGTTCAAACTAGGTTCCCTCACCCTTTATTATTTACCTATCTCATTACATATTTTATATAGATAACATTTATCTCATTTCCTATGTTTACACACCATTATAAATTTCCCTATCCACCTATTTATCACTCCTATGTAAACAATTATTTCAATACACATGCTATCCTCTTACTTTTAGCCCCTTTTATTTATCAAAATAGTTTGTGGTCACAAACTCATCCTACCCAAATTTATGTCTTTAAAAATAAAGTTTATTGAGTTTCCACCTTTACCATTCCTACATTGGACCAACTAAATACAATTTTGTGGGATATGTTTCCCAACCCTTATATTTAAGGACATTTAATCATCTAATTATATGAAGTAATCAATTCACATATACATATATACTTCAATTAGTGTTATAAAAATAATTTAATATTGTAGTGTAGAAAAATGTATCCCTCTACATTTTCACACTTTTTTGGGCACTCCCTGCTAAAACTGGGCTTCTTTATGCCTTATTTGGTCCTATTTTGCATCCACAAGCCTTATTTAATGCATCTTTCCAAGGATAATCTTGACACATATCAAATGACCAATCATAATTTAATTTTTTTGGGTTGTGTGTCCCGTATTTAGTGATCTAGGAATCATATGCCACCTTGGTTGTATGGGTCCCACCTAAGTTTCAGGGCCTGAACCTGAATTTGACATAGAACTTAACATTTCTTGAAATTTGTGTTGTAATCCTAGGCTACTGGGACTCATACACCCCAACTAGTGAATGAGTCCCGCTTAGCTTGGAACTATTTTAAATTCAAATTCTTGGCGGGATTTTATTCTCCTAGATTTGATGTCAGTTTGTAGTGTTGTAATTTTGGGAAATTTGTCATAAACAGGTATACATACAAGGTTATTTCACATATTTTCTCTTAGCAATTCAAGTCTTCAAGCATTATAGCAAGTTTATGAGATCAAGAGCATTCAAGATCATTCAAGAGTTGATTATCAAGCATTTTGAAGCTATATTCAAGATTCAAGCATCAGGTCAAAGTCATCATGCATCATGTTTGTTTTTGAGCTAACATTTGTGATGTAGGGTTTCATGATGCAAACAAGCATTCAAGTCAAGATTTATAACATACAATCAAGAGTCAAAATATACATTCATGCTAGCCATTCATACAATATTTCAGCCTTTTTTCCAAGGGTTTGGTGAGTTGCACCATTATATATTGTTCATTCATCATTCCTTCATTCTATTTGATTTTAGTTCAAGGTTTGATTACCAAAACAGGGTTTGACCAAGGCAAACCCCTATCCACTAAAACAATATTTACCCTTCTTTAATGTGTGATTTGCAAAATTAGGTTGAAGATCCATTAGAAGAACAAGATTGGAGAATTTTTTTTAAAGTTGCAAAGTTGTCAAAGTTGTCACCTTCTTTGCAAGATTACCAGAAGTCTTCCAGTAGGTTAATTGTTTTCCGTAACTCGTAGATCGACGTAGAGAGTAGCTACAAGAGATCAATAGAGTGATATCATAGTTTTAGATCAACCCTGATACTGGGACTAAATCACTACCTTGGGCGTATGAGTCCTAGTATACCACTTTTTAGTCATTTTTTGTAGATCCTAGTTTACCAGTTGGAGATTTTGGATTTAGCCCGAAACCCTAAACTGGGACTAAATCAACCCAATTGGCATATGAGTTCCAATGTGCATTAAAATTCAAAATTTTGGGATTACAAACCTTGTTTAGTGTTTCCTTAGTTTTCTAGGTGCACCTCTATTCATTCTCTAATATTATTCTCGATTTTTGAAGTTTCATATTCTTGGTTACATAACCAGGATTTGGAAGATTATTTATGATTTCTTCTTTGCTTGGTGGTGAACCCCCTTTTATCTTTAATCACACCCCTAGGACACCCTATTGTAGATCTCTTTTTCCTAATTCCATCATTAGATTGAGATCTCTAGGGTTTCCTTGAATGAAATAGAGCAAAATAGGGTCCCCTAAGTTGTCCATCTCCTAAAAAAGGTGGCATACCCTATTTCTTTTTATTTCAAATATTACACAAACATGTACTTGAAACATTTACATAAATAAAGTGCTTATTTTTCACAAGGAAAAGAACCACATGACTTAAAGTTGTACAAATTTAAAATGTAAATTTACCAATACTACTAGCCCCTATAGATATAAAAAAAAACTAAAGAACTTGATAGATAATAGATTAACTAGAGAGGAATACTCTATAAATCACTTAGGTCAAGTTTATGGGCATAAGACAAGTTTGAGGCCATAGATTTGTCCCTAATAGTTAGACACACTTATGCACATGATAAAAAGTGTACAAAAAGACCATTTAGATTTTTTTTATGAATACACCTTCCCTTAAAGTCAAAAAGTGTTTCTTCATTCATGCTTAAAGTAACAAACTATTGTATTTCCTTTGATGGTATTTAACTACCATGAAATATCCAACTCTAGTGTTTACTTAGTTAAAATGGGCTACATATCACAACTAATGCCTCCACCTCTATTATGTGGCCCTTCAAGATCTACTATAATAAATATTACATCCCTAAAGATGGGGCTTTTACATAGTGTATTGCATGAAAGTGATATAAATGAAATATGCATTAAATGTAGCCCATTCAAACCAAATACATGCAAGCCTATGAAAGATCAAATTTAATATGTTGATATGTTGATAGATTGGATGTGGTTGCTCATAATTCCAATAGCATGATGGTATGATCAAGATGGTTCAATAGAAATTTATACAACATAAGAATAGCATAAGATTAGATTCATGCAAATGGGATCCAAAAGGCCTCTCATTTATATAATTTTCGAGAGGGAAATCAAGGGTCACGATGTATTGAGTGATGGATGGCTAGGATTGATTGAGGATTAGAGCTTGGATTAAAGTTGTAGTCATGTGACAAGTGTCACATGAGGGATAAGCTCTAGTTTTAGGATTAGATTTATGGCTTGACATCCTAATGTTGATGGATAGGATTAAGAGGTATGATATTAAATGAAGGGATGAGATGGAATGTTAGTTGGACTTTTGGAAAGTTTCTAGACTCAAAAAATCTATACAAGAAGTTAGTTAGACATGTGAAGGGGACATTTGTAACATGAGGACAAATTTAGATTGTGATCCATCAAAATGAATCTAATGGCTAGGATTAAATGGATAAGTATTGAGGAATACGGTGGAATTAAATAATGGAGGAAAAGGTGATGGGTATTAATTAGCCTAGATTAATTAATTAATTAATTTAGTTGGAGGATTTGGGGACAAAGGTAATGAACAAATTAATTAAATAAATGAATATTTATTTAATTAATTGGCTAGGATAAAGTAGGATAAAGGTGATGTGTAAATTAAATAAATAAATAAATAATATTTATTTAATTAATGGGTTATGATATGCTAAAATAAAGTATGGTTAGGCTACACCATATTTTAGGTGTCTAGATTTTTCCCCTCTTTGAGATGTTGTGACTAAAAGAAGTAACCTCATTTCAAAGTAGAATAAAACATAGTGGGAAGGAAAGGGATAAGGACAAGTGGAATGATGCCTCAGTCACAAGAAGGATGGGAGTTAGGTATTCCCCCTCAAGAGGGCATGTAAGTTCAAAGAACAAAGGTGTGCTCTTGAAATAGATGGGAGGGTTAGAGGATGAAGGATTAGAGGAGGAAATAGATAAGGATAGATGAGATAAGATAAGGATGATGAAGATATGGATGGAGAGGAAGGATGGATGATCATCATGATACAATGGTATAAGAAACCTAGATTTGATATTGTACTTGATTTTATGCACCAAGGTATAAGGAACTAGGGTGATAATGTGCCAAGTACGTGATTAGAAGGTCAAGTGTAAACATATGCCTTATAATACCATGATATGGAAGACCATGATTTCCTTGTAGAAATAGTGTCCAAAGACTATGATAAATTATATAAGAAATAAGCAAGCATGCACAACAAACCAAAAGAAAACTAGGACTATGCTCCAAATCAAGCTGAAAATCGAATGATGGATGGATTGATTAATGATGATGAGGATAGTAAACTTCACGATACGAAATGCATACCTCAAGGATTATGTTAACAATAAGAACAACACATGTATTGGGAAGGATACATCCAGGTATGATCATAATTGGATAGATGATCAATTAATTTCAGTTGATTTGGATTAAGATCATGGATTGATTTTGGATGATATGCTAGATTGCAATTTTGGACTACATGGATTAGGATTGATTACATTGGATGGATTAGGTACCTAGATAATATTGGATGGAGTATGGAGGATAAATAGATTATATTGAATATGATTATTAGGATAGAGGATGGATGGGAACCAATGACAAGAGAGAACCAAGCCTTGGTAAACGAATGGAAGGATAGAGGGATTGCTTAGATAGGAGATAGATGGATTGAGTAGATGGATGATGATGGGAGATAAGAGGATGGTGCTCCAATGAATATGTTGCAAAGGAAAAAGATCCCTACACTAGATATAGTGGAATCATGGATGGAAAATTATGGGAAAATATGTGTGAGATGGAAGGATAGTGTATAAGGGATATGAATGGTGGAGGAAGTAAGATGTTTATTATCCAAAGAATGTATAATTATTCTTCCCCTAGTTTTGATCAAGATAAAAGGAGAGAAGGGATGATGCTTTTGAATAGGATGAAAGGAGATAGGATGATGGATATAGGATGAATAATATGGATAACACAAGGTAGGTAGGATATTTGATGTTTATGAATATCCTTAGGCTTGTCAAGATCAAAGGTGGAAAAGGGATGATGGACTTAAATAAGATGATGGATAGGGTGATGAAGGATAGTGGATGATGTGGATAAGATGTGGTATGGATGAAGCTTTCCCCCAAGTGTAGAGTACAAAAGGATGAGGAGATTACAAATGATGATTTTTTGCTAGGTTTTCATCATGGTACTTGCCCAAGGTGTGACAAGAAATGGATTTCACCATTGGATGAATTATTTCTCTTTACTTTTTTCATTTAAAAAAAAGAAAAGAAAAGAATAAAAAGCATGGATAGATAAGGATGAGGATAAGAATGTGTATGGGTAGATTTTTAAGATAGAGTATGCATGATAGGGAGATCAAGGAAGCACATAAATGTCTAGTTCCTTGAATGGCATCCCTTGAATACGTGCTCCATTATACCATGGCTATTGAAGGTATGCTCATAGAAATTGGTAGAATGATGGTAAAGGATATGAAATGGATGGGAATATGGAGAGAGATATGGATTTATTCAAAGGATTTGATTAAAAAAAGATGATAGGGGATGAAAAATAGGTGTTGGATAATGGATGGGTTGATGGAAGACTTATGGATGAGTGGATGGAAATTTTGTCAAGACCAACATTGGAACACATCTTGAAGGGTGATGGAGTTGTGGAGGAGAAGTGGATTTTGAAATTGTAAATTGAGATGGAGGAGTGGATATGTATTTTGGGACATAGGGGCCCAAAATAGATAGAGGAGATGATGGAGGATTTTTAGATGAGGTGGTGGAATATCGTGTATTAGCAAGTTTGGATGCCAATTTGCAATTTTCTTTGAGATGCATGGCTTCTATGAGTAGTTTGGGAATACACATGGTCTTTGATTTTGACTTCATGGGCCTTTGTGGCCCTTTGGAGTTAGCTTTTTGCTTTTGGATCATATTTTTCTTTGCTTTGGAATATCTTTTTGAGGGGACATGTTGATCCTTGGAATTTTGTGGATTTTTGGCTTTATGCATTTTATAATTGGCATCCAAATTTCTTCCAAGAAAAATGTAATTAGTGGATGGAGAGGACTGATATCAAGGTCTTATGAATGGGTAGATGTATGTAGGATGTTTGAAGGATTTCAAGGATGTGTGCCTTTGATGATCTTGATTGGGGATTTGAGGTGATAGATAAATATGATAATGCATGTTTTGACAAATCCTTTTGTCAATGGCATACTTGTTATTTTGGAAAGAAGAAATGAGTACATTTTGAGGGGGATATGACATGAAATGAATGATAGGTTCATGAAATAAACCAGATTGGATGAAGGTGGAAGAACCAATTTGATAGGTATGGGGTTCATTGGTAGCTCAGATAGGGGCGATGAGTCTTGTGGAGGATTAGGATCATGCATGGAGATGAAGGGATGCTTTGATATTAAATTTGGGTTGGATCATGTGATGGAGTGGATGGTATACTTTTATCTTGATTAGGAGATGGAAATGGATCACAAGATAGAGTGGAAGGGAGGGGAGGGGATGAAGGGACACTTTGATCTTGACATGGAGGAAGGGGATCATTGGATGGGATATGATGGAATGGATATGTTTATCTTGATATGGAATGGGAGACTTGGATGAAGTGGAAGGTATAGGATTATGAGATGGAGGGATGATTTGATCTTGAGATGGATCAAGATCATGATATGATATTGAAGTTTTTCTTGAATCTTGATTTAGAGAGGGATCATGAGATGGCATGGAAGGTGTGCTTGGCTCTTTATTTGGAGTGGGATCATTGGATCAAATGGAAGGTGTTCTTTGATCTTGATTTAGAGGGGAATCATGAGATGGTATGGAAGGTGTGCTTGGATCTTGATTTGGAATGGGATCATTGGATGGGATGGAAGGTAAATATGGATCCTCATTTAGAGGGGGATCACATAATGGAGTAGAAGGGGTGTTTAAATCTTGACATGGAGGAGAATCCATGCTAGCATGATTTCCAGACTAAGGGATTGAAATATTTTGATTGATTTGGATGGTGTGATGGGGGAGAAGGTTGGATATACTTCTCCAATTAGGTGGATGGAGGGATAGGAGATTAACGAGATTTAGGGAATTTGGGTTTATCTTGATGTGGAGGGGATTGAGGTGGATGCATGACATGGGGAGATTACACAAATATATTTTTACATGGGGATTTAGCCACCTTTGTTAATAGTCCTAGGAGGAAATCATGAAAGACATGGGATGAAGTAGATTTTTAATATTGGGGTGATGTGGATTGTAAGGATGTGGGTGATAAAAAGGTGGAATGAGAAGTGGAAGCTTTAATGCATTGGTAAATTGAGGATGATGACGAGGATTTTAAAAGGATTTGGAGATGGGGATTTGGGATGTGGATGGGGTTGGGAGGAAAATTTAGATAAAGGCTTGGTTTACCTTGTCAAAGGAAGGGGAAGGATAGGCAATAGGATATGGATTGGGATTGGATGGAGGTGGGGAGGATGGAATTTTGGCACCAAAACTAAGGAAGTATGTAAGCATGTCATCTTTATCATTGTTGAAGTAGTGGGTGAGGATGAAATCAATAGTGGTGGATGGGGATGGTGTGGATGGGTTTTGAGGGGAACTTTGGATGGGGGTTTGGTTTCCCTTATCAAAGGTAGGATAAAGAGAACTAATGGATATGTGAGGAGGTATAATAGGGTGGTTTGTGTTAGTAATTGCTTGTGTAGAATGAATTTTATTATGGATATGTGATTGGTGGAAGATTGGAGAAGGTTGCCCACAATACACTCACTATCATCATAGGGATCATATTGAAGTTGGTAAACAAGGCTATCCTCCTCCTCATCATCATCAATTCAAATTGGGTTACCATTAATCACAAATTTTGGCCTGTTTGGGGGAAGATATGGGTTCATGATGTTGGATTGGGTTGAAATGGATGAGAGTGTATTAGAATAGATTAGGTTAGATGGAGGATATATTATATGGCTGGACATGGTAGAGTTTTGATTTGAAGAGGAAATAAGATGATGAATTAGAAGTGGAATAGGAATAAGAATAACATCACTTAAGGATAAATATGAAGGATGAGATTAGATTTATCGATCAAATATCAAGATTTGAAAATGATTTGATTTGATGAGAGATGATTCTCTATAGTTAAGAGTTGATTGGATTTGATTCCTAGTTAAGATAGGCAAAGTTCTTAAGTAGGAATTGATGGAATCTGATAACTATACTTAAGATAGACTAACATTCTAAAGCAAGTTTTAATTAATGATGAGATAAAATTAAGGTCTTAATTTTTTATTGGGAGATCGTATTTGAAATAGATGATAGCTGATTAAGGCTAGGATCCTTGGGGGAAGGATTTTGATGGTGATGAAAGGATATGAGGTATAAAGGAGATTAAGTATTTAACAAAAAATTGATGTTGGAGGGATGATTTTGATTAAGTATTGGGGATCAGATGTATGGTTGAGATAGATAGATAGATAATGGATGATTAGATTTTGGATGAGTAGATGGATTAGATTAGGATTTGGATAGAATGGGATTAGGTTGACAAGGGGATTGGATTAAGATGATGATGAAGGATACAAGTTAAGGATGCTATTGGATAGAGGATACTTAGGAAAAAAATGAATGATGAAATTGGATTAAGAAAAGAATATTTTGATGTGGATTATGGATGATGATTAGGACAAGGACTAAGACTTTGATTGGATTAAGAAAATTAATTAGGATTAGGGTCCTAAATGGTGGATGAGGGATGGATTGGAGATATATTGAGGTGATTATGATATATGGGATGAGGTGGATTAAATAATTGGGGATGATTAGGATGAAATTATTGGGATGAAAAGGAATGATTAAGATGGAATGATTGTGATGAAAAGGGGTGATTATGGATGATTAAGATGAGGTAATTAAGATGGAAAGGAATGAATAGGATGAGGATGGATGATTAGGATGAGAAGGGATGATTAGAATGGAAATGGATGATTAGGATTAGTCTAAGGGATAATTAGAATTATTATGGGGGATGATTAGAATTATTATTGAGGATTAGGATGGGATTATTAGGGTGAGATGATTATGATAATTAGGGACGATAATGATAGTGATTATTTATGACTAGGATGGGATGATTGGATGAGATGAGGGGATACTTAGGATGATTATGGGTGATTAGGATGAAATGATTAATATGATTAGGAATGATTAGGATAAGAGGATTAGAATGAGATGATTAGGATGAAAATGGAACAACTTGGAGGTGATGTGGAAGCTTGTCTTGGAGGAAACCTAGACCTAAGAAAGCAAAGACAAAAGATTTGTTTATATTTTTTGGAATATCTGTTTTTGGATTTTGGATTTTTTTCTTTTTCTTTTTGATTTTTCTATTTTTTTAGACTTTATGATTACGAATGAAAATGCACAATGAAATTATGTAAAAAGATAAAATCCTATGGATCAATTTGGATAAGTGTCTTCTTTTGGATTCAAGTGGGGAAAGTGATCTAAACATTCAAGCACATCAAACACATGAACAAGCCTAACTCAAGTGGGATTATCAATCCTTATAGGCACAAGAAGAGATGGCCAAAATTTCTCAAATAGGCTTTACAAGTTCAACTAGGGGTATCCTCCATACCTCAAGGGTATGTGAGGCCCAATTCGTAGATGAAAGGAAATACTACCAAACAACTAGGAGGAAAGGGTAACCCATTCTCCACCTTCACTTCTCTAAGGTATAAAGTTCTTAGAGGTTTAGCCTAGATTAAAAATATTTTACTTCCAAGAGGTGTGTCTTTTGATTCATCCCCTACTCTTTATACTCCACCTGAACATGGGAGTTGAGGTCATCCCCTAGGGTGATGAAATCCCTCTAAAAAAGAAAACAATATCACATATTTCTAATCCTCAAGATCACACTAGGGTGCAAGAGGAGAGAATAGGCAAGTGAGCCTTGGGGATTAAAAGATACTTGTTTAGTTTAAATCCTACATCCAAATGTGAGGTAAATTTTAATCACAATTTTTAATGAAAAAAATACACCAAAAATAATGATATACAAAAAAAATAGATTGTACCAATGGATTCCTTATGATTTTCTAATAATTTTTTTTTGTTGATTTTTTTTTTTCATATGAGTAAGTTATCAACATTTGAAGTTTGAAAAGAATGGTTGAATTTTACTGAGTACAACTAATTTTTGGAGAAGAATATGAAAACTCTACTTACAACATAGGAAATAGCTTTGAACCATATTTCCAATGCCTTTTGAATTTTAAAAGTTTGATATGTGAGGCAAAAGTTATGCCCGTTTTCATGAAAGTGCTCCTTTAAGGGTGTGCATAGGAAGGAGGGGCTAGGTTGAGCCCTTAAGTGTCTGAGTTAATCCCCCATGTGACTGAGGGCTAGCGATTCCTATGACCTATCCACTAGGTGCCTAAGACTCGATCACCTAGGTGACCAAGGGCTAGCGATTAACATTGGGGGCTGCAGAGTAGCTCCATGTGATCCGGTACTTAGAGATCTTGTGACCAAGAATTGAAGATTAGTGGAGCCCCTAGTCTGTCATATGACTAGGGGCTTAAAAATTTGAAACTAAAATTAAAAAAAAAAAGGAAAAAGCATGGTAGGCGGATTTAAAAGGAAAGTCAAAAATGAAAAAAAGGATTTTTTTTTTTTTTTAAATTTCAAATCACGATATGCATATGATTTAAAAGATTTTTGTTTTTATTTTATTTTAAAATTCCTTTAACAAAAAAGTCCACGGGTATTCCAAACTCGTAGGTCTATGAACTTGTAGGTTTTTGAGGCCATAGGCCTATGTATAGTTCGTGGTTGTATACTCACAATGTATACATAGTAATATACACCCCAAACACCAACATGCCTTGATAGAGGTATACACAAAAAATACCCAACAAAAAAAGATATACATAATGATTATATACCCATTAAAACCCTAAATCACTCGAACATATACTTGTAACAATGGATATACTTTGTGTATATACCTACAAATATACCTCTCTATATATGACAATTTGTGAGTATATTTTTGCAACCAAAACCTTATATTTGTGTGTATATATCGTTAGTAAAGTCCAAAAATATATATTCACTATATATATTTCTTTAGAGTTACAAACAAATTAAAAGACATAGTCAAAACCCTCAACCATACAGTCATATGAATTTCCATATGGTGGGCCATAGGGGCCCTAAAAAATGTTTTTAAAAGTTTTACAGTAAGCAAAATATAGCAAATTTTATGTCAAAATTCATCTCTTGGCCCTCTTGAGCACAATAGTGAGGTTATTTTTGCAATTCAGGACTCCCATAATTTTTTAATTTTGAAACATTCTTTGAAAAGAACTTAACCTGCAAGATCAAATTCATGAAAACTCATGAGGACAAGCGTTAGAAGTAAGGATTCACGCCAGGTTCACCAGAGTGTATTGAATACACATGATATAAATGAAATATTAATCGAATCTATTCTATTCAAACTAAATACATTTAAACTTTAGAATGATCAAGTTAATATATTGATATGTTGATAGATTGGATGTGGTTGCTCATGATTTCAATAGCATGATGGTATAATCAAGATGATTCAATAGAAATTTGGACAACATAACAGTAGCATATGATTAGATTCATGCAAATGGGATGATAGGCCTCTGATTTATAGAATTTTTGAGAGAGATATCAATGGCCAAGATGCATTGAGAGATGGATGACTAGGATTGATTGAGGATTAGGGCTTGGATCAAAGTTTTAGTCATGTGACAAGTGTCACATGAGGGATAAGCTCTAGGTTAAGGATTAGATTTAGGGCAACATCCTTATGTGGATGGATAGGATTAAGACCTGTGTGATATTAAATGAAGGGATGAGATGGAAAGTAGTTTGACTTTTGGCAAGTGTCTAGATTCAATGAATCTAGATAAGGAGTTAGTTAGACATGTGCAGAGGACATTTATCACATCAGGAAATATTTAGATTTTCTTCCGTATAAATGAATATGATGGATAGGATTAAATGGATAAGGATTGAGGAATAAAGTGGAATTAAATAATGGAGGAAAAGGTGATGGAGATTAATTAGCCTAAATTAATTAATTAATTGAGAATTAATTAATTAATTTAGTTGAAGGATTTGAGGATAAAGATAATGGATAAATTAATTAAATAAATGAATATTTATTTAATTAATTGGCTAGGATAAAGTGGGATAAAGTTGATGGGTAAATTAATTAAATAAATAGATATTGGTCACATCTTAGGTGTCTACACATAGTTAACCTTACACAATAGAATATTAATGGGGGAAAAGATTATAGTTCTAAGGTAGGGATAACAAACTCATTCAAATGTGATCTTTGTGGAGAGGTTGAAGAAGATATTGATCTTCGCTTATTCAACTACAACTACAACACTAGATATTGGAAATGGCTTTGCAACAAACTTCAACACTTTCATTCTTGGACATTCCTTCATAGAGAGTCTATTTTTCAATATTCTAGATTATAACTCCATATATCCTTTTTTGGAATTTCTGGCTTGAACACAATAGTAGGTGTAGACACCTAAAATGGGCTAGTACATTTTCATCTTACCATATCATAATTATCCTTATCATTTCTTCTATGTATTAATTAAATAATTTTTTAATTATTTAATTAAGCTAACATTTTCCTCTTTTCATCCATATTTAATTATCTTATCCTTATCATTTCTTCTATATATTAATTAAATAAATTTTAATTATTTAATTAAGCTAGCATTTTCCTCTTTTCATCCATATTTAATTATCTTAATCTTTGTATCATATCTAGATTAATTATTACTCATTGTTCCAAATTTGAGACACATGAAATTCAAATCCATATTAATCTTATTCTAGTCTTCAATTATTGAACTAAGTAGATTTACTTTCTCTTTACATTTCTATATTCACTTATTACAAAATTAACAAGAGCTACAGAGCAGCGAGGTTCCTGCCAAAATGTGCAAGAACAGTTTTATTTGTGTTTGCAACTTGTTTAATTTCAACTAAAATCTACAGCAAGAAGTAGTTCCAACAGACCCTGATTCAAGTATGTCATGTGGAATTTAACAGGGTACACAATACCAATGGATCGGCATTATGTATTTTGCCATTATATATTAGTTTGGAGGAAACTGGATTTAATCTATTAATCTTCAACTTGATTACAACACCTTTTTGTGCTATGTACGATGCAAATCTTAGTGCATCAATCATTCATTTTGCATGACTGTGTGACCTTTTAATGAAATATTTGCAATAGCCCTGCAAAAGTGCCATTGCAGTTGCTGTCGTCATGTTATACACAAAATTCCATGGCCATTGCATTCAAACAATGTTGCAAGGTTGTTCTGTCTGAACATGGAATGGCCTCTTGCAGCTATGGTTTCAAATATGATGATGAACTTTGATCAGTTTACAAGATTCAAATTATCTTCTATGCCGACGAATCAAAAAGAACTCATTACACATAAGAATGCACATGCCATTGTAACATAAACTATATAATCTTGAGCAGGTTATGAAATAAAGTATGTTAATTTAAGCTATTGCCTATTACACTTACTAGATTACATAGGCCAAAAATTGGTGGAAAATTTACTTCAGGTACGTCTAAAACAGAGTTAATACAAGGAAAAAAGTCCAGTTCAATAACTAAATAAAGATAATATTAGAGAATATACCCTGTAATTGTTACACCAAAGCCCTACCACATGTCTGCTTGAGTTATGGGTTTCCTTATTGTGGTGCCAAAGATTTGAAACATGGATAGTCAATTACAATCATGCTCAATTACTTTAACAACCTCAACCTTTGAATGATTTGGCTTAATTAATGGTTTTACACAGTGTTTAGGGTTTAGTTTTAGGGTCTAGCTTGAGCCCTGGCCTTGGTTTTCCTGTGAGTTTAAATACATGTGATGTATACTTGGATCTCCTATTGGCATTGTGGACAATTAGTCTAGCCGAATTTGTTTGGTGATTTGATCTCAATGCTCTCTGTCTATTACAACATTTGCAGACCTTCTTGTAGTGAGGAGATTTGGACCTATGTTACACTCTTATAAAAAAGTGTTATCCACTGTCAATTTATGACGACCTTATGAAACATTCAACTATTTCCAAGAAGCTTAGAGGCGTTGCAAGTGAGGTTGAAGCTAAAATGGAATGACATCTCCTATATATATGGTTATTTTGAATATCTTTGCATTATAAGGACAACAATACTGTCAACCTTGCAACTATTATAGATTCAAAAATTCCTTTTTATAAAAAATAATTCGTTTTTCTACTTATTTTGAACAAAACATTGCAATATTTTTAGGAAATTGTCCTTGCACTTCATAATTATTAAAGATGTAAAATTTTGCAACCCATAGCCTAGCTATCCTCCCAGATTTGAATTGGAAAGAGTTTTGATCATCCAGAAAAACTGATTTTAAGATTTATGTGCAACATGGACAGAATTTGTGTCAATACTCACAAATCACACAAGAAAATCACAAATCTTTCCAGGACAAAACTGAACTATAATTCAGTGATATGGTATCCATCCACTGATATTGGGATAGAGAATACATTTCAGTGATGTTGGGTCCCACATGTTGAACACCCTGCCAATTGTTACCACTAGGATCATCTGCACTTTGAGCCCATATCGTAAGGGGCAGGAATCTTAGGTTTGTATATAGAACATTTATGGCATACTCTGTAGAAAAAATAACACAATATAAAGTAAGCCACAAATCAATTTCACCATAATTTGCAGAAATATACAATTTCCTACACACAATCTTTTAAACTAATTCTAGCAAGTGCTATAAAATTCAATAGAATGAATAAATCCAAACCTTGCCTGTTACAAACATCAAGAGTTAAAATAGCTTTGTTAATTTTTATACATTTATAAGAGCAACCTTTCCTGGAACAAATATTTGAATAATCATAATACTCACCCTAGCAAGATTGAAAACTTTGATGCATGTCTCCAATAAGCTTGGTGGTGGCTGATGAAACCTACCCCAAACATGGTGTACATTGGAATTGATTATGTGCATGATTATACCAAAAATAAACCAAGATACAAGACAATTTAAGCTAATCTAATGTTGTATTTAGGCCTGGATAGCTGGGGTAGGAGAAGGCTTGTATAGTCTGTTTGGTTGTATATTTTTTCAAAGCTTACTATGGTAATTTAGTTTTGAAATTTTTACAAACTAAGTTCACTCATGACACATCCATTAAAACTGTCCAAACAATTATGGTGTGCTGCAGCCATCTGGTTGGTGCGCAAATAACCACCATGTCAATGATATGCACCAGGGGGAGAGGGTTCATAGTGGAGTGGGGTTCAATAGTGGGGATAAAAGTGGTACCGATTGGGTCTCATAGTGAAGCACCTTAATATCCAATTGCAGAACACTTTTTATCCATAAAATACACAAACTGAAAAATCATGTGATGCCACATCAACGCACCAATAAAACATGACTTAGTGCACCACTATCAGTCTCACTTTTTTTTGGGCCTTTTTTGGATACCTAAACAAAAACATGTTGATGTGGCATCATATTGATGATGTGGCCCTAAAACGAAATATAGAAGCACGTGAGTTGTCAAATAAACTATTGTACAAAATTGGGAGTGATTTGAAATTTCCAGCCATTTTGAGAAAAGGCAAAGTTAGAGATTGCTCCACTATGGACCCTTCTCCCCACTAGTGTAGATGTCTGTGTTCATTTTGTTATCACACTAGAGCAAAAAGTAAAGAAGAGGAAATGTATCAATGTGTTGCCTGCATTAAAGAAGGAAAGATTCTACCATGAATTTGTTGAACAATGATGGAGACAACACTTGCCCACTTCAACTTTAGCTTCTTCAATCAAGCAGCCATTTAGAAAGGCAGTAGAAATTTTCTACTAATATCCGTACTCATCTGCCCTGTTGAAGTTGACTGTTTATTCAAACGAGATATTTGTGTGCTTGCTTATGGCCAATTTAATATACATTTTTTTATATCTTGTATTTTGTTTGGCCCTTTTCTTCAAATGTCATCTTAGTCACCCGCTTTGAATTATGCATGCCTATTGAGACTAAATAATATGGTTGGGTTTCAAGGCAAATGTTTGAAATGATTATCAATATATTTTCTACTATGCTTTGTCTGCATGTTATGTTTTGAAACATCCTTCTTTTGGTGAGCAGGTGGACATAGAATTAGCAGAGGAACAAGCATTCAGATCAAGAGTCAATATTAGTATCTCTCGTTATTGTGTAAAGAGAACCAAGTGGGAGAAGTTTATGCACTGCATTGGACATAAAAGTCTTGACTAGTAACAGAGTTAAAATAAGCTGGTTGGTGCCTAATAAGCATCTATTGCCTCTAGTTATATGGATATGAATGACCTAATTTGGGAAAGGAGGTGGTCCAAGACAATGATTTTGAAAAGAAACTCAGGCCAGAAGTCATTCTTGCAGGCAAAATTGGTGTTACATTTGATGATATTGGTTCACTGGAAAATGTTAAGGAATCATTGCAAGAACTTGTAATGCTTCCTCTGCGACGTCCAGACTTGTTCAAAGGGGGGCTTCTAAAGATAAAGTCCATGATTTTGTATGAAGAGTAAATATCACTTGACATTTGGTATCAAGAGGTATTATATTTAACAGTAGCCCTTTGTTTTTATATCATATGCAGCCATGCAGAGGCATTCTACTTTTTGGACCACCTAGGACTGGGAAAACAATGTTGGCAAAGGCCCTTGCCACTGAAGCCAATGCTAGTTTCATTAATGTCAAGATGTCTACCATAACTTCAAAGGTACAAACTACATATTTCTTTATTGATTTGCTAAAAAGAAGCAGCTTGTGAATCCATATATAAATAAAAAGTTTTACTAGTTCATTACTCTCTAGTTCATTGGCTGCCAAAGTTGCTCCTACTGTTATCTTCATTGATGATGTTTGTCATTGCCTTTTCTAAGATGCCAAGATCTTTTACAATATTCATTGAGGAGCTCTTCTGTTTGGATAGGTAATGTAATAATGTTTGCAATCCATATTTGGTTTGTCTCTACAGGTTGATAGCATGTTAGGCCAGAGGTCTAGATTTGGTGATCACGAGGCAATGAGAAAGATAACAATGATCTTATGGCTCACTGGGATGGTTTACTATCAAAGTCCACAGAGCGTGTTCTTGTTTTGGCTGCAACCAATAGGCCCTTTGATTTGGATGAAGCTATAATCAGACGATTTGAGCGAAGGTGATCCAGAAAACATTACTTCAATCTGAATATAACTTTCAAGCATATTGTTCTATTATATGATAAATATTTAGAATTGGCTTTGGATTTATGTTAATTATGTTTGTTTCATCTAACATTGTATGTCCTTTTAATGGCCTTTTATAGAATCATGGCGGGACTCCCAAATGCTGAGAATAGATAAAAGATTCTTAAAACACTGTTGGCAAAAGAGAATATTGAGGAAGGATTTGATTTCAAGGAGCTTGCAATAATGACCAAGGGCTACAGTGGAAGTGACCTCAAGGTGGGTATTTATGCCCCTTGAAAGCGAGCCAGCAAAATCTGTAAGTGAACATATCCATAACTTCCATAAAAATTATATTTTTCATTTCTGACATCATTAGAAAAACCATATCTAGTTTTTGGTAACTTGATAATATATTTTTGATTGAGAGCAAGCCATTCCATTTTACCATACTTTATTGTGTCTCATACATTTCTCCATAGGATTATAATTGTCATGTCTCTTACCTTACTTTCACTTGTTGGCTTTCAAGTCTGCAAAAGAGGTCTAATTTCTTTATTTGAAAGAAACAACTAGCTGCATAGATGGAGCTTGTGTTATATGGGACTTTGAAACTAGAAAGACACCAAACACAACCGAGCTTGCAAAGCAAAAAGTAGGGTATTCTTGTAGATATAGAGGTGAATATTCAATAACCGGTTGCAAATTTGTCAGTATCAGATAATGACTTGAATATTATCAATTGACTGAAGTTGATGTTGGGTTAAGATGCATGTGTCTAAGCGTAGGAATATTACCAATTTGGATCTGCAGTGTCTCACCAGGCATTTGGACTTCAACGAAGAACTAAAATTTGAAGTTTTCAGGAGAAAGATTGTTAGACATTAAAATTAAAATATGTTTTAACATGTTTTAATAGCATAATATTGTTATGATGTACTTAATCACTCAAAATATTTCAGTTGGCAAGAGGAAGTATACAACCTAGCTAAAGAAAGCTCATTAAAATTTCTCCTATTGATATCTCACATCTGATAAGCCATAAGACATTCAAACAAACATGTTTTTCAAGTTCTATATTATTTATCACTAAAATTTTAGACTGGTGGCAGTGAGAAAACATTTCCTAATCCAAAAATGGCATTTTTTGCAGGTGCTATACTATATATCACAAAAGAGTTTGATCTGGATGCAACCACCACAGGATTATTAGTTTCTATCAGTAGTATAGGACGTCTGTGCACCACTTTGATGGCTGGAGTTTTTGCTGACACATTTGGAAGGCGCAAGATATTATTTGTGGCTAGAATTCTCTATCTGTTGAGTTCCCTTGCAATGGCCTTATCTCCTACTGTTTATATTCTAATCACAACTCGACCTTTGGTTGGATGTGTTTATGGTTTATCTACAACCATATATCCCCTTCTCATATCCAAGACAGCTCCTTTAGAAATTTGAGGTCAACTTTCACAGCCTATTGTGTAGTCTTTTTACTTTTCCTTAGGGATATAGCTAGTTGGAGGCTTATGATAGCAGCTTTAGGTGCTCCTACTTTTGTCTACATTTCTTTGTGCATTCTATACCTTACAAAGTCTCCAAGATGTCTGGTAAGAAAGGGCAGAATGAATGAGGCAAAGCAAACACTACAGAGGTTCCTCAACAAAGAAGATGTTACAGGTATATGATATAAAAATCCAAGGCAATGGAATATGCATATGTGGGATATCATCTGATTTATTCTCTGGATTTGTAGATAACTTTTGTTGCGACTAAATAGATCAATTTTTGTTTTGGTCATTCAAATGATCTTTGCATTGGTGGTAGAGGGATTAGGGAATGGAAAAGATGTTACTATAGAGGAGTATGTGGTAGAGCATGCATAAGCTATAATGGGAAATGAACACCAGAAGAAAGATGGTGAAAAATTCAACTGTATGGCCTTGAGGAGGACTCAATAGCCAAGCCAGTCTCTTATGTGGAATCAACACCAATAAACTCATAACATTTAATTGACTCTACAGTGGCACTTATTGAAAGTTTTCAACAAATTCCTGCTTTTGAAAATATTGATCAAATCGATGGGGTTCATGAAAGTTCACGGTGGGATGTGGAGAACCAAGATCATGAAGGTCAAATTGATTGTTAAGAGGATGAAGAAACTCCAAGTGTTTTGGAAGAGTTAGTACCTAATACTCCAAGGTTTAGTAGCAATCAAGATAATAGTTTAAGGACTCCCTTTCTTTCACAAAATAACTCAAGTTATGTTGAACGTAAATCAGCTCGTGGAAAAGTGAACTGGAGTACTGAATTTTTAAACAATTTGTAGTCTTCTGGAAATGTGAAAAACTCTAGTAAGAACAGTGGTCATATGAAATTTTCTATGAATGGTTATCTTCCCGAGCAAAGTATTGGATTGGGAGGTGGTTGGCAAGTGGCATATCAATTGCAACAGTCTGAATCAAATCAGAGTGCAAGTTTAAAGAGAGTTTTTATGTATGCTGGATCTGTCTCTAACATCCCTTCAGCTGTGGGTTCTATAAGATCAATAAAATCATTACCTGGTTTAGAAGGACGTGAATCCATGCAATTTTCTGCTTTGGTGGGTGAGCCAGCCTTGTCTTTGACACAGAATAATTGCGGCCCATCATCAGAAACTATTGTTAGACCTGCAATTATGCATCCTTCACAGATATCTACAAAGGGTATCCGCTGGTCTCATTTTCATGATGTAAGAGTGAAAAGAGCTCTTACAGTTGGAATGACTCTTCAATTGCTACAATAGGTAAGTTTAATTTTCAATCATATTTTTTGGGTTTTTACACATAAAAGAGGGGTAAATTTTTTATTAAAACAAGAAGTACAAAGCAAGGGCATTACATAGCCCTATCAAGCTCCACCAAGTGATCCAACTGTTGAGACAAATCCGAGGGTAACTGACCCCGGTCAACCAAATTCCAATCATGAATATAATCAGAGGCCCATTTAGCCAGACAATTAGCTACAACATTCCATTCTCTAGAAATATGAGTGAAAGTAACAAAGTCTAAAGAAGCACAGAGGTTAAGAATTTGTTCAACAATCAAAGCCAAATGCCAGCTAACATCCTCTAAATGCCGCCTATTCAACAAGTTCACCACAACCTAGGAATTAGACTCACATATGATCCTGTGCCACCCCAATTGACTTCCATGCTTCACAACCGATAAAATGGCCTGAGCCTCCATTAAATTATTAGTATGAAGACCCTTATAAACAAAGAAGATAAACTGAACATCTCCAGAGCTGTCCCGACCAACACCACCAATTCCAGCATGACCCGGGTTTCCAGGAGAAGATTCGTTCGTGTTGATTTTTAAAACTCTCTGAGGTGGAGGAGACCATCTCCTCCTATTCACCTTGGAGTAGATGCTCATCAAGTGCACATGAGCATATGGCAAGAACCCTCATATGTTTTTATTTGGGTTTGTACAGTTTTGTGGTATCAATGCAATCCTCTTTTATACGCCTAGTTTTCTTAAGGAGGCTAAAGTTGATGAAGTGCTAAGTCATATGATAAATATTGATAAGAACTCTACTACAATTTTGGCTAGTGCCATAAGCTCTATGCCAAGGTTGGTCTTTATTCTCCTGGGAATGTGGTTGATGGACCGTGCAAGAAGAAGATAATTTTAATGCTAAGCAAGCCATGTCCATTCATGTGGGAATCTAAAGTAATGTTTGAATTTTAATTTTGATGTGTAATTCCTTGAGTGAAGTATATAAATTGGTCTTTCCTTGAATATTCATTCTTGTTAATGAGGAGTTCTAAAGTTGAAACTAATTCTTTTTTGTTTCTTTAATTGCTTGTTCTGAAATCAAAACCAATTTTATGGTTGCAGGGCAATACTTCTATACACTACTCCAATATTATTTCTTACAATACTGATAATGAGTTTGACAAAAGTGATTCATCTAGCAAGTGTTGTTCAGTCACTTGTCTTAATTGGGTGTATAATGGCATTTTTGAGTTTCTTCAATATGGGATTTGGTGCAGTACCAAATATTGTATGTTCTAAAGTTTTTCCAACAAATGTTAAGAGGAGTGATGAGAGTCATTTATGTCCCATTTTATGCCATATTTTAGCCTATTTCATATACCTTCATACCCATTCCCACATTCCATTTCCGTTCCATATCATACCATTTTACCATTTTATGTTGCATATGATTAAATATATATAAGTGGTATTTAATATAGTTTTGGATAAAATATGG
>VDFB02353493.1:429250094-429381459 GCA_007258455.2 Sequoia sempervirens
AAGAGTTGATTATCAAACATTTTGGAGCTATATTCAAGATTCAAGCATAAGGTCAAAGTCATCATGCATCATGTTTGTTTTTGAGCTAACATTTGTGATGTAGGGTTTCACGATTCAAACAAGCATTCACGTCAAGATTCATAACATACAATCAAGAGTCAAAATCTACTTTCATGCTAGCCATTCATACAATATTGTAGCCTTTGTTCCAAGGGTTTGGTGAGTTGCAACATTACATATTGTTCATTCATCATTCCTTCATTCTATTTGATTTGATTTCAAGGTTTGATTACCAAAATGGGGTTTGTCCAAGGAAAACCCCTATCCACTAACAAAACAACATTTTTCCCTCTCTTTGATGTGTGATTTGCAAAATTAGGTTGAAGATCCATTGAACAAGATTGGAGAAAGTTGTTAAAGTTGCAAAGTTGTCAAATTAGTTGTCACCTTTCTTGCAAGATTACGGAAAGTCACCTATAGGTCAGAATTTAGAGTTTCAGACTCAGAGATCAGGCAAGAGAGAAGCTACAGGATATCACTAGAGGATATCATAGTTTTGGATCAACCCTAATACTTGGACTAAATAAACACCTTGGGCGTATGAGTCCTAGTATACCACTTTTCAGTCATTTTCTGTACATAGATCCTAGTTTACTAGTTGTAGATTTTGGATTTGGCCCGAAACCCTAAACTGGGACTAAATCGACCCAATTGGCATATGAGTCCCAATGTGCATTAAAATTCAGAATTTTGGGATTACAAATCTTGTTTAGTGCTTCTTCAATTTTCTAGGTGCACCTCTATTCATTCTCAGTTTATTATTCTGATTTGAAGTTTCATATTCTAGGTTACATAGCTAGATTTGCATATCATTTACATTTCCTTCTTTCTAAGCCTTTGCTTAGTGGTGAACCCCCTTTTATCTTTAATCACACCCAAGGAGACCTTATAGCAAACAAGCCCCTTCTCTCAATTGAACCATTAGATTAAGATCTCTAGGGTTTCCTTGAATGAACTAAGCAAAATAGGATACCCTAATTTGTCCATCTACTAAAAGGTGGGCACACCCTATTTTATTTATTTCAAATATTACACAAACATGTACTTGAAACATTTACATAAATAAAGTGTTTATTTTTGACAATGAAAAGAACCACATGACTTAGTTGTACAAATTTAAAATGTAAATTTACCAATACTACTAGCCCCTATATATATCAAACAAAACTAAAGAAATTGATAGGTAATAGATTAATTAAAGAGGAATACTCTATAAATCACTTAGGTCAAGTTTATGGGCATAAGACAAGTTTGAGGCCATAGATTTGTCCCTAATAGTTAGACATAATTATGCACAAGAGAAAAAACTGTGTACAAAAAGACCATTTAGAATTTTTTTATGAATACACCTTCCCTTAAAGTCAAAAAGTGTTTCTTCATTCATGCTTAAAGTAACAAACTATTGTATTTGCATTTGATGAAGATGAACTAACACATGCATGTCATCCAACTCTAGTGTTTACTTAGTTAAAATGGGCTATAGATCATAACTAATGCGTCCACCTCTATTATGTGGCCCTTCAAGATATACTATAATAAATATTGCATCCCTAAAGATGCGGCTTTTACATAGTGTATTGCATGCAAATGATATAAATGAAATATGTATTAAATCTAGCCTATTCAAACCAAATACATGCAAACCTTTGAAAGATCAAATGTAATAAGTTGATAGATTGGATGTGGTTGCTCATAATTCCAATAGCATGATGGTATGATCAAGATGATTCAATAGACATTTAGACAACATAACAATAGCATAAGATTAGATTCATGTAAATGGGATCCAAAAGGCCTCTCATTTATATAATTTTTGAGAGGGAAATCAAGGGCCATGATGTATTGAGTGATGGATGGCTAGGATTCATTGAGGATTAGAGCTTGGATTAAATTTGTAGTCATGTGAAAAGTTTCACATGAGGGATAAGCTCTAGTTTTAGGATTAGATTTATGACTTGACATCCTAATGTTGATGGATGAGATTAAGAGCTGTGATATTAAATGAAGGGATGATATGGAATGTTAGTTTGACTTTTGGAAAGTGTCTAGACTCAAAAAATCTATACAAGAAGCTAGTTAGACATGTGAAGGGGACATTTGTAACATGAGGACAAATTTAGATTGTGATCCATCTAAATGAATCTAATGGCTAGGATTAAATGGATAAGTATTGAGGAATAAGGTGGAATTAAATAATGGAGGAAAAGGTGATGGGTATTAATTAGCCTAGATTAATTAATTAATTAATTCAGTTGGAGGATTTGGGGATAAAGGCAATGAACAAATTAATTAAATAAATGAATATTTATTTAATTAATTGGATAGGATAAAGTGGGATAAAGGTGATGTGTAAATTAAATAAATAAATAAATAATATTTATTTAATAAATGGGTTATGATACGCTAAATAAAGTATGGTTAGGCTACACCATATTTTAGGTGTCTAGATTTTTCCCCTCTTTGAGATGTTGTGACTAAAAGAAGTAACCTCATTTCAAAGAAGAATAAAACATAGTGGGAAGGAAAGGGATAAGGACAAGTGGAATGATTATTCAGTCACAAGAAGGATGGGAGTTAGGTATTCCCCCTCAAGAGGACATGTAGGTTCAAAGAACAAAGGTGTGCTCTTGAAATAGATGGGAGGGTTAGAGGATGAAGGATTAGAGGAGGAAATAGATAAGGATAGATGGGATAAGATAAGGATGATGAAGATATGGATGGAGAGGAAGGATGGATAATCATCATGATACAATGGTATAAGCGATCTAGATTTGATATTGTACTTGATTTTATGCACCAAGGTATAAGGAACTAGGGTGATAATGTGCCAAGTACATGATCAGAAAGTCAAGTGTAAACATATGCCTTATAATACCATGATATGGAAGACCATGATTACCTTGTAGAAATAGAGTCCAAAGACTATGATAGATGCAAAAAATGATAAAATATATAAGAAATAAGCAAGCATGCACAACAAACCAAAAGAAAACTAGGACTATGCTCCAAATCAAGCTAATATCGAATGATGGATTGATTGATTGATGATGATGAGGGTGGTAAACTTAATGATAAAAAATGCATACCTCAAGGATTATGTTGTTAACAATAAGAAAAACACATGTATTGGGAAGGATACATCCTGGTATGATCATGATTGGATAGAGGATCAATTAATTTCAGCCAATTTGGATTAAGATCATGGATTGATTTTGGATGATATGCTAGATTTCAATTTTGGACTACATGGATTAGGATTGATTACATTGGATGGATTAGATACCTAGATAATATTGGATGGATGATGGATGATAAATGGATTATATTGAATATGATTATTAGGATAGAGGAATGGATGGGAACCAATGACAAGAGAGAACCAAGCCTTGGTGAATGAATGGAAGGATAAAGGGATTGCTTAGGTAGGAGATAGGTGGATTGAGTAGATGGATGATGATGGGAGATAAGAGGATGGTGCTCCAACAACTATGTTGCAAAGGAAAAAGATCCCTACACTAGATATAGTGGAATCATGGATGGAAAATTATGGGGAAATATGTGTGAGATGGAAGGATAGTGTATAAGGGATATGAATGGTGGAGGAAGTAAGGTGTTTATTGTCCAAAGCATGTATAATTATTCTTCCCCTAGTTTTGATCAAGTTCAAAGGAGAGAAGGGATGATGCATTTGAATAGGATGGAAGGAGACAGGATGATGGATATAGGATGAATAATATGGATAGCATGAGGTAGGTAGGATATGTGATGTTTATGAATATCCTTAGGCTTGTCAAGATCAAAGGTGGAAAAGGGATGATGGACTTAAATAAGATGATGGATATTGGATGATGTGGATAAGATGTGGTATGGATGAAGCTTTCCCCCAAGTGCAGAGTGCAAAGGGATGAGGAGATTACAAATGATGCTTTTTTGCCAAGTTTTCATCATGGTACTTGCCCAAGGTGCGACAAGAAATGGATATCACCATTGGATGAATTATTTCTCTTTACTTTTTTCATTTAAAAAAAAAATTTAGAATAAAAAGCATGGATAGATAAGGGCGAGGATAAGAATGTGTATGGGTAGATTTTTAAGATAGAGTATGCATGATAGGGAGATCGAGGAAGCACATAAGTGTCTAGTTCCATGAATGGTATCCCTTGAATATGTGCTCCATTATACCATGGCTATTGAAGGTATGCTCATATAAATTGGTAGAATGATGGTAAGGGATATGAAATGGATGGGAATATGGTGAGAAATATGGATCTATACAAAGGATTTGATTAAATAAAGATGATAGGGGATGGAAAATAAGTGTTGGATAATGGATGGGTTGATGGAAGACTTATGGATGAGTGGATGGAAATTTTGTCAAGACCAACATTGGAACACACCTTGAAGGGTGATGGAGTTGTGGAGGAGAAGTGGATTTTGAAATTGTCAATTGAGATGGAGGAGTGGATATGTATTTTGGGACATAGGGGCCCAAAATAGATAGAGGAGATGATGGAAGATTTTTAGATGAGGTGGTGGAATATTGTGGATTAGCACGTTTGGATGCCAATTTACAATTTTCTTTGAGATGCATGGCTTCTATGAGTAGTTTGGGAATACACATGGTATTTGATTTTGACTTCATGGGCCTTTGTGGCCCTTTGGACTTAGATTTTTTCTTTTGGATCATATTTTTCTTTGGTTTGACATATCTTTTTGAGGGGACATGTTGGTCCTTGGAATTTTGTGGATTTTTGGCTTTATGAATTTTATAATTGGCATCCAAATTGCTTCCAAGAACAATGTAATTAGTGGAGGAGAGGAATGATATCAAGGTCTTATGAATGGGTAGATGTATGTAGGATGTTGGAAGGATTTCAAGGATGTGTGCCTTTGATGATCTTGATTGGGGATTTGAGGTGATAGATAAGTATGATAATGCATGTTTTGACAATTCCTTTTGTCAATGACATACTTGTTATTTTGGAAAGAAGAAATGAGTACATTTTGAGGGGGATATGACATGGAAGGAATGATAGGTTCATGAAGTAAACCAGATTGGATGAAGGTGGAAGAACCAACTTGATAGGTATGGGGTTCATTGGTAGCTCAAATAGTGGCGACGAGTCTTGTGGAGGATTAGGATCATGCATGAAGATTAAGGGATGCTTTGATATTAAATTTGGGTTGGATCATGTGATGGAGTGGATGGTATACTTTTATCTTGATTAGGAGATGGAAATGGATCACAAGATAGAGTGGAAGGGAGGGGAGGGGATGAAGGGACACTTTGATCTTGACATGGAGGAAGGGGATCATTGGATGGGATGGGATGGAATGGATATGTTTATCTTGATACGGAATGGGAGACTTGGATGAAGTGGAAGGTATAGGATTATGAGATGGAGGGATGATTTGATCTTGAGATGGATCAAGATCATGATATGATATGGAAGTTTTTCTTAGATCTTGATTTAGAGAGGGATCATGAAATGACATGGAAGGTGTGCTTGGCTCTTTATTTGGAGTGGGGTCATTGGATTGGATGAAAGGTGTTCTTTGATCTTGATTTAGAGAGGAATCATGAGATGGTATGGAAGGTGTGCTTGGATCTTGATTTGGAATGGGATCATTGGATGGGATGGAAGGTAAATATGGATCCTCATTTAGAGGGGGATCACATACTAGAGTAGAAGGGGTGTTTAAATATTGACATGGAGGAGAATCCATGCTAGCATGTTTTGGACTAAGGGATTAAAATATTTCAATTGATTTGGATGGTGTGATGGGGGAGAAGGTTGGATATACTTCTCCAATTGGGTGGATGAAGGGATAGGAGATTCATGAGATTTAGGGAATTTGGGTTTATCTTGATGTGGAGGGGATTGAGGTGTATGCATGACATGGGGAGATTACACAACTATATTTTTACATGGGGATTTAGCCACCTTTGTTAATAGTCCTAGGAGGAAATCATGAAAGACATGAGATGAAGTAGATTTTTAATATTGGGGTGATGTGGATTGTAAGGATGTGGGTGATAAAAAGGTGGAATGAGAAGTGGAAGCTTTAATGCATTGGTAAATTGAGGATGAGGATGAGGATTTTAAAAGGATTTGGAGATGGGGATTTGGGATGTGGATGGGGTTGGAAGGAAAATTTAGATAAAGGCTTGGTTTACCTTGTCAAAGGAAGGGGAAGGATAGGCAATAGGATATGGATTGGGATTGGATGGAGGTGGGGAGGATGGAATTTTGACACCAAAACTAAGGAAGTATCTAAGCATGTCATCTTTACCATTGTTGAAGTAGTGGGTGAGGATGAAATCAATAGTGGTGGATGGGGATGATGTGGATGGGGTTGGAGGGGAACTTTGGATGGGGGTTTGGTTTCCCTTATAAAAGGTAGGATAAAGAGAACTAATGGATATGTGAGGAGGTATAATAGGGTGGTTTGTGTTAGTAATTGCTTGTGTAGAATGAATTTTATTATGGATAGGTGATTGGTGGAAGATTGGAGAAGGTTGCCCACAATACTCTCACTATCATCATAGGGATCATATTGAAGTTGGAAAACAAGGCTATCCTCCTCATCATCATCATCAATGCAATTTGGGTTACCATTAATCACAAATTTTGGCCTATTTGGGGGAAGATATGGGTTCATGATGTTGGTTTGGGTTGAAATGGATGAGAGTGTATTAGAATAGATTAGGTTAGATGGAGGATATATTAGATGGTTGGACATGGTAGAGTTTTGATTTGAAGAGGAAATTTTGGGATTGATTTTGGATGAGGGTGGAAATTAAGATGATGAATTAGAAGTGGATTAGGGATAAGAATAACATCACCTAAGGATAAATATGGAGGATGAGATTAGATTTGTCGATCAAATGTCAAGATTTGAAAATGATTTGATTTGATGAGAGATGATTCTCTATACTTAAGAGTTGATTGGATTTGATTCCTACTTAAGATAGGAAAAGTTATTAAGTAGGAATTGATGGAATCTGATAACTATACTTAAGATAGACTAACATTCTAAAGCAAGTTTTAATTAATGATGAGATAAAATTAAGGTCTTAATTTTTTATTGGGAGATTAGATTTGAAATGGATGATAGCGGATTAAGGCTAGGATCCTTGGGGGAAGGATTTTGATGGTGATGAAAGGATATGAGGTATAAAGGAGATTAAGTCTTTAACAAAAAAATGATATTGGAGGGATAATTTTTATTAAGTATTGGGGATCAAATATATGGTTGAGATAGATAGATGGATAATGGATGATTAGATTTTGGATGATTTGATGGATTAGATTAGGATTTGGATAGAATGGGATTAGGTTGACAAGGGAATTGGATTAAGATGATGATGAAGGATGCAGGTTAAGGATGATATTGGATAGAGGATACTTAGGACAAAGATGAATGATGAAATTGGATTAAGAAAAGAAGATTTTGATGTGGATTATGGATGATAATTAGGATAAGGACTAAGGCCTTGATTGGATTAAGAAAATTAATTAGGATTTGGTTCCTAAATGGCAGATGAGGGATGGATTGAAGATATATTGAGGTTATTATAATATATGGGATGAGGTCGATTAAATAATTGGGGATGATTAGGGAAAGATGGATGATTAGGATGATTAGGGGGTAATTAGAATGATTAGGATGAAAAGGAATGATTGGGATGAAAAGGGGTGATTATGGATTATTAAGATGAGGTAATTAAGATGGAAAGGAATGAATAGGATGAAGATGGATGATTAGGATGAGAAGGGATGATTAGAATGGAAATGGATGATTAGGATTAGTCTAAGGGATAATTAGAATTATTACGGGGGATGATTAGAATTATTATTGAGGATTAGGATGGGATTATTAGGGTGAGATGATTATGATAATTAGGGATGATAATGATAGTGATTATTTATGACTAGGATGGGATGATTAGGATGAGATGATGGGATACTTAGGATGATTATGGGTGATTAAGATGAAGTGATTAATATGATTAGGAATGATTAGGATAAGAGGATTAGAATGAGATGATTAGGATGAAAATGGAACAACTTGGAGGTGATGTGGAAGCTTGACTTGGAGGAAACCTAGACCTAAGAAAGCAAAGACAAAAGATTTGTTTATATTTTTTGAATATCTATTTTTGGGTTTTTGGTTTTTTTCTTTTTCTATTTTTTTACACTTTATGATTAAGAATGAAAATGCGCAATGAAATGATATAAAAAGATAAAATCCTATGGATCAATTTGGATAAGTGTCTTCTTTTGGATTCAAGTGGGGAAAGTGATCTAAACATTCAAGCACATCAAACACATGAACAAGCCTAACTCAAGTGGGATTATCAATCCTTATAGGCACAAGAAGAGATGGCCAAAATTTCTCAAATAGGCTTTACAAGTTCAACTAGGGGTATCCTCCATACCTCAAGGGTATGTGAGGCCCAATTCGTAGATGAAAGGAAATACTACCAAACAACTAGGAGGAAAGGGTAACCCATTCTCCACCTTCACTTCTCTAAGGTATAAAGTTCTTAGAGGTTTAGCCTAGATTAAAAATATTTTACTTCCAAGAGGTGTGTCTTTTGATTCATCCCCTACTCTTTATACTCCACCTGAACATGGGAGTTGAGGTCATCCCCTAGGGTGATGAAATCCCTCTAAAAAAGAAAACAATATCACATATTTCTAATCCTCAAGATCACACTAGGGTGCAAGAGGAGAGAATAGGCAAGTGAGCCTTGGGGATTAAAAGATACTTGTTTAGTTTAAATCCTACATCCAAATGTGAGGTAAATTTTAATCACAATTTTTAATGAAAAAAATACACCAAAAATAATGATATACAAAAAAAATAGATTGTACCAATGGATTCCTTATGATTTTCTAATAATTTTTTTTTGTTGATTTTTTTTTTTCATATGAGTAAGTTATCAACATTTGAAGTTTGAAAAGAATGGTTGAATTTTACTGAGTACAACTAATTTTTGGAGAAGAATATGAAAACTCTACTTACAACATAGGAAATAGCTTTGAACCATATTTCCAATGCCTTTTGAATTTTAAAAGTTTGATATGTGAGGCAAAAGTTATGCCCGTTTTCATGAAAGTGCTCCTTTAAGGGTGTGCATAGGAAGGAGGGGCTAGGTTGAGCCCTTAAGTGTCTGAGTTAATCCCCCATGTGACTGAGGGCTAGCGATTCCTATGACCTATCCACTAGGTGCCTAAGACTCGATCACCTAGGTGACCAAGGGCTAGCGATTAACATTGGGGGCTGCAGAGTAGCTCCATGTGATCCGGTACTTAGAGATCTTGTGACCAAGAATTGAAGATTAGTGGAGCCCCTAGTCTGTCATATGACTAGGGGCTTAAAAATTTGAAACTAAAATTAAAAAAAAAAAGGAAAAAGCATGGTAGGCGGATTTAAAAGGAAAGTCAAAAATGAAAAAAAGGATTTTATTTTTAATTTTTAAATTTCAAATCATGATATGCATATGATTTAAAAGATTTTTGTTTTTATTTTATTTTAAAATTCCTTTAACAAAAAAGTCCACGGGTATTCCAAACTCGTAGGTCTATGAACTTGTAGGTTTTTGAGGCCATAGGCCTATGTATAGTTCGTGGTTGTATACTCACAATGTATACATAGTAATATACACCCCAAACACCAACATGCCTTGATAGAGGTATACACAAAAAATACCCAACAAAAAAAGATATACATAATGATTATATACCCATTAAAACCCTAAATCACTCGAACATATACTTGTAACAATGGATATACTTTGTGTATATACCTACAAATATACCTCTCTATATATGACAATTTGTGAGTATATTTTTGCAACCAAAACCTTATATTTGTGTGTATATATCGTTAGTAAAGTCCAAAAATATATATTCACTATATATATTTCTTTAGAGTTACAAACAAATTAAAAGACATAGTCAAAACCCTCAACCATACAGTCATATGAATTTCCATATGGTGGGCCATAGGGGCCCTAAAAAATGTTTTTAAAAGTTTTACAGTAAGCAAAATATAGCAAATTTTATGTCAAAATTCATCTCTTGGCCCTCTTGAGCACAATAGTGAGGTTATTTTTGCAATTCAGGACTCCCATAATTTTTTAATTTTGAAACATTCTTTGAAAAGAACTTAACCTGCAAGATCAAATTCATGAAAACTCATGAGGACAAGCGTTAGAAGTAAGGATTCACGCCAGGTTCACCAGAGTGTATTGAATACACATGATATAAATGAAATATTAATCGAATCTATTCTATTCAAACTAAATACATTTAAACTTTAGAATGATCAAGTTAATATATTGATATGTTGATAGATTGGATGTGGTTGCTCATGATTTCAATAGCATGATGGTATAATCAAGATGATTCAATAGAAATTTGGACAACATAACAGTAGCATATGATTAGATTCATGCAAATGGGATGATAGGCCTCTGATTTATAGAATTTTTGAGAGAGATATCAATGGCCAAGATGCATTGAGAGATGGATGACTAGGATTGATTGAGGATTAGGGCTTGGATCAAAGTTTTAGTCATGTGACAAGTGTCACATGAGGGATAAGCTCTAGGTTAAGGATTAGATTTAGGGCAACATCCTTATGTGGATGGATAGGATTAAGACCTGTGTGATATTAAATGAAGGGATGAGATGGAAAGTAGTTTGACTTTTGGCAAGTGTCTAGATTCAATGAATCTAGATAAGGAGTTAGTTAGACATGTGCAGAGGACATTTATCACATCAGGAAATATTTAGATTTTCTTCCGTATAAATGAATATGATGGATAGGATTAAATGGATAAGGATTGAGGAATAAAGTGGAATTAAATAATGGAGGAAAAGGTGATGGAGATTAATTAGCCTAAATTAATTAATTAATTGAGAATTAATTAATTAATTTAGTTGAAGGATTTGAGGATAAAGATAATGGATAAATTAATTAAATAAATGAATATTTATTTAATTAATTGGCTAGGATAAAGTGGGATAAAGTTGATGGGTAAATTAATTAAATAAATAGATATTGGTCACATCTTAGGTGTCTACACATAGTTAACCTTACACAATAGAATATTAATGGGGGAAAAGATTATAGTTCTAAGGTAGGGATAACAAACTCATTCAAATGTGATCTTTGTGGAGAGGTTGAAGAAGATATTGATCTTCGCTTATTCAACTACAACTACAACACTAGATATTGGAAATGGCTTTGCAACAAACTTCAACACTTTCATTCTTGGACATTCCTTCATAGAGAGTCTATTTTTCAATATTCTAGATTATAACTCCATATATCCTTTTTTGGAATTTCTGGCTTGAACACAATAGTAGGTGTAGACACCTAAAATGGGCTAGTACATTTTCATCTTACCATATCATAATTATCCTTATCATTTCTTCTATGTATTAATTAAATAATTTTTTAATTATTTAATTAAGCTAACATTTTCCTCTTTTCATCCATATTTAATTATCTTATCCTTATCATTTCTTCTATATATTAATTAAATAAATTTTAATTATTTAATTAAGCTAGCATTTTCCTCTTTTCATCCATATTTAATTATCTTAATCTTTGTATCATATCTAGATTAATTATTACTCATTGTTCCAAATTTGAGACACATGAAATTCAAATCCATATTAATCTTATTCTAGTCTTCAATTATTGAACTAAGTAGATTTACTTTCTCTTTACATTTCTATATTCACTTATTACAAAATTAACAAGAGCTACAGAGCAGCGAGGTTCCTGCCAAAATGTGCAAGAACAGTTTTATTTGTGTTTGCAACTTGTTTAATTTCAACTAAAATCTACAGCAAGAAGTAGTTCCAACAGACCCTGATTCAAGTATGTCATGTGGAATTTAACAGGGTACACAATACCAATGGATCGGCATTATGTATTTTGCCATTATATATTAGTTTGGAGGAAACTGGATTTAATCTATTAATCTTCAACTTGATTACAACACCTTTTTGTGCTATGTACGATGCAAATCTTAGTGCATCAATCATTCATTTTGCATGACTGTGTGACCTTTTAATGAAATATTTGCAATAGCCCTGCAAAAGTGCCATTGCAGTTGCTGTCGTCATGTTATACACAAAATTCCATGGCCATTGCATTCAAACAATGTTGCAAGGTTGTTCTGTCTGAACATGGAATGGCCTCTTGCAGCTATGGTTTCAAATATGATGATGAACTTTGATCAGTTTACAAGATTCAAATTATCTTCTATGCCGACGAATCAAAAAGAACTCATTACACATAAGAATGCACATGCCATTGTAACATAAACTATATAATCTTGAGCAGGTTATGAAATAAAGTATGTTAATTTAAGCTATTGCCTATTACACTTACTAGATTACATAGGCCAAAAATTGGTGGAAAATTTACTTCAGGTACGTCTAAAACAGAGTTAATACAAGGAAAAAAGTCCAGTTCAATAACTAAATAAAGATAATATTAGAGAATATACCCTGTAATTGTTACACCAAAGCCCTACCACATGTCTGCTTGAGTTATGGGTTTCCTTATTGTGGTGCCAAAGATTTGAAACATGGATAGTCAATTACAATCATGCTCAATTACTTTAACAACCTCAACCTTTGAATGATTTGGCTTAATTAATGGTTTTACACAGTGTTTAGGGTTTAGTTTTAGGGTCTAGCTTGAGCCCTGGCCTTGGTTTTCCTGTGAGTTTAAATACATGTGATGTATACTTGGATCTCCTATTGGCATTGTGGACAATTAGTCTAAATTTGTTTGGTGATTTGATCTCAATGCTCTCTGTCTATTACAACATTTGCAGACCTTCTTGTAGTGAGGAGATTTGGACCTATGTTACACTCTTATAAAAAAGTGTTATCCACTGTCAATTTATGACGACCTTATGAAACATTCAACTATTTCCAAGAAGCTTAGAGGCGTTGCAAGTGAGGTTGAAGCTAAAATGGAATGACATCTCCTATATATATGGTTATTTTGAATATCTTTGCATTATAAGGACAACAATACTGTCAACCTTGCAACTATTATAGATTCAAAAATTCCTTTTTATAAAAAATAATTCGTTTTTCTACTTATTTTGAACAAAACATTGCAATATTTTTAGGAAATTGTCCTTGCACTTCATAATTATTAAAGATGTAAAATTTTGCAACCCATAGCCTAGCTATCCTCCCAGATTTGAATTGGAAAGAGTTTTGATCATCCAGAAAAACTGATTTTAAGATTTATGTGCAACATGGACAGAATTTGTGTCAATACTCACAAATCACACAAGAAAATCACAAATCTTTCCAGGACAAAACTGAACTATAATTCAGTGATATGGTATCCATCCACTGATATTGGGATAGAGAATACATTTCAGTGATGTTGGGTCCCACATGTTGAACACCCTGCCAATTGTTACCACTAGGATCATCTGCACTTTGAGCCCATATCGTAAGGGGCAGGAATCTTAGGTTTGTATATAGAACATTTATGGCATACTCTGTAGAAAAAATAACACAATATAAAGTAAGCCACAAATCAATTTCACCATAATTTGCAGAAATATACAATTTCCTACACACAATCTTTTAAACTAATTCTAGCAAGTGCTATAAAATTCAATAGAATGAATAAATCCAAACCTTGCCTGTTACAAACATCAAGAGTTAAAATAGCTTTGTTAATTTTTATACATTTATAAGAGCAACCTTTTCTGGAACAAATATTTGAACAAATATTTGAATAATCATAATACTCACCTTAGCAAGATTGAAAACTTTGATGCATGTCTCCAATAAACTTGGTGGTGGCTGATGAAACCTACCCCAAACATGGTGTACATTGGAATTGATTATGTGCATGATTATACCAAAAATTAAATCAAGATACAAGACAATTTAAGCTAATCTAATGTTGTATTTAGGCCTGGATAGCTGGGGTAGGGGAAGGCTTGTATAGTCTGTTTGGTTGTATATTTTTTCAAAGCTTACTATGGTAATTTAGTTTTGGAATTTTTACAAACTAAGTTCACTCATGACACATCCATTAAAACTGTCCAAACAATTATGGTGTGCTGCAGCCATCTGGTTGGTGCGCAAATAACCACCATGTCAATGATATGCACCAATAGCTAGTGTAGATGTCTATGTTCATTTTGTTATCACACTAGAGCAAAAAGTAAAGAGGAAATGTATCAATGTGTTGCCTGCATTAAAGAAGGAAAGATTCTACCATGAATTTGTTGAACAATGATGGAGACAACACTTGCCCACTTCAACATTAGCTTCTTCAATCAAGCAGCCATTTAGAAAGGCAGTAGAAATTTTCTACTAATATCCGTACTCATCTGCCCTGTTGAAGTTGACTGTTTATTCAAACGAGATATTTGTGTGCTTGCTTATGGCCAATTTAATATACATTTTTTTATATCTTGTATTTTGTTTGGCCCTTTTCTTCAAATGTCATCTTAGTCACCCGCTTTGAATTATGCATGCCTGTTGAGACTAAATAATATGGTTGGGTTTCAAGGCAAATGTTTTAAATGATTATCAATATATTTTCTACTATGCTTTGTCTGCATGTTATGTTTTGAAACATCCTTCTTTTGGTGAGCAGGTGGACATAGAATTAGCAGAGGAACAAACATTCAGATCAAGAGTCAATATTAGTATGCTCTCGTTATTGTGTAAAGAGAACCAAGTGGGAGAAGTTTATGCACTGCATTGGACATAAAAGTGCTTGACTAGTAACAGAGTTAAAATAAGCTGGTTGGTGCCTAATAAGCATCTATTGCCTCTAGTTATATGGATATGAATGACCTAATTTGGGAAAGGAGGTGGTCCAAGATAATGATTTTGAAAAGAAACTCAGGCCAGAAGTCATTCTTGCAGGCAAAATTGGTGTTACATTTGATGCTATTGGTTCACTGGAAAATGTTAAGGAATCATTGCAAGAACTTGTAATGCTTCCTCTGCGACGTCCAGACTTGTTCAAAGGGGGGCTTCTAAAGATAAAGTCCATGATTTTGTATGAAGAGTAAATATCACTTGACATTTGGTATCAAGAGGTATTATATTTAACAGTAGCCCTTTGTTTTTATATCATATGCAGCCATGCAGAGGCATTCTACTTTTTGGACCACCTAGGACTGGGAAAACAATGTTGGCAAAGGCCCTTGCCACTGAAGCCAATGCTAGTTTCATTAATGTCAAGATGTCTACCATAACTTCAAAGGTACAAACTACATATTTCTTTATTGATTTGCTAAAAAGAAGCAGCTTGTGAATCCATATATAAATAAAAGGTTTTACTAGTTCATTGGCTGCCAAAGTTGCTCCTACTGTTATTTTCATTGATGAGGTTTGTCATTGCCTTTTCTAAGATGCCAAGATCTTTTGCAATATTCATTGAGGAGCTCTTCTGTTTGGGATATGTATTGTAATAATGTTTGCAAATCCATATTTGGTTTGTCTCTGCAGGTTGATAGCATGTTAGGCCAAAGGTCGAGATTTGGTGAACACGAGGCAATGAGAAAGATAAACAATGAGCTTATCGCTCACTGGGATTGTTTACTATCAAAGTCCACAGAGCATGTTCTTGTTTTGGCTGCAACTAATAGGCCCTTTGATTTGGATGAAGCTATAATCAGACGATTTGAGCGAAGGTGATCCAGAAAACATTACTTCAATCTGAATATAACTTTCAAGCATATTGTTCTATTATATGATATATATTTAGAATTGGCTTTGGATTTATGTTAATTATGTTTGTTTCATCGAACATTGTATGTCCTTTTAATGGCCTTTTATAGAATCATGGCGGGACTCTAAATACTGAGAATAGATAAAAGATTCTTAAAACACTGTTGGCAAAAGAGAATATTGAGGAAGGATTTGATTTCAAGGAGCTTGCAATAATGACCAAGGGCTACAGTGGAAGTGACCTCAAGGTGGGTATTTATGCCCCTTGAAAGCGAGCCAGCAAAATCTGTAAGTGAACATATCCATAACTTCCATAAAAATTATATTTTTCATTTCTGACATCATTAGAAAAACCATATCTAGTTTTTGGTAACTTGATAATATATTTTTGATTGAGAGCAAGCCAATCCATTTTACCATACTTTATTGTGTCTCATACATTTCTCCATAGGATTATAATTGTCATGTCTCTTACCTTACTTTCACTTGTTGGCTTTCAAGTCTGCAAAAGAGGTCTAATTTCTTTATTTGAAAGAAACAACTAGCTGCATAGATGGAGCTTGTGTTAAATGGGACTTTGAAACTAGAAAGACACCAAACACAACCGAGCTTGCAAACCAAAAAGTAGGGTATTCTTATAGATATAGAGGTGAATATTCAATAACCGGTTGCAAATTTGTCAGTATCAGATAATGACTTGAATATTATCAATTGACTGAAGTTGATGTTGGGTTAAGATGCATGTGTCTAAGCGTAGGAATATTACCAATTTGGATCTGCAGCGTCTCACCAGGCATTTGGACTTCAACGAAGAACTAAAATTTGAAGTTTTCAGGAGAAAGATTGTTAGACATTAAAATAAAAATATGTTTTAACATGTTTTAATAGCATAATATTGTTATGATGTACTTAATCACTCAAAATATTTCAGTTTGGCAAGAGGAAGTATACAACCTAGCTAAAGAAAGCTCATTAAAATTTCTCCTATTGATATCTCACATCTGATAAGCCATAAGACATTCAAACAAACATGTTTTTCAAGTTCTATATTATTTATCACTAAAATTTTAGACTGGTGGCAGTGAGAAAACATTTCCTAATCCAAAAATGGCATTTTTTGCAGGTGCTATACTATATATCACAAAAGAGTTTGATCTGGATGCAACCACCACAGGATTATTAGTTTCTATCAGTATTATAGGACGTCTGTGCACCACTTTGATGGCTGGAGTTTTTGCTGACACATTTGGAAGGCGCAAGATATTATTTATGGCTAGAATTCTCTATCTGTTGAGTGCCCTTACAATGGCCTTATCTCCTACTGTTTATATTCGAATCACAACTCGACCTTTGGTTGGATGTGCTTATGGTTTATCTACAACCATATTTCCCCTTCTCATATCCAAGACAGCTCCTTTAGAAATTTGAGGTCAACTTTCACAGCCTAAGTCTTTTTACTTTCCCTTAGGGATATAGCTAGTTGGAGGCTTATGATAGCAGCTTTAGGTGCTCCTACTTTTGTCTACATTTCTTTGTGCATTCTATACCTTCCAAAGTCTCCAAGATGGCTGGTAAGAAAGGGCAGAATGAATGAGGCAAAGCAAACACTACGGAGGCTCCTCAACAAAGAAGATGGTACAGGTATATGATATAAAAATCCAAGGCAATAGAATATGTATATGTGGGATATCATCTGATTTATTCTCTGGATTTGTAGATAACTTTTGTTGCGACTAAATAGATCAATTTTTGTTTTGGCCATTCAAATGATCTTTGCATTGGTGGTAGAGGGATTAGGGAATGGAAAAGATGTTACTATAGAGGAGTATGTGGTAGAGCATGCATAAGCTATAATGGGAAATGAACACCAGAAGAAAGATGGTGAAAAATTCAACTGTATGGCCTTGAGGAGGACTCAATAGCCAAGCCAGTCTCTTATGTGGAATCAACACCAATAAACTCATAACATTTAATTGACTCTACAGTGGCACTCATTGAAAGTTTTCAACAAATTCCTGCTTTTGAAAATATTGATCAAGTCGATGGGGTTCATGAAAGTTCACAGTGGGATGTGGAGAACCAAGATCATGAAGATCAAACTGATTCTGAAGAGGATGAAGAAACTCCAAGTGTTTTGGAAGAGTCAGTACCTAGTACTCCTTTGTTTGACCATGAATGGGGGGCATTGACAGGTTTAGTAGCAATCAAGATAATAGTTTAAGGATTCCCTTTCTTTCACAAAATAACTCAAGTTATGTTGAACGTAAATCAGCTAGAGGAAAAGTGAACTGGAGTACTGAATTTTTAAACAATTTGTAGTCTTCTGGAAATGTGAAAAACTCTAGTAAGAACAGTGGTCATATGAAATTTTCTATGAATGGTTATCTTCCCGAGCAAAGTATTGGATTGGGAGGTGGTTGGCAAGTGGCATATCAATTGCAACAGTCTGAATCAAATCAGAGTGCAAGTTTAAAGAGAGTTTTTATGTATGCTGGATCTGTCTCTAACATCCCTTCAGCTGTGGGTTCTATAAGATCAATAAAATCATTACCTGGTTTAGAAGGACGTGAATCCATGCAATTTTCTGCTTTGGTGGGTGAGCCAGCCTTGTCTTTGACACAGAATAATTGCGGCCCATCATCAGAAACTATTGTTAGACCTGCAATTATGCATCCTTCACAGATATCTACAAAGGGTATCCGCTGGTCTCATTTTCATGATGTAAGAGTGAAAAGAGCTCTTACAGTTGGAATGACTCTTCAATTGCTACAATAGGTAAGTTTAATTTTCAATCATATTTTTTGGGTTTTTCTGAATGTTGTTGATTGATATTTATCATATGGCAAGAACCCTCATATGTTTTTATTTGGGTTTGTACAGTTTTGTGGTATCAATGCAATCCTCTTTTATACGCCTAGTTTTCTTAAGGAGGCTAAAGTTGATGAAGTGCTAAGTCATATGATAAATATTGATAAGAACTCTACTACAATTTTGGCTAGTGCCATAAGCTCTATGCCAAGGTTGGTCTTTATTCTCCTGGGAATGTGGTTGATGGACCGTGCAAGAAGAAGATAATTTTAATGCTAAGCAAGCCATGTCCATTCATGTGGGAATCTAAAGTAATGTTTGAATTTTAATTTTGATGTGTAATTCCTTGAGTGAAGTATATAAATTGGTCTTTCCTTGAATATTCATTCTTGTTAATGAGGAGTTCTAAAGTTGAAACTAATTCTTTTTTGTTTCTTTAATTGCTTGTTCTGAAATCAAAACCAATTTTATGGTTGCAGGGCAATACTTCTATACACTACTCCAATATTATTTCTTACAATACTGATAATGAGTTTGACAAAAGTGATTCATCTAGCAAGTGTTGTTCAGTCACTTGTCTTAATTGGGTGTATAATGGCATTTTTGAGTTTCTTCAATATGGGATTTGGTGCAGTACCAAATATTGTATGTTCTAAAGTTTTTCCAACAAATGTTAAGAGGAGTGATGAGAGTCATTTATGTCCCATTTTATGCCATATTTTAGCCTATTTCATATACCTTCATACCCATTCCCACATTCCATTTCCGTTCCATATCATACCATTTTACCATTTTATGTTGCATATGATTAAATATATATAAGTGGTATTTAATATAGTTTTGGATAAAATATGGAAACTAATTATTGATTGTCTTTACTAATAAACATTATGATTTCAATCCTTGGAAAATAAAGCTTGCAACATGCAAATCACAAGAACTTTTGTCACTTTTTATGCAGAATATCTTTCTGTCACTTTCTAACCAGGAATTTTTGTGTATTACTTTTTGAACAACAATTTATTTATGTCATGACATCAGCCTCCAAGATGGCATCAATTACCTCTTCAAAATAAGCACAAGAAACCAAAACAATGTTTAAATTCATGGACAACAACAAATAGATTAAAATACACTCAACCAAGGCTCCATGTGTGCTATTCTTGTGGATGAGGGAAGGAAACCCGTGATGGAGGTGTGTTGCTAAATCGCTGGAGAAAAATTTGCAAATCTTCACGTCTGCCTTTTACTAGACTTTATGTTTGTATTATTTAGCTACAGGGGTTCATTTCATGATAGTCTCTTTGCACATCATCGCTATTTTCCATACAAAGAGAAGAATTTATTATAACAGCTGTGCTTGCTAGCTGTGTGGAGGAGAAAAACGAAATCTTCTTCCCATTTCCATCTTCAGTTATAATGAGGCTATTTTAATTTGTGGTTAGTGAAACATATTTTTTGTCTCTTCTAGTTTGTTGGCCATGGGCCAAAACAAACCCAATATTTTATGTATTTCATAGTTACAAACAATGTATATATATTTACACATAGTGTAAGGGAGTAGATAGACTTTTTGGCATCGGAGTCCTGTATCAAACTTTTGATAAATAAAATAGTGTTTATTCTGATTGAGGTAGCGTAGAAGGCTCTCGTCCCATATCACCTACAAACCACAGAGCAAGGGCCCACTCCTTGGTGAAGCACGTTTCAACATTTCTTTTTACTGTTAATATTTTTGTGTGTTATTTATTTTTTGTTTGATTTAATTTTAATAGCTTTCAAAATTTAATAGTTGTGTGATTTAAATTCCAACGTCTTTATTATACTTTAGTTTGATAGAAGATTTCATGATTCCAGTTTGGAATGTAATATTTCTTTAAAGTTTGATTTCATTATTTTTAATTTGGTGAAGTGTGTTTTATTTTCTGTTAACAAACTGCTATCACAGTTAACAGTTCCTGGCACAATTCTGATAGTAAGATGGAAAACATTCAATTTGATTCCTAGTCTTTTGTGTGTTCTAGTTGCATCCATCCCCACTTAATTCACTACTTTCCTCCCTTAGGTATACTACTGCAACACTTCTCGCAAGCTTATGATCCTCAGATTGACACTTAGACCAAGTTGAATCTAGTTTATTATTTACCCTAGTTTTGGCCTATCAAGGAGTATGCCTGGGAATTTGTGAACTGACAATGTTCCTTTGCACCACAATTGTGACATTATCTTTCCCGCACTCAACAATTTTTTTGGAGGCCCGGTGGTTTTTGAACCTTTTTCTATCATGAGTTTGGTCTCTTGGGTTTTCACATATCTCAAGGTTCCGAAGACTAAAGGAATTCCTTTGGAAATTATCACAAAGTTCTTTGTTGTGAAGAAATAGGGAGTAAACAAAGAGAACACAAATTAAAAGGAATTCTATAAAAGAAAGAGTAAGAAAGTGAATTGAAACTAAAGGAATTCTTTAGAGAAGTGAAATTGGTGAAAGGAAGGAACACATTTTTCTATCAATTTTGAAATGTATCATTTAGCAGAGAGGAACTCAACCAAATATGGTTCTCTTGACCTGATTCTTCAAATTAGAGTGCCACCATTTTTGAGATTAGTATTGGTCTTCATAATAGAAAGAGGGAAATAAATTCATATTGTTTCACATACAAACAATAAGAAGGCCTAATAAACAAGGCATGCCCAATTCTATAGCAGGCACTTCAAACAAGTCAACAAAGCAAAAAAATGCCAAACACAACCATCACAACAGAGCTTGTAAATTAAAAAGTAGGGTGATAGATGACACAAAAACACAAACAAAAAAAGGTAGATAAAGACGCGTGAGACTCACCATACAATGTAGAGGCATAATGAGTGTATAAGATTTTTGATCAAGCAGTTATGTGCTTTTTATGAACTTTGTATACTCTATGGCCCTGTTTCAAAATTACACAATCCATTATCACTCCATTATTGAAACCCCAATTTTTTAAAGAAAAAACCCTCTAAATGAAAGTTAAAATCGTCTCAGAATGACATAGTCCATGTTTCTTCCATGAAAAAGCAAGAAATGATTAGAAAGAAAGATAGTGTAGCGAAGCCCCTATGAATCTTGAGAAATGATTCAATAAATTCCTTGAATTTGCCTCATGTAGATTGTTTACTAGGATGTGCTTCCCTCTTCGAAATGGGTCAAGATAGATAGCTTGGGGACTGCCATAAATTAGAACAACATGAAATTGGGATGTGGCTTTGCAAGCTAGGTGACAGTTCTTCAACATGCGTAAACTCCTTCCTCCTGCCTCACAACATTCAAGGGAGCCTTTGACAATTTGTAGACCCTTTTCCACCTCCAATCTGAGAGTGCCAAAATAATTTCAAGCAATATTTTCCATAAAAAATGTGCAACTTCACTGATGTAAGTTAGAAATATGAAACAAATATTGAGAAGAGGTGAATGCTGATTGGTTGATGAACTAAATTCTAATCACTATTTAAAGCATCCCCCCTCCACAATAGTTTCATGGTAGGAACTAACAAGAGTTGTGCACTAGCTGGAGTCCCCACCTTGAGCATTTCTGGGTGTATGGGAATGGTGTTGAGAATAGTTAATAGTAGGATTGAGGTTAGAGTATGTTGTGCAATGTTTGAGGCTGCATATAATGAGTTGCTATGCCTTTCGACATGGTCATAAGTACTGATGGGTATGTTTATTGATCTTTCTATTTTTAAAACTTAAATCTCCATGTCATGTAATATTTCATGTGAGATAAGGTTTCCAGTTTTATAGCTCATAAAAGTCTTAAAACAGTATTATATGCAATGTTACAGTAGTATACAAAACACAAATCGCAACCCTAACCTTTTATTTCAATGTTATAAGTGTGTCAAGTGAAGCATAATTCAAAAACAATATCATCACATGGCAAGTCAAACTGCAAAATACAGAAATGGGAGCCAAACTTGTCCAAATTATTCTTTTCTGACTATGAAGTCAATACAAAAAATCATTTAAGACAAAGGGAACATGACAGATCAATAGAGTATTACTCTATTACATGATGATGTATGAATGTCCATGACATTGCATTGAAACTCTATTTGTAAAACTATAGCTAGAGCATGTTATTTTGGCTTTTGAACATAGACAAAAAAACCTTCAATCATGACAAATTAAGAGCTAGTTATATGAGATTGTGGCATAAGTACAAACAATTTACAAAATTTGCATATCAAAACTAAAGTTAAAAGCAATAATTATTGAGCACAGTTATGTGAAGCTGAGGACATACATCAAGACTACCAACTTAACTATTTTAAAAGATGCACTGATTTTATAACTGATATTTAATTTGTTGCATCCCATATAGTATACAAATAGGATAATTAAAAGAATTATATCCAGTCTCAAAAATTGGTTACTAGTAAACTGAATATGCAACCTCAAAAATTGGTTACCAGTAAACTAAAAATAGCCAATAAATACGATTTATATCAATCCTTAATCGAAATATGATTTATCACATAGAAGGAAACATTATGTTATATTCAATTTTATCAATGCAAGCAAAAAAAAAGCACTTGCCATTAGAACTGGACCATAAATAAATGCAACATAATGAACCATAAAAATCACATAAATAAATTGGGCAAATTTATCAAAAGAAAGATTTATAATTCCTAGTCAATAACATAAATTCGATTAACATATTTACACATGTAAAGTATATCATGGAGATCATCCAAAAGATTAAAATATATGTCTTTGCTGATACGTAACTCTCAAACTTGAGAAGTGTTGGAAGTTTTCTACAGTGCCCTTGTCCTTGTCCTTGGAAAGCTTTTTGGTTTCCCCATTCCTCATCTTGGAATGAACACCTCGCTATAATCTATAATCAACTTATTGGTGGGAAATGTTTCTGTGACATGTTCAATTACATGGTCACCCACAATGTCAATAAATGGTTGACCATAAATCCTGGAGGCATATGTACAACAAAGCACAAGCCGAGGGTAACAATAAGGCTAGTAAAGCAAGATTAAATGCACTAATTCGATTTGATAGTCACTCTCAACCACATTGGAGTACCATGTCCATGCTTTGATTTCAATTTTAATCTTCCTATCAATACAATTACCTTTTTCAAATTGAACACCCCATCCATACTAATATGAATCATCATCCATAAACCTCATAAGTGTTAATTCTTGACACAATACATTTGATTTTGTGAATTCTCACAATTCTCCACTTTGATTAGTTAAAATAGATAACAATCTATGTAGCCACCAAAAAATTATAAGTTTTCTACCATTATGCATTTTGCATAATTATATAAAATATATTTGGACATGAATTTCAAAAATCGAATACAAATTTTCTTACCTTTTGTGCTTAACATCAGTGGTAAACACCATTTTTGTGTTTATTTTCCCTGCTATTGATTGGTTGTTCAGTAATGTAAGGCTTCACAGTTCATTATAGGAGCCACATAGCTAATATTAGTTGTTACTAAGTTTTATGAATTTCACAAGCATGATAACTTTAGATATTTTTTAGTCAATATTTTGACACTAAATATTAACAAATTGAAATGCCCCAAGATCTTGAATACAGAAAACTATCAACCCCAAATAAAAAAGAAAAAAGATATTTGAGCATTGCTTACTTAATGAGCTTAAAAAAAGATGTAGTACTAGCATTATGCATAAATAAATGACAACTATGTTCAAAAGGACATAAAATTTCTATTTTGCATACCCGGTGTGTTTCAGACCTACATTCAATATATGTTGCCGCTCTTCAATTGTTCACACTACAAATTAACAAAGAAAGACAACTTGATATTGACTTTCCATTAACATAACACCCAAATATGAAACAATAATACAACTTAAGCTAATAAATTACCGCATCCACCCCCATTATAGAATCTCAAGTAATAAACAAAATTTGTTGCACACAGGACTCAATATTAGAAATTTTGACCAAATTTTCAATAATCATGCTTTTTTTTGTCGATGTTTTTTTCCAAATCCAAGCTCAGAATGAGTTTATCACATTAGATTCTCAATATTAAGGTGTTGCTCGTCTACTTATATCATATTCTAGAAGATATTGTAGCTTTAGTTTTCTTCCCTATTTAGGTTTGCTAGCCTTGAAGGCGTTAGCTAGCCTTGATTCCTCAGTATCGAATGACAAGGAAAGATTCTAGAGTCTTAATGTACCATCTACAAAACATGTTGGAGTTCTATTTTTATTTGCAATCTTCATATACAAATTATTGGCTTGTTAGTTTGAAAGACATAGATGTGTCATTTATATTTGTGAATTAGACATGACATTTGCAGCTCAGGGTTTGACCTGCATCTTACATGGTTTGAAAATAAACTTTAAATTCTTTTAGAGTTGCAAATATCCTCTAGTTTCAAAATGGTCAAAATATTTTAATAAATTCTCTACAAACCTATTTTCTAGATCATTGGCAAGTTGCAACCCATGCTTCTATATAAAAAATGTGGCATTCACAATTTTCCCTTCACCTTGTACTTTGGACATAGAGTGAGCAATCAAAAGAGAAATAAGTTTAATAGTCCATTACACACCTTGAACAGCAAGTCTGCAAAAGCTATAATAGTATCCTTTCATGTAATACCAAATATAGTGTAGACCATACAAAACAAATGCAACATTTTATTGTCAATGCATATATGACTAAAATATAACTTGTATTGAAGTTGACCAGCAATGCAATACATATTTTTGAAGAGCTGCAAGACAGACAATCATGATCACTCATTACTCACCTCGATGAAAACAACGATGTGGAAGTTGTTAGATTATTGCTTAATTCTGAATTTCTACGTACCCTAGATCCTATATAACAAAAGCAAAATTTTATTATCAATGCATCTAACTATATATTTGGGAAAAGAAACATAATAACTTTAAAGTGACCAATAAATGGAATGGAGGAGCTAATAGCTAGGAAATGTGTAATAGTCAAACTTTGGTTGTTGAAGAGTATTTGCAATTCTTTCTATTTTTGTAAGAATGATGTAGCCAACATAATTTGTTCAACATGTGTCGACTATTTACATGATTCTTGCATGCAAATAATCGCTTGCAAATTGAGCAAAATTTTGCTAGTAATAAGTAGAGCATCCATGTTAAACAAGATCTACTCAAAATACATTTAGCTTATATATCTATATATATGTATGTATATAAATGTATATATATGTACATATAAATGTATATATATATATATATATACACACACACACACATATACATATACATATATATACACACACATATACATATACATATATATATATATGTACATATGTATATATATATACATATGTATATGTACATATATACATATATATATATACATATATATATATATATATATATACATATATATATATATATATATACATATATATATACATATATATATACATATACATATACATATATATAAAGAAAATTCTGCTTCATCAATTTGTAAGTAGCACTAACCTTGTGAGATCCAAGGGAATCCTTCTTTATCAATTTGTAACTAGCGATAAAAATTTTCTTTCAAGAGCATCATGCATTGAAACATAGAATATTTGTAACCATAGCAAGGAAATCATTAATTACATATGACCTAATATATAAGAATTATAGTTTGAGATGGACGATCCATATGCCCAATACTCAACAATTGTCATGATATAATATATTGCAATTACAAAGGTAAATTATGAGTAGAAGGCCTTGCATAGTTTCTCTATTGCTGCTTGTTGCGATGTAGCTTGCAACATGGGAGGAAGTTAAAAGTTAGTGATAGGACAAACACCATACAAAACAGGTAAGTTGAAATTTTCAAATATATTTTTATATGCCGATTCAGCAAAAACCTGCAAAGTGAGAGGGGGAAATTTGTATACCATTGTCAATTTTGTGTGTAGACTTTTGCATAGCGAAGCTATTTTCTTCTCACTGTATTCTCATAATAGTTTTTGATTTATCCATGAAATATGTCTTCTCTTTCATTCTCTTCTACAATTTAGAACAAATGTATTGAATACCACCAAAGAAAAGGTCGTAGGACAAACATGGAAAAAAACACATAAGTTGAAATTATCAAATATATTTTAATTTGCTGATTCACCAAAAACCTACAAAATGAGGGGGAAATTTGTATACCATTGTCAATTTTTTCTGTAGACTTTTGGGTGGCAAAGTTGTTTTCTTGTTGCTTCGTGGCCATAATAGCTATTGATTTGTCCATGAAATATGTCTATGCTTTCATTCTTGCAATGATGAATAAACTGAATTTGCTTAGAAGAATGAGTTGTTACCATTGTACAAATAGGATTATACATTGCCTATTTTGTAAACTCATGGTACAACATCACTCTCTTTAGCAGGTTCAAATTACTCATCATTGCATGCAAAATGTGGAAGCATAGACAATGGAGTTGACTGTTTGACAAAATGCAACACTAGTTGAAATGCATCTAGAAAGAAAGAATCAAAGAAGCTGATTTGTAGGTTCAAATGCTCATGCACTGGTACATGAGCCAAGAATGTTGATTCGATTGTCTAAAAAACATTTTATAGTTGAGGGTATTGCTTAGATCAAGTTATTAAATTTTGGGTCGAAGTTGAAATATTAAACTTTTTTAATGCAACATTGGTTTTATTGTTTGTAGATTTGTGTTGAGTAGCAAATGAGCAATGCAAAGTATAAGTGAAAAATCTTCCAAATGCGTGAGAGCCCAAGTGATGCTACTTTTCCCACCGCAAAGAAACATTTTGACATGTGGTCTGAAAGAAACACAATCAAGGAAAATGTAAAACCAAATCCTCTACGCCTATGTAAAAATGCATGGTATGTACATCCATCAACACATAATGACATTATAGTTGGGAATGCTTGACAGTCATGCATGCACAATTTGGAGCAGAAAATATTTAGCAAAATGTCTCAAAACAATTCCATGGTTTTAGGCCTTGAATGCAAATGTAAATCCAACTTCTAACCTTTTAAGATGAATCATAAACAAGCCATGTGAATTGTTTGACATAATGCATCAAAGAAATGCCATCTGATAGATAAGAAATGCAAGCTGTTTGATATAATTCCTTAAAGAAAATTGGTCTAATGCAATGCGTAAACAACATAAGTAGTCATTTGTGTGTAGAGCCGATGCAACTGTACTCCATGAAGAATGCCACCTAACCTTCGCTGCCCTAAAGCTTGATTTACAACAATTTCTAAATGTGAAAAAAAAAACCATAGGAAAAAAATATGCGAGCCAATCAGAAATTTGCAGTCATAACTCATCTACTACAAGCTTCTAGAGTGCTTCAATATACTATGGCTCAATTACTGAGCCTGATCAACAGATTTGTGGTTTTGATGTGACAACTTGCATAGAGGTACTTGAGTTTTGCTTCAGTTTGGTTTTAACTTTTTTGTTCCATTTGAAGGTTTCTTCACAATTGATGAATCACGCATTTAACTATTTGTCTGCAGGTGATTGAGCACATGGAGGAAGATTAGGCATTCAAATTTCAAGAGTGTGTTCTTGGTTCGTTGTGTCCTCGCATATTAATGGTCTCAACACCCAATGTAGAATACAATCCCATACTCCAAAGAAATGTTTCAGGTGGAAAAATTGAAGGGGAAGGTGAAGAGTCTATGTTAGATGCTGAAGGTAAAGGTGACATCCCTTGTAGGTTTCAGAATGATTATCATAAGTTTGAATGGACAAGAAAATAGTTAAGTGACTGGGCACTTAATCTAGCTTCACAATATGGCTACAGTGTTGAATTAGCGGTGGCAGTGGTTCTAGTGAGACAAAACTTGAATTTGCCTCTCAGATTGTTGTCTTCAAAAGATCCCCTACTTATGAAGCAATACATGTTAGAAAATGTAGAGGTTGTAATGAGGGCTATAATGAATCAAACATTAGTGGCCCTTATACAGAAGTGTGGAAATGGAGAGTAGGCTAAGAATTTTGTAAAATTAGGTCCTATTGGTTGCTTTTGAGATAATTTGTCTCAAAAATTTTGTTCTGTTCTTCATCATATACTAATTTGTACTAATATGATCTGTTATGTCCTAGAGAATGGAAACTATATACTTGTCACATACCGAGAAAGCAAAAATGAGCTTCAAGTTTCCACAGTCAAGCAAATATGAAACTGGAGAATGCATTATCTGGATTTAAAACTGCCTTGTCTATGTTATTGTACAAATGTTACATGTTAAAATGGGCAAGCTGCCATATCTAAATCCAGGAGCTGCATGCCCCAATGGCCAAAGCTAGGTGCAAATCATGGATGAATTTAACAGAAACAAATTTTGCTTTATCATGGCATGTAAGCTGAAGGACACCTAGCATGGTGAATTTACCTATCACAAAAAATAGAACATTGGAAGTTTTCCTAAAAATTGAGGCACGCATCTTGTATATTCCCTCATTAATTAACAACTAAAAATAAATGGAACTAGAAACCCTATTCTACATAGATTTTTTTTTTTTTTTTACACTAATCTCGCTCTACAAGTGCTGAATTCAATTTTCACCAACTATTTAACAAATGCATTTGAGAAAATCCTAATTTGAAGCTGAAAACATTGAACTTGTCCAAAAAGATGAACTTGCAAATTCATTCAATTCAAATAAGCAGTTTGTGTAGCTACTGCATAAATTGAAAGTCCTAAATTCAGAAGGAAAACACAACATTTTTTGAGAAAAACAATTCTATATGTCGAATGCACAACAAAAGTTCCAAAATTCGAGCTTTACAAGTTCTAGCATTTGGTTACAAGAGTTTGGCTAAGAGCTTTTTTCCCTAGAAACCTAGTCCTCAGTTTTTTAGTACCAGAAAATAAACTATTGGGTATCATAGAAAGTTGCGCAAATGCACTCTATGGCTTGCCATGGCATTCCATCACCGACACCACATTTACTTGAGACATTTTCCTAAACAATTCATTGCTTTGTCTATGCTACCACATTTTTCATACATCTCTACCAAAGCATTTTATCAAACAGTTTAGTGCCTTGCTGCCATGGCTAAAAGCGTAAAACAAATGCTTTCGAACAAGCTATGGATGCTTGAAACAAATCTATCTAAGCAAAATAGTGAGCAATAGCATAGATAAGGCAATAACATGTTTGGAAAAATGCATCAAAGAAATCTAGTCTCAAGGGTTTGGTTGTTCAGTTCCTTCCATTAACCGAGACGATATAATAAAAAAGTTGCAAAACAATCCTCAACAAGAAGAAAAAAAATGTAGAACAAGCGCCTGAAAAGGAAGGAGATTGGAAACAAAAGATGAGCAACAAAACACAGAATATCTTATATCATCAAATACTCGCTACCTCAAACTGAAAGTTGCTTCAAAACCCTAACTGCAAGTCTAAGCCGATGCACATGAACGCTAGCCGATGGTTCTTGGCATTGGGGTGGAGGCTTTAGAGTGAGGTTTTGTGAGCCTGGGCTAAATGAAGTAGGGCAGATAGTGGTCGTACTGGCCATGAAGAATGCCACCTAACCTTGATTGCCCTATAGCTCCATTGTAGAAACAAGGCATATGACCTGCTTCCAACAATGCCACCTGCTCACAAGAACGCTGCAATGAAGACACATCCACACAACAAAAACATTACAAACTGATGCAAACTTTTCCCTCCTTCCATTTCTGATTCACTGGACTGACAATTTCTAAATATAAAATTAAAAAACAATGAGCAAAAAACATGCGAGCCAATCAGAAATTTGCAAAAACCACCAAGAAATTTTGCTTGAATAAAATAAATGCCACATACTATAGGATAAACGATTATATCATCACTTGGTGGCATTTCCAAAATATACTAATGCTAAAATCAGCCCACCGAAACCATTAGTTCTCTGCCTAAAAAGCAGGGACTAATAATATGCAACTGATATCTATTTATCTAGACTGATTTGTATTTATTTGTATACCTATATAAACATTAAATTTGTTTTACACATATTATGAACCCACATCATTACATTTCGATCTTTTCTTGTCACCTAGTTTAAAATTTGCACTCCTTAGGATGCTAAGGGGGCATAATGGATTTACTATGTAAATATCAATATCAATATGATTTGAAAAACTGTACCCGTTCGAGCATTTAAAAAATCAATTGGTCAGATTAATTTATACAATGGATGATGACAAACAATAATGATATGGAAGGCTTTAAGGGCTGTGTGAAGATTCTTTTCTGCAAGGAAAAGGTTGGCATAGTATACGCGTGAAGTCTTGTATGAAACATAAATCAACTGATTCAACGCTCATCATATCATTAGTGTGTTCTATTCGCATAATACAATGTCATCCCTTTTGTTGTATTACCAAATCATATAAGTTTTGCTTGCCAGGATAATCATAGTATAACCTTTTTCAGCCTGCATTATGAATTATTGAATTTTTTTCGTTTAGTATTATGGATTGAAAGTAATCATTCCTTAAAATTGGTTGAGCATTCCAATCTACTTTTCTTTTTCTATTATTTTTTTGTTGGCACTATCTTTACAATTTAGTGCAGATGCATCCAACTGTGTACGGTGAAGTTTCTCAGCAGATGAGATGACAGTCAGTATCTCTATTTCTTTATTCCTTTGTGCTTGGAATGGTACTATTTTTATTTCTACTTTTTTTTTGGAGTGATGGCCTAGAAAAACGAATCATCCCAGACGAGCAGTAGACATGGATTTGGTCGCATTGCTAATAATGCCATTCAGTCATGACGTATGTCTAGTATTTATTCTTGCAATCAAGTAAGGAGGCTTGGCCGCATTCATAATGATACCAGCTAAAATATGAGTATTTAGATATGGCTATTTATGTATCTTAACAAGTTTGTAAGGTACATTACATATATTATTATATTGTTTGACAATTTTGTCCTTCTCTCCATCCTCTCATGGTTCAAAGTCACGACCTTTTTCTTTTATTGATAATGCTAAAACTTTTTTAATTCAATATACTCTTTGATCTTTTCCTAAGAAAATTTAGGCTAAACATCCACCTCCTTTTCAGGCTTCAACTTCTCATTTTATCCTTCTATTTCCTATATCCCTCTCATAAGGATGATGGTTGGCATCTTCCCAAGTAAAGGAAGGATTTTATCCCCTTCATTTGGTCATTTGACCTTTATCATTTATCTTTTGACTATATCTTGTCACCCTCCCATTTCATCCAAATTCTTGCTCTTTTATTGCTCACACCCACACCTCCTCTCCTACATATTCTCAATTACTCCCATTACTAAATTACTTTTATGATATCCTTGACAATAAAGAGTTCACCATCCCATCTTCTTCATGAAGTGCCATATATTAGCTTAAAATGCTAGTGGTTTCCCTATCCTTTCCCATGCTTCCTAATTTCTTGGTTCTTCTACCAATGATACTTTGAATTATTTTATTTGTGCCCTTTCATCTTTCAAGGCCACACAATAGATGGTTTCTTATTTTATACTCCTTGCACTTCAAATGAAGCACTATTCATAGTCGATTGGTGGTAGGTAGTGAATTTAAAATGTTTGAGCATTCTACAAACTAAATATGGGGTACATTCTTATAGTTTTCTCAACCTAAGTATGAGAATTGAAACCAATCTAACACAATTGTCACCTTTCAATTAATCTCAACATTAATCTGCATAATTTTTTTTTGAATAAAATCATAAATACAAAACTTGTGCAATTCATCATTGTGGATGAATTGGATGTGCTCAAATGATTTATGATATTTGATATTTGTTGCTTAGTGTTGTAGGATCTACTTTCTTGATTCAAGATGATGAAAATATAGGACTAGGCTCCAACTTATAGAATCTTTAAGAAGAAATTGAATGATGGAGATTTAATCTTGCATCATAAGTTGGTTCCATAAATGTTGTGTGTAATGGGGAGACACGAAAAATCAATTTGTTAATTGGATGGAGGTGACTAGGTAGTTAACACATTTGATTTTTGAGGCTATAATATTTGATTTATTAATTAATTTTTGATCTTGTGTTAGCCAAATTGGTTCTATTGTCAATGGATTTGATCAATGAATTAACTAAATTGATTATCTAGTTATAACTATTTTGATTGGATAGCTAACCTATGAGGTGTAATTTAAGATTTAAATTAATTTAATTATGGATAATTTATATCTAAATTTAAATTAAATTGACTAAATAATGAATATTATTTAATAAATTTAAATGTGACAAATTAATTGAATTAAGATAATATTAAATATTTTAATGGATTAAGGGGTGGTAAGTGTATTAAATGCTAACATGATATGCTATGACACAAATTAGTGTATACACTATTTTAGTGTCTATATTTTGCCCCTCTTTATAATGGTATTGCAGTTAGAGGAAGTAATTTCATTTCAAAAAATAGATATGGACATACCACGTGTCAAAATTGATGAGAGATAATTCTCTAAGCATCAAAGGTAAATGATTAATTAGCTGGATTGATTAAATCGATGTGATTGATTCATTGATTAGATGATTGGATTCAAATTGTGATTAGATGTTTGGATAGATTTTAGACTCAAAATATCAAATTTAACTTTTAGGATTGAATCAAATGATAAGATGATGATACCCCTAAAGAGGTCATCTAAGCTAGAAGAGTATCAGCGAGCTCTTGAAATAAATGAAACAATAGTAGAAAATACGGGCGGGATAAATGGAGGTTAATAGATATGATGGGAATGATCAAATAAATGATTGAGTAGGATGGAGAAATATATTATGAAGGTTGGAGGAAGATTAAGGGAAGTGGGATGATATAGAGATGGAGACTAGAAGGAGAATAGTAAGGATGATGAAAAAAATAGGATGGTAGATATAGGAGTCATGTCAAGAATGGGGTGGGATGGAATATTAGGATAGGATAGTGAGTAGTGTACATTATGGATAGATTGGATCCTTGGATGGCAAAGGTGGATGTGGATGATTATGATATCTTCTTGAATTATTCAAGCTTAGATATATGATGAGAATCTACAAGGAGATTCTTATATGTTTGAGTAATAATTTTATTTTGAATAGGTATTATAGAGTATGATATAAGGGATCATGATGATGCAATATATGCATAAAGGACTAAATCAAAATAATAAATAAAATATAAAAAACATCAACACAATGATAAAGAAAAGATAAAAGACAAGACCCAAATTCGGGCTATTGAGCATAACCTCAAGAGACAATCATAGTATATAAGGAACTATGATGTCCTTGTGGAAGTATATCATGGGAACCAAACCAAGAATGATCAAATAAAAACAATCAAGGTGTCTCTTTTCCTCAATTTTTCATGATATTGATAGTGATGGTTGGGTTGTCCAGACTAGAGTAATATAGTAGGACCAATGTTCAAGCATTTTTATTTGATATAATGCCAAGAGTGTGACATGTTAAAGATCATTATCAAAAAAGAGGAAATCAAATATTAAAAATTAAAGGACCAAATAAAATTGGTGTCAAAATTTATAGATAATAGCATTAGTAGAGATAAGTGTTATTTTAGAGATTTTTTTTAAAACACTAATCAAGGTATGGCTTGTATGCTACACAAGGGTACATGGGTAAAGATATGGTAAGTAGGTGTATTGATAAACTTGATGTTTCTAAATGTGTAGAGTAATTATATATAAGATATAGCTATGAAATATTATAGATGACACCTATGAACACTTTTTCATCATGGTGTTTCATCAAGGCACTATATAAATATTTTTCACCAAAAGATGATTTTTTATCATCACTATTTTTCAATAATTTATAAAAAATTGGTTGTTAAATTTAACACCTTTGAATAGTTTTTCATCATGATGAATGCTACAAGGTGCCAAAAAAATTCACCAAAGGGTGATTTTTTAACTATTATTTTGAATTTAATTTATTTTTTGTATTTTTTTGCTATTTTATTTTTTTGGGTATATTCTGATGGATAAAGGTTATACCTCAAGCATGAAAAAACTTAATATTATTGGAGTTAATGGTTTTATCTAGCTCCTAGTCACGTGGTGTAGATAAATTGTAGGAACTTAATACATATTTTATTGTAATGATGTAAGGTCCTAGCCAATTGGGCTCAAACTTACTTTTATTTTCTTTGTATTTATTGGTTTTATGCTAATTTTTCTTAAAGAATAGGTCACAAATTTCAAATTCTTTGTTAAAGAGATTTTTTTTCATTGCATTAGAGAGTTTTGGTAGAACTTTAGTTGATCTACAGTTGTGAGCTAATGTGCATCTAAGAGTTCCAATTCATGCAAGTTGTAGTTTGATAGTCTTCCTCATCAATGAGATGCAACAATAAAATGTACAAGGAGGAAAGTTTGACCTCAATTGGAAAAATGGTTTTAGTATCAAAGACTATTGAAGATGAACTAGCTCTTGTGGGCGTATGAATACTAGTATAGTATGCCCAAAGGGTAGGTGTTGTTGTTAGTATTAGCCAAGACCAATGTTATTAAATTTTTTCTTGAGAATCCTTGTAAATTTCTTATTTGATTCCTTAGCCTGATTGTTTCCTTGAGGCTATTGAGTAGACAATTTATGTTGGATATGAAATTTGTTATAGAGGTCTTGTACTTCATGTTTCTTAAAGGAGTGGTCATTAATGGTAATAATAGAACCGAAAATACCATACTGATAGATGATATGAATAAGGATGAATTTTGAAATGTTCTCGTTGGTCACATAAGTGAGGGGAATGAATTTTATACACTTAGTGAAGTATTTTGTGGTGGTTATGTAGTGTAGGAAAAAGTAACCCTTTTTCACACTTAATTTGGAAATAATCAATAATGAATGAGATTAATGATGCCTTGATTTAGTGTTGTAATATGTTTTTCATATTCACATTAAGTTTAGGGCCCTTTTAAAGAAAATGGACTTAATTGTGCCTTGTTTTTGGTGTTGTAAGGTGTACCTTTACACTTTCACACTAACCTAGGGCTTTACTAATTGATTGAGGTTAATTTTCCTTAATTGGCTCCTTTAATTCAAATCCAAGCTTAATTAAATGCAAATTCTAAGGGATAAAACCTGAAATTCATAAATGTCATTTCATAACACTTAACTTTGGAAGATGTGTGTCCTAGCTAAGTGACCAAGGACCCATTTTCCATAGGGTGAATGGGTCCTCACTTAGACCTAGGAGCCTATTTTTACATAATGTTTAACATTGACTGATGTGTGTCCTAGGTAAGTGGCCTAGGACCCATTCACCCTATGGTGAATGGCTCCTCACTTAGACCTAGGAACCCCCTTTAAAATATTTTTTCAATGGCGGTATTTTAATGATTTCAAATATACAATTCAATGTTGGCTCGTGATATTTGAATTTCGAGCATTAATCTTAAGATATATATAAATAAGAGGTTATTTCACTATGTTTCATCGTAAGATCCTAGAAAAATCTAAGTCTTCAAGCATTCTAAAAAAATTATGAGCAAGTGAGATCAAGAGCAATTCAAGAGCATTTTCAAGGCATTCAAGGGTAGATTTATAGAAGATTATTGCAGCAATCAAGATTCATTTCATCATGTCAAAGTCATATTGCATCATGCATGTTGTTTGAGATAATGTGGTGATGTAGTGTTCAAGATCTAATCAAGCATATCAAAGGCATTATCTCTAATCAAGTTTCATGATCAAGATCTACATTCATTGAAGCCACTTCATGCTAGTTTGCAAAATTGTAGTCCAAAGTTTCAAATATAAGGTTTGGTGAGTTGTTACATAGTGTTGTTCATTCATCATTACTTCATGCTTTTCTATTTCATTTCAAGGTTTACTTACCAAAATGGGGTTTGACCAAGGAAAACCCCCATTCACCTAAAAAACAACATTTTTCTCTCTTTGATGAGTGATTGTAGATTTTCAGTTGAAGATCCTTTGAAGAGAAAAATTGAAGAAAGCTACAAGGTTGTCAAGGTTGCAAGAAAAGTTGTCAAATAATGGAAATTCTTCTACAAAATTTATTTTCAGCTATCTGACAGTGAACACCTAGAATCTAGGAGTGCAAACATGGTAGAAGAGAACCCATAAAGCATTTTCTAGAAATCTTAGCCAAGACCCATTCGCCATAGTGCGAATGAGTCCTCAATGAGCTTCAAAAGGTGACTTTTGGTGAAAGGTACACAACATTTTCCCCTTTCCATATCCACTTTTTGATTACTGCTTTAGTCAAATTTAATTTTTGTTCCTCATTTGCATCTTATAACACACATTTTGAATGAAATAAGGGAAATAGGTCCATTGTTCATCACTCCATTGTGGTGAACTAGATTTTCATTATTTCATTTTAGTGAACCTGAGTTTGATCCTTGCATTTTTTGGTTTTGGAGTCCTTTTTCATTTGGCTATGTTTAGATCTTGCATACATTTTGCATCAGTTTGCATTGAATTAGGTCTAAATTAAGGAGTCTAGTTTGCATTCAACTTTGCATTTCATTTAAGGGTTTTAGGATTGCATATTTTGCATTCTTTAAATATGATAAAATACAAAAAAGTTAGTCATCTTTCATATCATTTACATAGCATTCATTTGCACTTGAAAATTGAAACAAAAATTTCATATCAAACTAGGTTTTCTAGGTTATCATTTTATCACATTTTGCACTTGCATTCAACATTAGTTTCACAAAAAATTAAAATTGAAACTTGCTATATCAAACCAAAATATGGAAACCACTGTAACTCACTAAAAAATATGTAAAAGTTTGTTTCAAAACCCTCACCTAGGACCCATTCACCCTAGGGAGAATGAGTCCCTGATCAGGGTCACATTCTGATTTTCTGGGCATTAAAACATTCATTTCTACATTCTTGATTCTTGTTTTCATATTTCTATTTTTGTTTACAAAGTTTGTGTTTTATTAATTTGATCATATCTAGCTTAATTTGATAATTTAGTGCATTGTATGATTTCAAAATTGAATTTGCAAGACTTCATTTTTCATATTTTTACATGCTATAATAAAAAAATTACCTTGTTTTAAGTCTGAAAATATGAAAATGGACAAGTGTTTTAGCAATGCGTGAAAGTCCTTGTTCTCCCTGGTTGATGTTTCAAGTTGTGTTTTTGGAAATGATCATAATGCAACTGAACCTAATCATGCTCAAACAACTCCTAATGAGTGTCCTCATGAATTTGACATCATTGGAGAAGATGATGCTAGCATGCATGAGTTCATAAACGATTGCCTTAAAAATCTTGAGAATAATGCATCCTTTTATCCTTCCATGAAACAACCAGCACAAATTGAAATTTTTGGTCTTTGACATCCTAAAATTGAGTTACAAACTAATCCTAAACTTCCAACAATGAGTGAACCTAGTTTCTCTAATCAAATGCATACCTATCCATCTTATGTTAACAAAGTAACCAACACTCCCATCAACCTATAAGAGACTTATGGCCAAGTATTTAAGATTTTAACTAAACAAGGATGTGATGTAACTAATGAGTGTGAAATTCACAAAATTTTAGAGCAAATTCCTATTGAAGACACTAAGGGACTAGGATATCAAAATTCTTATGCCTCTACATCTTCTAAGGTTACAAATGTCCTCCCTTAGAATGATGAAATAATGTCTCACAAGGATGATAGGATCACTTTAGGTCCTTCTCCTTCCAATCCACCTCAACAAGATCCTAAAACAAGCAAGAAATCCATACCTTACAAACTCAAAAAGTTTCCATTCCTACATACTAAAACACAAATTGAACAAAAGATGGAAAAACTCCTTAAAAAAGGTTTAATTAAATTGCCACCTCCTAGTAGAAGCAGTATACCTAAGAAAAACATAAATTATTGCTCATATCATAGAACTCTTGGGCATCTTACTGACAAGTGTCATGCATTGAAATTGATATTGAGTGCTTTTTATTCTGATGATGATGATTTTTGTGACAAAATAATTGGATAGCAATAACATGTATTTTTCTCCTTGCCATGTAATAGTTGTAGGATCATAACACTCTCACTATTACATGTTTTACAATCATTTCAAATCATTCTCTTTATCACAAGGAGCTCATTCTCATCACTCATCTTGGCTCTTCCTTGTCTTGCACTTAGTGGGGGCAAGGGGTTTGATAGCCTTGTCCTAGTTTTGGAACTTGTTGAATTGATTTTTTCTAACTAAATATTCACTTTTGGGAACCTATAGCAGCTAAACCGTGAGGAATTTGAAGATGATGCAAAATAGTGATTTGTGAAATTTTGTTTGTAGATTCTAAATATATTTTTTCAAAATTTTTGGAATCAGATTGCACTTCTTCTTCTATCTCCTTTGAAAACTAGTTTTTTTCAGTAAACAACATTTTTAAGGAGTGATGCTCACCATATACAACATAACTTTTTTTCCATGAAGGATAAAATTCTAACCTTTTCAAATTTAGATTTTTAACTATGATATCTAACGCTTTCATTTGGTTTCATACTGTTTTATTGAATATTTTTTCCTTAATCAAATTTTGAAGTCAAACTAATTACAATTTAGACATAGGAAGACCACATACAACATAACTTTTTTGTATGTATTGAAATTCAATTTTTTTTTCTATTTTTGATAAGGAAAAACAGGTTTTGAAGGGACCCCGAAACCCTTTACAAAGATAAAAAGATGCAAAAGAAATTAAACACTAAATCCAGTAGCCCAAAAAACCAAAAAGTTGACAGAAGATGTAACAATAGCAACCCGTCAACAATCCCAACAACAAAAAACATCAGCAAACATGTTGAACCAAAAAAGGAAGCATGAGCTACAACGACTTATCTAAGACATCAACCAAGGCCATGTTATCCTTAATGACCTCCTCATGCATACTGATAACATCCTTTAGCTCTTCAACAGCCACAACAACCCTCTTTTTAGTCTTACTTCTCATCCTAAGGCACATACCAACCTGCAAGTCTTTATCCAGCGCAGGAGTAGAAGCCTCCGCTTTCTCCACCAGATAAGAGCCACTAACCTCTTCAATCATATTCTCCATATCACCCATGTCAAGAGGTTTACTCGTCTAATTCAACACTTTCTCATTCAGAATATAAAGACCCATCACAGTAGTCTTCAAAGAATTATTAGTGATATTGACCACTATTTTAAAGTCTTCTGACATCTTTCCAATTTTATCCTTTAGGCTTGCAAATCTATGTTCTAACATTTCATTAACAATACCTTCCAAAGAGGAAATCCTTTCCTTGTGTGTAGCCCCCAAATGACCACCGTCCATCAGAAGCTTATCAAGCTTAACATGCATTGATTTCACTTTGCCTTTTTGTTTCACACTCCTTTTGGTTTCTCCTAAGAATAGCAACACAAACATCCTGCCAATTTTTCATCTGAAGATTGAGCTCCTTTACCTTATTAAATAACCACTTAACCAAAGAAAGCATGTTTCTTGTCCCATCTTTAGCCATCCTACAAAACATATTCATATCAATTTCATCCCAGTTAACTAGAGGATGATCATTTTTCTCCAAGTTATCAAGGGCATCAACACAATCCCTATTGTGGCCATCCTCTTCTTCGGTGGGGGAATCCTCAATCTCCACAATGTCCACCTTGATCCTCTCCTTGTTTAGAAAGTCATCCAAATCAGCTAACACTTCCAGATGCTCCTTCTTCACTTCCCTCTTAGCCAAAGAAAAATATTGAGAATAATTAACCGCTTCAATCCCCTGTATTTCAATAGGATTAGTATCAATTGACTTATTCTCCATCATAGAATTACCCAAAACAATAGGATCATTCAACTGATCACCCACATTTTTTGAAACCTTAAGCCCTAACACAGGGGAGCTCTTCAGCCGACTAGTCTTACTAGATAGGGTTCTCCAAAAAGGCATTCTAAACACAATCAACATTTGAAGGAGCCACTTCACCCTCAGGAGGACATCCCTTCAAACCCTCATTATATGAAGACAATGTAGGATTCACATTCAAACCAGGGGCTTTCACTTCATCACCTATCACAAGCTTCATTTTGGCCAAAGCTTTGACTTTCTTTGAGCCTTTGGTTTTCCCCTTCAAAGAATTTCTAATAGAATTATCCAAAGTTTCCTGTAACTCCACATCAGTCTCATAACCCTTACCCCACTCTTCTGAAACCTCTTCCCCTTCCTCAGAGCCTTTTTCATCAATAGACATATCCTCATATTTTGACTCTTCCTCCTCAGAACTACCAACCCATTCACCGAAAGAGTCCCTAGTATCATAACCATCATTTTTAACCCCCTTCTTACCAGGAGTTTTAGGGGAAATTGAAATCAATTTAAACTTGATATGAGAAAATAACAAACTCATAAGCCCTTCATGAAGAACCATCTTCTTAAGGTTCTTCCTATGGTCTTCAATACTCTTCTCCATAGAGAGTAACAAATAAAAAGGAAAGGAGATAGAAACCTTATGCCTAAAATGGTTCAAAAGCACAAAGTGATAAGTGTAAACCATAGAGAATCTACCTTCAAGGGTGAAGTAGTACATAATGGCCTTCACGAGGTCCCTCCAAAGCGGCTTTAGGGACTTCCTAGCATAACAACCATTTCCAATTTCCCTAAGCTGATTCCTCTCATCATGTTTGAAAAAGTTCGCAAAAGCCTTCTTGGCCACACCCTCGTCTCTAAAAAATTTCCTCCTAGTAATCGAAAGACCAGTTACCTCCACAATGAAATTCTCATCAATACGAAACTCAACACCCTTGTATCTTAGAGACCTCCCATTCCAGCCTTTCATAAAGAAATTAGTGGCATAAGGGTCTGAGCCTTGAATTCTCTGCATAAATTGTGAAACTCCCCAATTCTAAATGCTTCCACACAGTAGCATTCTTCTTAAACTCTTCTTAGGAACTTGGCTCAATTTTGCAATGGTCGCCACCCATGGTAACAAGCAACAACCTAGAACACAACAAAACCTGGAAGAAATATAACAGAAAAAAGAACCAGGCACTATTCAAAATGATACAACAAACACCCACAATATGTGTGGGCTTATCATTCCAAGTACTTCCCTGCCAGAACTGCCGGTCCATCCTTCTACGAAACCAAGGAAAAAATAATTTATCAAATAGGGCAAAGGTTCGAAGTTCCAAAACCAACTCAAAATCATGATGAAAAACCTTCCCTTGAGGACACCACCCCTATAAAAAAGCCATCTAGTCATTATTAGAAATACACTTCAAATTAATAGGTAGCGATTCAAAAGAATCCCACTTAGATCTCTCCAACACTCCCATTGGCAACACCATCAGCTAGCATGTTTGCTTCACGAAAAACATGTGTGATTTTGATTTCCTCAAAAGAGTTTATAATGGCAATAGAATCATTAATAAAATGGGCAATAGACCACGAAGGGGGGCACTTCAATAAAAGACAATTTATCACATTAAGAGAGCCCCCCTCCAACCAAAGCTTAGAAACCCCTTGGATCAAGGATTTCAATAACTTTTTTTGTATATATATATATGGGTGATCCCACAATGCTGGTTTGCAATTTTTGGCCAAACTGGACACTAAACTAATTTTTTCTAACTAAATCTTCACTTTCGGGAACCTATAGCGGCTAAATTGTGAGGAATTTGAAGATGATGCAAACTAGTGATTTGTGAAATTTTTTCTGTCGATTCTAAATATATTTTTTCAGAATTTTTGGAATCAGATTACACTTCTTTTCCCATCTCCTTTGAAAACTAGCTTTGTTCAGTAAAACACCATTTTTAAGGAGTGATGCTCACCGTATACAACATAACTTTTTTTCCATGAAGGATAAAATTCTATTTTTTTCAAATTTAGATTTGTAACTATGATATCTAGCACTTTCATTTGGTTTTATATTGTTTTATTGAATATTTTTTCCTTAATCAAGTTTTGAAGTCAAACCAATTACAATTCAGACATAGGCAGACCGTATACAACATAACTTTTTTGTATGTATTGAAATTCTTTTTTTTTTTTTGGATCAAGGATTTCAATATCTAGTGTACTAATATTTTTCAATTTTTTTGATAATTTTCTATTTTTCCACATGTGCTAACAAAGAGCTTGATTTTTCTATGAAAACCTACATTCACAAGAAATAAAAATAAATATAATAATCAAATTAAATTTATTTAAAATTATACTTTTGGGAAGCTTATAATAAGGACTACACACACAAAAAATAATTTTAAATGAATTCATTTGATCCCCCAAAAGGTAAATCAAAAGTGGTTTTTATCAGCATTTTGATAGGTGTAAATGAGACTCTATTATAGGTATGGTTTAAAACTAGCGGGGTTCTATCCAAGGGGTTTTGATCTAAGGTGGTTTGATCAAACCCTCATCAATTGGAATCCTTTAAATGAAACTTTTCAAGGCTTAAATCATTATATTTTCTAAAAATATGTGATTTCAACAAAAATCAGGATCTCCTGAAAGTGTAAACCAGATCATGGGATCACCTATATATATATAATATATATATGTACATACAAACATATATATATATATATATATATATATATATATATATATATATATATATATATATATATATATATATATATATATTTTTTTTTTTTTCTTATATTTATATCTATATGTGGATAAAGATGTCTCATGTTTTCCCCAAAATATGTTAAATGATGGATGTCAATGTCAAATCCTTTTTCTTGATCTCCTAGGGGAAGATGACAGATGTGATGTTGAGTGGTTCGAGTCTCATCATTTTGGAACTCATCTAATGGTATGTTATTTTTTCTATCACAATGAATAATTTCAATATAGTGCAAGTCAAAGCTTATGGTGAAAAAAAGTTATGTCGAAAGAGGTTGGTATTTCCAAGCTCTTCATAAGAGTCATGATGAGTAATAAGTTTAACATTATTAACATCAAATAAAGTATCATCAACCATTTTTTAAGCATCAATAGGATTATTATTAGGAAATCACTACATAAAGTAGTAAATACAAATATGAGATTATTAGGATCTCCCTTTCCACTATATTTCTCAAAATGAGGTATTTCAATGTTTTGTGGGATTGGTGTTTTTAGTATGGTAAATGAGAATGGGTTGCAGTTAAGATATGTTGGAGGATTGCAATGGGATTGAATTTGATTCATGTTGGAAATTTTTTGTGGTAATGAGGACATTTTTTGCAAGAGTTCGTTTATGACAGGATCAATTGGTGGCGTGTTTTGAGTGTTTGTAGAATATATAGGACTATTGTTAATGGTGGGTGGATTATTATTTTTAAAATTGAAGAGAATATCGATATTTGGAGAAGTAAAAGGAAGTGTAGTAGATGGTGGAACAAAGTTATAAGGATTTCCAAATGAAAGCCCCAATTTAGTGTTAAGACCATTGCTATGTTGTGTACCAAAAGTTATGACTAGAGGAGTGAAAGTGGAAATAGAAGATGTGATTGTGGGAGATGATACTTGTGATCCAATTTTATTTTGAGAATTATTGAGGACTTGAGAACAACTAGCTGTAGTTGGAATATTGGAATCCACTATATGAGTTAGGCTATATAGCACTTCTATTCCTTGTGAATCATTGATCAATTTTCTAAGGTTATCCATTTAAGAGGGACAATTTCTCTAGCCAAAGATTTAGTAATCAAGTATTATTATAGACTTTCTAAGTCTTTATCTAACATTTAGAGTTTATCTTCAGGAACATGTGCAAAAATGGTTTCAAAGTCCAAGTCTACATGAATGGATTGTGATGAAGAGGACATTAGTAAAGTAGGAATATGAGTAGGATTAAATAATGCATGTGTTGTACTAGTTCCTTGACTAAAAGAGTTAATGAACTTAGGCTCTATACCAAAGCTAACTTGAGCACGAGAAGTGATGAGTCTTTAACTTCATCTCACAAGAGTGTTTGATATAAAACACTAGCTCATAAAGCTCATAAATAAACTATAATATTCAAGACATAAATGTTCCTAAGATGAAAATAAGGAAATCGAGGACAAATTATGTTGTGTGATGTGGGAAAAGGGGTCTAGGGTCTAATCAAACCTTTCTTGACATTGCATTAGAGAGGAACCAAAATTGATCACATAAGATCACCTGACTACTATCCACAATGGAAGATCCATAATGGTAGATTAGGGTTTTGGTTCTCTTATAGGGATTTGTTAATTATATTGAATAGGAATTGAATTTATTTGATTATGTAAATTTAAACTAGGTCAACTATGAAATATAACAAACTGATATGATTTTAGGAAAGCACATAGCTGCAATACATAAATTGATGATAGAAAAGGTGAGTGCAAATATAGAGAAACATGACATGCAAATTGGAGCTAAAATTATTTAGACAGGGGCAATGGCACCTTATACTGGAGAATGTTTCTTTCTAGAATCTACATGAATAGGTCTTAGTCGATCATGATTTGTAGGTTCTTCCCTCCTAGAATCAACTTTAGAACTTTATTTATTGATGAATAATTCTTCTTTCCCTAATTTGTTGAAGTACAAAACTTGAATTATTTCTCTTACAATAAGATCTTCAATCCTCTCCCAAATCCACTTTAGATTTGCCACTTGCAAACAAGAGAGGGGAGAAAGGGTTGTGTTGTATAGGGGATTGCCTATGTCAAACCCTGTTTTGGTATTTCCACCTCCACAAAGGCTATGATGATGTAAATAGTGCTTACCCTTGTTAGGCATAAGAAAATAGATAAAAACAAGTGATAAATGACAAGTTCTCTAACTTACCACTTAGATTATGAAGTTATGATACTCATCTCATACAAAGAGAATTGGATGCTTTATTGAAGGTCCTACAAGTGTTAGTACTCACAAAACAAATGAACATAAAAAGAATCTTACTCATAAACTTAATGCATTGCTAACATGAATCTTGACTAATGAAAAAGTGCTATAATAATGCTTATTTTCTCTTGAATACTCTTGATTTCTTTTTAGGATGCCCAATTGCTCAAAATTTTATTAGGTGTTCAAATGGTGAAAAATAATTACATTTATATAAATTTATTTGTTTTCCCACAAAATTGATTATGAAAAGTAAAAAATGAATTTAGATTTGTAAATGTAAAATGGACCAACAATAAAATATGAAAATTGAGCCAAAATAGCCCCTTTAAGGGCGGTGGTGCCCTAGATCAGACCCATTTTGGGGCTTTTAGTTTCATTAAATAAATAATTAATATTAATTCCCAATTTTATTTTGATTTTTTGAAAATGACCATAAAACAGACAAATTATAAGCCCAATTAGGTCCAAGAAAATAAGGGGGAGCTAAACATAGTGTTAAATTCTTAGGAATGACAATTTATGATGCTATATTTTATCCCTCACTTTAGTGAGAGTATGAACTTAGCTCATGCTCACACTAAAGTAAGGATAAGACAAGAATGGTTCTTTTGTCATACATTGTAGAGGTAGGATAACATCAAATCTAGAAGATGCACTAGCCCCCAGGCTCAAGATCCTACAAAACAACAATGTAAAGACAAAGGAATACACACACACATGAGTTGCAATGCATCATGAAAAACATGAGTCATACACAATGGAGACATAACAATTAATATAATACAGAACACATGATGCCAACATAATGAAAACATAAAGAAAGAAAGAGAAAAATAAGGGATATGACATCACATACTAGTAAGATATGTAGAATTATTACTAGGATATTTACCTAAGGTACCCATAAATCATAGGATAGAAAAGTCTAAGATTTTCTAGGTGACCCATGAATACATAAAAACATCACAAGCTAGTGAATTTTGATATTCACTAGGTGATCTTGATAAGAAACAATAAAGGCTAGTGAAATCTGATATTCACTAGTTGAGTTTCTACAATGGTAGAAAATGAAAACACACAAGGGCTAGTGAAGTTTGTTATTCACTAGGTGAGCTCTCATGTCAACCATATCAAGAATTATAAGCAAATCTCATTGTTTGAACAATAATTTTGATAAGGTGCTACAAAATGTGATTGATCAATATTCTATAGAAGCATCACTAAGTTCAACGTGTGTGAACAAAGTGAAGAAATAATAGAATGTATACCTTCACCTTAGAGTAATTGTTGACACCTATGAGGAGAAATTTCCTTTAAGGTAGAATAAAATGATATTTACAAAAATGATAGGCCATGAGAGCTTGTTGGAAAAACCTATGCCAAATTATATGTTCTCGAAAAGCTAACTCATAACAAGGAGTTTCCACCAAAACAAATCCATATATAGATAGCACATGAGGGATCCACAAATCTGGGGTTAGTACAGATGAAAGATGCTATATAATATGATCATTCTTAGAATTGATATCATTCCCCAAATACTATTGGAACTATGAACACATGGGAGGAATAAAGGAAAAAACAAAAGCTTTTGGGTTAACATGGAAGAGACATAAATGTCTCAATGCTTTGCATCATTCCCAAAAGGAACAAAGAAAAATGTTCACAACATAAAGATGAATGACAGATACAAATAGATGAATGTCACAATAGGTTTGTTTCTTTTGTATCCTTGTGCAAATGAGAAAAAAAGGTCATCCAAAGAAAAGTAACAAAAAACAAGAAAGACATTATAGGGAGATCACATTATGTGCAAGAAAAAAATGAAAACACAATAGGGTACGACTATACTACACATGTGAGTCAATCTATAGAAAATCATTAGCATCCCAATCTCTCTCTATCATTCCCTCTCTACTTCTCTCCATCTCACCTCTCTCTCTCTCCCACTTTTTATGTAACATATCTCTCTCTTCCCCTTCTTCCTTCGCTCTCTACTTCTCTCTATAACACCTCTTTCTCTTTGTCTCTACTTCTCTCTAGCATACTATACCTCTCCCTCCCTCCCTCGCCTCTCTCTCTCTCTCTCTCCTTTCCTCTCTACTTCTCTCTATCTCAAAACTCCCTCTCTCCCTCCTTCCCTCTCCACTTCTCTCCATCCCACCTCTCTCTCTCTCTCTCTCTCTCTCTCACTCCTTCCCTACCCCTCCCTCTCTTCTTTTCTCTATCTCTCCTCTCCCTCTCTCTACCTATCTTCCCCTCCCTCCCTCTCTACTTACCTCTCCCTCTCTCCCACCCTTCTTCCTTCCCTCTCTCTCTAGCTCTCTCCCTCTTTGATTCTCTCCATATACACTCCATCCCTCCATCATTCTCTCTCTTGAGGTAGGATGAGGTTAGTAGAGAGGGAAATAGTGAGAGGTATAGGGAAAAGTATGGAAGAAGGAAGAGGTAGGTAGAGATATCTATGGGAGATAGATAGTAGATAGGGAGAGAGAGAATTCTAGAGTGTAAGAGATATACAAAGAGTGAGATAGAGAGAGAAAGATGATATGATATTGCTAATTCTTGAAATTTGACCTACTGATTACTAAAATTTGACCTACCGATTACTAAATTTTGATTGTCTAAAAAATTATAAGGTCTTCCAAGCATACAATCTATATTATAACTCATAGATATCTAAAACCATTCTCAAACATCTTAAAAATATATACATGAAATATAGCTTAAAGTAAAAGAAAGTAAATGTTCGCATGTAAATTTTTATATCATGTATATAGTCTGATGGGAAGAGATAGAGAAAGACATTTTTTCTTCACAAAAATGTGAGTGCATTATAATGCACTCACATTTTTGTGATGCATTTTTATTCACAGATATGCAAGTGTGTTATAATGTGTTTTTGTTATAACACAAGTGCATCATAGCATGCTCACGTTATTGTTATCCTTTGGAATTTCTAACCCTTAGTGTTGGATTTTACTTGGGCTTCCAATCCAATGGGTTGGAATAACATTTCAATGTCCAAAGACATGTTTTTACACATTGTAAAACAACTGACACAATCTAGAGCATGCTCCTCATCAGGTTTGCACATGTTTCAAAGCCAAGTAAAAAAAATGTAGTAATATTGAGCTCTTTGTTAGCTCTCCAACTAGGTAATTTTTTACATTTTGAATATTTTAATATTTTGATGTTTAATTTCTTTTGCTAGTGTCTCCATTTTTTTTGTTAAAAACCTATGTATCATATTTTTGGTCTCATTTTTACCTGTTCATTGAAATTTGAAATAATTACTTTTTTACAAACTATACTCTATTCTTTACACATTAAAAAAAATATTTTTTATTAGTTTCCAAAAAAAATAGGGGGGAGCATGCACTTAGTTTTTTTCTTTTTAGGATGTGTTCACTTTAAAAATTAGTAAAAAATATTTATTCAATGAAAATTATTAAAAGAATAGGCATAAACTACATGGTGTTAGCTAATATATCACTGGAGAGATTTTAAAATACTCAAAAAATTTAACATTTTGGGGGAGCACACCAAGTGCTATGTTTTTTTTTTTTAGAAACAGGAGCACTTTGTGTCCTCCCCTTTTTGAACCCCTTAAATCTCCATTTTAAAAAAAGTAGTATAGAAAGTAGATTTAGAGCACTATGACTCTTGTTCTTGTTGGATCTTCAAATTTTGAGCATAACTTGTTGGGAAAAAAAAAACTGAGAGGGGGGGGTGAATCATTGTTGAGCAAAAATTCAACAATATTACTCTATGATTTAACTAACTTAATCATTCAATAGAAGAAACATGCATTAGCAGAAAGAAAACAATCTCAACACCATAACACCAGAATTTTTACGTGGAAACCCTGTTAGGGGAAAAACCACGGTGGATGGACAATCCACAATATAATATGAGTATACCCAAAATAAGAAATACAAAATGGGAATGCACTTGCATTTAGGCTCACTGCCTAGAGCTCACTGCTCAAAATGGATGGGCTCAATGCCCTACAATGATTTGAAATAAATCCAAAAGAGTGAATTGATGAAATAGCATGCACAATGCCTGATTATAGTTCTAATTAAGCTCTGATGACAATCTGCTATCCTTCAGATAGATTCAACAATTTTGGTCTGCTCTGCACAACTTGCACTATAGAAATATTAATGCACAAGTGAAACTGTGCATGATCACCTAATCTCTCTTCCTGATGATCGGAACACACCACCACACAACATTCTCTCACAACAAATGATATATCGAATCTCTTATATATCCACAACTAGGAATACAATCGCTATAGGTCAACCTTAATAAAACTTGAAAATATTATTAAATGTTGGCCCAAAATTATAATTGGATTTATAATGTGGATCTAACACCATCGGCTAGATTGTAGCTAAGACCCATAATTAAATGTTTGAACATAAAAACATTTTAAATAATTCCACTTTACACACCCACAACGCACCATATTCACTGAGTCAGCTACAATGAACAAATAGACATAAAACATTCTACCAGACCTTCAAGTTTGTATTGCCACTAATGCAACACCAAAAAATTCAAAAATACAATAATATACGTGCTCACCAAGAAATCTCAGGGCTCCACAACACAAAACGATGATCTGGTGAAGTAGACAAATTGACAATTGACTGATTGGATACCCTGATCTTCAGATATTTTGTCGGTAACACATGGTAATGCACTTTATCTACCTATATAACTAGATAGAGATCTACAGACCATGAAGATGACTTCAGTTTCCATCAATGATAACACTGGAAGCCATATGCCAACAATCTCCCCCTTTGGAATTGATGGCAACACTTAGAAAAATGACTAAGTGCCGAAACTGATAAGCACACTGCCAAAATTCAGAATGCTGCTCTCCCTAAGAATGTTAAGGCATTTTTCACTGCACTCTCTCCCCCTTTGACATCAATGACAAAATTGGGGAAACCAAAATTGTAAAAACTATTGAGACTTACAAAAATTTGAAGATGTCTGCAAAGAGATTCTTCAACTCACTTAAGTTTGAGTCCCAAATACTTTTCAAACTCTCCAAAATGGTTATATGACCACAGAGAAGATATGACAAGGTTTATGCTGCTTCGAGACTTATCAAATCAGGAGCGATTGTAGCATCTTTAGCTTCTTTCAAAGTGTTTACCATCATTTCAATCTTTAGACTTATTAGTCCCCTGAGTTCACATACTCTGTCAATGATCTTTTCATTTTCAAATTTTAGACCCTTTATTTAGTTTAGCAGAGATATTACCTAATTTTCTTGATTACAAACACTTCTGGCTAAGGGGTCAAAAGTGTTGGAAATATTCACCAGTTTTTGTTCAATGCCCTTCATCTTCTTTTCATTTTCTTCAGTAAATTTTGACAATACCAAGCAAGATTTGTATATATTTCCTCCTTCAGACATAACACCTTGAATATTACTTATGCGAGTACTCAACAGAGCTTTGTCTTTGGCAATCAATTCTTTCAGACTACCAACTCTCTTCTCCTGTAACTCCTTTCTCACTTTAACCAAAGCTGATTTCTCAAAGGATTTAAAATGAAAATCTACATAACTTATTAGCTTCTTTAACTCACCGGAGGAGGAACCTGATGGGTCCATAACATAAGTAGGCATTATTTTCTGTAAGATTCCAGATGCAATCTTTAACCGTTCATTTTCCTCTAAGTGAGATTTTAGTATCTTTTCATTGGCTTTGGCTTGTGCAATTTTAGCGACCTTCATAATCTAAATTGGAGATAGAGTAGATAGGTTAATTGAGCTTTCATCCAACTCCGGATCTAACTCTTCCTGCTGCTCCAATAAAGATTCCTTCACTCCCTCTATTATGAGTTCTTGCTCCTTTTTCTTTTCAACCTTGGATTCTGCTTCAAGATTGACTTTAGGCATTTTAGCTTGTGCAAAATGCACCTCCTTTTCCTCAGCTAGTATTTCAACAGGGTCCTTAGTTACAACAGTTGCCTCTGCATCTTTGTCACCAGGAGAAGTCAGAATATCCTTAAACTTCAGAGGATTAGACGCATTCATGTTTCCCTCATTCACATTCTCTTCTCCTAAATCATTTACATCCACATTCACTTCATTTCTTTGAACATCTACTTCCTCAATGTTAATATTTTCCTTTGAGAAAATTTCTTCCAGAATTTGCTTAGTTTCATTGACACTAGTGTCAATTTCACCAAACATGAGCTTATTTATTCTTGTTTTTCTTTTAAATGCCCTTTTAGCCTTTTCAAGGAATAAATCCATTTCTTCAATTGTCATTTTCAAGCACAAATATGCTAGGACCCTCTTCCTCAAATTTTCTTTTTCTAATAAGGTGCTTGAACTCCTAGACTCCAAAGCATTATACAGACTTGTAGGAAAATTGGACATGATTTCTACAAGAACTTTTTTGAAAAAAATAATATGCTTTATTGTGGCTTCTTCAAGAATTTTCTTACCAGATTCATCAAAAGACTCATACCAATCACAGAGTGGCTTGAGATTTCCATCTTTCACTGCTACATTCTCAAATTTCTCAATAGACATACTCGGTTTGTCATCTTTGGCCTTTTTCTTTGCTTCTTCTCCTTTCCCGAAATATTTTCTCTTATTCAATTTGACAACATGAGTACCAGTAGCCTTTATCTCCCTTACTACTTCTGAATTAGTTTCTTCCTCTTCATCTACAGACATAGCTTTGTAAGCTCTTGTGCTTTTATTCTTCTATCTTTTTCTGGAAGCCTCGGCTTGATTTGACTGAGTTGCAGAGGAGCTTCTAGTGTGAGCAGGAGATGTTCTCAGACCAGTTGATTTTTCCTTTTCTTTCTCTTTAGCTGCTTCAGCTTCTTCTCTTTGTCTCCTCACTTCTGTTAGTTGATGCACGAGGATGCCAAAAATCTCTGCAAGGGCTTCTATCTCTTTTCTTACCCTTCTTGATATCATAGGCTTTTTCAATTTTGAGTGAACTTTTAAACCTTTCTTCACCCTGATCCAATGAAAAGTTTAGCAGATGTTCTGCATACATCCTCAGAATGTTCTCATCTACTTCATAGCCCATAAGCATTATTCAAACTATTCTAGGATCAACAACTTCCATATGGCACTGGTCAATGTCTACCATGAAGCAAGTAGAGTCTTTGTATTGCTCCACAACTGTTGCATGAATTCTATCTCTTGCATTCATCAAATTTTGAAAAGTTTTGAAGTATCCCCACAAGATTGTATTGTGGGTTTGTCGATCACCCAATCCACATAGCATATTCCATATTTGAACAACTACTGGAATATCATTACGCCATTGAACTTTACTAGCTTCTGGTACTTCACCTGAGAAGTAGAAAAACAAACATATCAACAGGCTACCATACTTGAATGTATTCTTCTTATCCTTCTTGATTTTTCCCAAATTCTCCATTAACTAACCTCTGAGTAGTTCACATAAATCATAGTCTACATTCTGCTTGACCATTTCATATGCTGCATAAATAGTTGTGCTAGATACATAGTTCTCTTGGCTTGAGTGATAAATCTTACAGCCGATGATCATTGAAGAAAATTTTACATACACTGCAACAATGTCATCTATCGTCATTGCCCTCCTGTCCCATTTTGAGCCAGTCACTTTAGTAACCTTATCATTCTTTACAGACTTCAAAACTGGAAGCTTTCTGATGGAATTTATTCCTATAACCGCACATATAGCTTCTTTGGAGATTTTGAATGGTACATCCAACCACATGAATTCATCATGGACACGAATCAACAAATATTGAACCCATTCATCTTCCTCGAATACATGGAATTTCACAAATTGTGCAAATTTCTTATCTTCTAGGGTTTTGAATTTTGGTTTCATAGTAAGATCTTCTTGGGTTATATGATGAGTGTACAAATCCAGCAAATGTGAGGTTCCCAAATCTTCAATGTTTTCATGCACATAAGCCCTAATATCCTTAATATGCAGGACTCTATACGACACCGATGAAAATGCACCTAAGGGTTATGCATCTATAGACTTATACATATGCCATTTGAATTTTGGACGTGACCTATCCTTAACTTCGACTATCAGAGGAGTAGACATGATTGCGATCACACAAATTTATAGGTTTTCAATAAATACCTTTTGGAGATGAAGACGAAATTTAATCACAAATCCTCCTTTATGCTTGAATCTCTCCACAAATTTGCAATGATCACTTCAAAGCTCTCCAAAATACTTTTCTTCAAATGCAATATGAAAAATGAGGGTTGAAGCCATTCTTTTTATCGTCCACATACCTAACTATTTTATTTTGCAATAAATGCTCTTGCCCTGACTCATCTAGTTTTCTTCCTTTCAGGCACTAAGCAAGATGACTCTTATGCAGATTGCCAATATGCTTCACTAATGCTTCTAACCAGTTGAACAATATCTGAAAAGTGTCAACTCTCCTACTAGACATATCCAGATTCCAGTATCATTTTCCTGCAAGAGGGGGGTTTGAGAATTTTTCTTGATAGCTCCCCCTATGCTAGAGACCTAAGATTAATTCCTTGAGGAATTACCAGAAGTTGCTTCTAGTGCATGTCCATTTGCCTCTACAAAGGGATTCTTCTTCACCCATTTCTTTTGCATTTTCTTTTTTATCACATCAGTAGTAACTTTTCCTTTCCCTTTAACATCCTATTGCATGTTCTATTTTACCAGACCTCTTCTGTTCCAATAGAATCTAGTGATGTGTCCAAATTTGTTGCAATTGTAGCACACAAAATTTCTTTGTCCAGATCAATTGTCCCATTGACTTTTTCTTGATCTGCATTGGTTAGAAATATGTCCAAATCTATTGCATGCATAGCATCTTACATCTCTATGAAAGTTGTTCATCACAATTTTGCATTCACCTGACTTATGACCATACTTATAGCAATTAAAACACTAACTTGAAAATGATGGTCTACTTGATTTTTCCCTACTTCTACATTGAGAAGCCATATGGCCAAATTTTTTGCAAGCATAACAATATCCGTTAAATATTTGAGCATTTGGTTGCCTTACCAGATCTCTTCTGGTTTCTTTCATCTGACTTCCTTGTCTGAATCTTTCTTGTCCGAAATTCCTCTGTCCATAGTTCTTTTGTCCAGATCTGGAACTTTCTCCTTCTTCATATCCAAGACCTCGTTTATCACCGTCAGTCCTCTATCCTTTGATCAGTTCATCAAGTTTGGTTGAGCTTGCTCTGAATTTATCCTTATACTCATTTGCTATAGCAAGTTCATCTCTAAGGTCATCAAGCTACTTTTCAAGCATTTCTTCATTGTTCTTGGATTGCTCCAATTCATTTTCTAGTCAGCTGCATTGTTCAGACTTTTCTTTCAAGGACTATGCAAGCTTTTCTTCATTCTTCTTTCTATCCTCAAGCTCCTTGGTCATTCTCATCATGGTGGATTCCATCTCTCACTTCAAGGAAACATTTTCCTTGGAAAAATTTTCACATTCTTTTGCTTTCTCCTTTAGAGCTAGATTAAGTTGTTCATAATCCATACCTTTGTTCATCTATTTGAGTTGACCACATAGTTCCTTTATTTTCTCTAGATTGATTCATTGATCTTGTCTTTAAGTGATTGGATGAAATTTTTTGCATTCTCAAGATTTTCTTACAGTTCCCAGTTCTCATATTTTATCTGGTCAAGATCATCTAGGGCTACCATAAGTTGTTGTTGAAGACTGCTTGTATCCATTGAAGAACACCTTCCAAGATCTCCCCAAGCTGTAAGACTTCTTTCGAGGAACTAGCTCAGATACCAATTGTTGGAAACAAGCACCATTGAGAGGGGGGGTGAATCAGTGTTGAGCAAAAATTCAACAATATTATTCTATGATTTAACTAACTTAATCATTAAATAGAAGAAGCATGCATCAACAAAAAGAAAACAATCTCAACACCATAACATCAAAATTTTTACATGGAAACCCTGTTAGGGGAAAAACCATGGTGGATGGCCAATCCACAATATAATATGAATATACCCAAAATAAGAAGTACAAAATGGGAATGCACTTGCATTTAGGCTCACTACTCAAAATGGATGGGCTCATTGCCCTACAATGATTTGTAATAAATCCAAAAGAGTGAACTAATGAAATAGCATCCACAATTCTTGATTACAGTTCTAATTAAGCTTCGATGACAATTTGCTATCCTTCAGACATATTCAACAATTTTGCTCTGCTCTGCACAACTTGCATTGTCAAAATATTAATGCACGAGTGAAATTGTGCATAATCGCCTAATCGCTCTTCTTGATGATCAGAACACACCACCACACAAAATTTTCTCACAAAAAAAATGATATATGGAGTCTCTTATATATCCACAACTAGGAATACAATCACTATAGATCGGCCTTAATAAAAATTGAAAATATTATTAACTGTCAACCAAAATTACAATTGGATTTACAATGTGGATCTGACACTGTCGGCTAGATTCTAGCTAAGATCCATAATTAAATGTTTGAACATAAAAATATTTTAAATAATTCCACTTTACACATCCACAATGTGCCATATTCCTTGAGTCAACTACAACTAACAAATAGACATAAAAAATTCTATCGGACCTTCAAGCTCATACTGTCACTAATGCAACACCATAAAATTCAGAAAAAAGATAATATACGTGCTCACCAAGAAATCTAAGGGGTCCACAACAAAAAATGATGATCCGGTGAATAATATACTGACTGATCGAATACCCTGATCTTCAAATATTTTGCCAGTAACATATAGTAATGCACTTTATTTGCAAGTATAACTATATAGAGATCTACAGACCATGAAGATGACTATCTTTATTTTCTCATCCAAGATCAATCTTTACTAATTTCAAAAAAGAAGTGGCCACTTAAGACCCCCTTTTGGTCCTGCATCTCCTTGCACATAGCCATTACTAGGATATTCACCATAGATAGGCAATTCAAAATCAACAAGTGTAGTATTAGACATGCAAGGAGGAATTAAAACCATATCATCTATGTCCATACTACAAGATGTTTCATGAGGTATAGCATCACTAAGTATGCACACTTATCACCATGTCAATGTTGTATAGGAGTGAATTTTCACCCCTTAAGCAAACCCCTTTTACATAGCCTCACCTTAAAAAATCAAATCTGAAGGTGAAATTCCACATTACCCACCTGCCTCCCATCCACTTAGCATTTGTACCGTGCATCACTGAGAGAATATTTTTTGGGGACAAATGTGCAGTGTGTGGATGTCTATGCTTCGTGCTTCTATCCCTGATAGATTCCTACATCTAAAGTTGGTAGAGGCGTCACACACCTGATTAGAACCAAACTATAACGTCCCTCTTCGACCGACTCAAAAATTCCTTATTCCTTCTCATCCCAACTTCAAAATCATTCATTCTCTCTTCATTTCACTCTCTACACATTCAATCACTCTCTCTTAGCATTTCCACTTTTCTTCTTCACTCTCAAATAACATTCTAGCATTCCATTGTGAGCATTGCAGTAGCTTTGAAGCTCCATCAACTCCACATTGCAAGTGTGAAGGCTATCATATAAGTTGCAGGCTTGGAGTCTTGTGAGACCTTCCTTCATCACTGCTGCAGCTGTGGTGACTTTGCCAAGTCCATACAATGCATTCTCCTCCATTGGCTAGTGAGCTTTTGTGTGGAGGTGGTAATGCTTCACTCCTCTCCTTTGTGATTTGATAGAGTATCATAGTATTGTTTTGTAGTGCTCATTGCACTCTTTCTTCCTTTCTACTTTCTTTATCATATTTTTCTACTCTGTTGCTTTCTAGCTATCCGTGGAGGTGGAAACACCAAAATGGGGGTTTGATTGAGGCACACCCCTATATAGCCCCAACAATTTTCCCTCTTTCTTGTGTGTAGGTGGATGTACGTGTGGAGCTAGTTGGAAAATCAATGCTTTTGTGAGATTATCTTCATCACCTTAGCTTTCATTTACTTACTTTATCATCTTCATCTCTATTTCTCATACTTCATCATTTTGTCTTTCCCGTCAAAATCAACTAGAGGCTATCAATAAGTTTTTAGGCATTTTTTACCATATTTCATGTTTTCTGGCTGTATGAATGCTAGTGTGCCCAGGAGGCACCAGTGTGCCATGTTTTCATCCCAAAACTGTGTTGTCTTCATTAGATAGAGAGTTGTCTGAGGTGGAGTATCAACTCTAAAAACCAGCTTAACTAGCCTAAACCTGAACCCTAGGTCTGTAGAGTGACAAAAGTACTATATAGTGCTTTCATTCTTGATCCTCACCCCAAGACATCCTTTAGAGTGAGGTAAATTAGGGTAACCCTCTGCTCTTGGCTCTCTATGACCTGGAGCCTTAACGTGGTTGGTCCTCCTCTCTTACATTTTTGGTGAACCCAACATGAACCATTTTGGTTCCGTTTAGTAGTGTTGAAGGGTCCTTTCCTTGCATTCTAGGAGCGATGTAGGTGTGAGTGTTGTGAGGCTTTTCACATTACAACCCAACCTACGATCCCTAGTAGGCATGGTTGGAAGGTTCTGTAAGTATTGGGGAACAAAGCCTTAACTGGGTCACTATCCTATTTCAAACCTTTAGGGGGCTTTGTGAGAGTATCATTTAGTGTATGTGATGGCCTCTTTTTTGCATCTTCCTATCCCCTCTGTGTAGCCAATGAGTAGTGGTCTAGGTATAACCTTCACCTCATGGGACCTGTTGATGGGTTTTAATAGAGAAGCATATCCTCTTTATATCCCTACACAAATCAACAAGAATGTTGTAGTAGGTGTTCTTGTTGACTCGACATCTTAGGTGAATATCATAACTAAGGAGATTATGTTAATTAACTTCCTATATAAACATGGGTACGGTGCACCTATGAGCACCATTTGTACACATAACAATATTTTCGTACCTCCCCTTGGTAGTATCGTCTTGTCAGTCCTTATCGGACCTAAGCCTGTGAACCTGCTATTTGACGTAATCCTAGGGTCCAAAATCTTTAGAATGAAGCTAGGTATCCCTTAGCTGGTAGTTATGAATGCAGTTCCCTCGGTTGTGCATAAATATCTAAAATTTATTCATGAGGGTTTAGTGCATGAGATCCATGACATCGGTTATAGACCATCGATTGCATGTGGAAGCTATTCTTTAGATCACTTTTTTCCTACACCCATTGGTCCCCTCCCACCTAGGAAGGACCTCTTGTATCAGACTTATCAGAAGTACAAGAAAGGGTGCTTAACACCTAGAGTGAAGTACCCTCCATCACCTTATGTTGTTTTGCATAGGGCATGCCTAAAAGCTGACAGTGATGCTGCCAAGGCCCGTAGAAAAGAAGAAGAGAAGCACTCTTGAGGTTCCTCTTCTTCCTCTTCCACTTTCTAGCTTGATGCTTCCTCTCACCCTGTTGTGGTGTCATCGGAATTTGCTTCGTGCTTACGGGAGAACCCTATGGTGCTCGCTTGGTGAAAGCCTAAGCATCCTGCATTTGAACTTCTTCTTCTTCCTATGGAGCCTAGGCCTATTCCATAGGATAGAAGGAATGTTGGAAACAAGGAACACTGAGAGGGGGGGTGAATCAGTGTTCTACAAAAATTAACTTTATTATTCTGATCTTTAACCCACTTAAAACATTCAACCAAGAAAAGTATACAAGAACAGAAAGATAACAACCACAACACCATAACACAAATATTTTTACGTGGAAACCCTGTTAAGGGAAAAACCACGGTGGATGGCCAATCCAAAATATGATTGGAGTATACTCAAAAATATTACAAAGTGGGAATGCATTTGCATTCAAGCTCATTTCCTAGAGCTCACTGCTCAAAATAGAAAGGCACACTTCCTTGCAAGGATTTGGATTAGATCCAAGAGAATGAACTGAGAGAATAGCATCTAAAAATGCTTGATTATAGTTCCAGTTACGCTCAGTAGTCGATCTTCTATCTTTTTGACTGATTTTGCACTCTTGCTCTGCTCTGCTCTAACTCACACCATAAAATCTTTAATGCACAAGTGAAACTATGCATAAATCACTCAATCACCCTTTTGATATTTGCAACACACATCGACACACCTTCTACATACACAAAATGATATAATCAAACATTTATATATATCCATGACTAAGAATTTAATTGCAACCTGTCGACTTCAATAAAACTTAAGAATATTTACAACTGTCAGCTCAAATCATGAATGATATTCAATGCACACCCACAACGGTTGGTCACAACTTAGCTTAGACCCAAATCAAGATGATCAAACACAAAAACATTTGAGTAAACACTCCTTGAATATCCATGACACTTAAAATCAACTGGGTTGGCCACAAAACACTGATGAACAGAAAGATATCCACCTGGATCTCCAAACTTGCATATAACCTGATACGAGGCACTGAGATTTTCAGACAACACAAGACATACATTGATTAACCTCCCATAAGATCTACAACTCAAAATAACGACAAAAAATATGTATGTGAATCAAAGAACACAAAACTGTTGGATGCTCTATTCTTCCTGACTGTCCTCAATCTATCTTCTGGTAGGAGTAAATGATGACGTGCGGATCCAATCATCGACTAGGGTTGCCATCAATGACAACACCAGAAAACATTTGCAGTGTCTCTTACCAACAATCTCCCCCTTTGGCATTGATGGCAACACTTAGTGAAAAATGACTAAGTGTCAGATCAATACCAACAAGAATTACATTGCCACTTCAAAACTTCAAAAAGAATCTTTAATCTCAGCTTAGAAATGCAACCCCACTAAGATGAATATACATTTTTCACTATACAACTCCCCCACTTTGACATTAATGGAAAAATTGCGAAAACAAAATTTCAAAATTGTATAGGAATGATCTAGTAACTTACACAAATTTGAAAATATCTGCAAAGTCTCTCTTCAACACACTCAATTTTGTGTCCCAAACCCTTTTGAAACTCTCCAGAATTGTTATGTGATCACAAACTAAATAATATTGAGTTTCTATAGTCTCAAGATTCAATGGGTCACTAACTACCATAGCATCTTTGGCTTCCTTCAATGCATTCATCATTATTTCAATCTTTGGACCAATTAGTCCTTTGAGTTCACATGCTCTTCCTACAATCCTACCATTTTCATGCTTCAAACTTCTTATTTTGTTAAGTAGAGATATTACTTGACCTTCTTGCTCACAAACATTTCCAGCTAATGGATCAAAAGCATCAAAAATGGTAGCCAATTGTTTTTCAAGATCCTTCACCTTCTTCTCATTGTCTTCAGTGAATTTAGACAAAATCAATCATGAATTATAGGCCTTTCCACCTTCAGATATAGAATCTTGAATATTCTTCATACAAGTGGCTAACAAAGTTTTATCCTTAGCAATCAATTCTTTCAACCAACTAAATATTTTTCCATCAAAGTCCTACACTTTAACCATGGCTGATTTTTCAAGAGATTCGAAATGAGTACTTACAAAATTTATGAGCTTCTTCAATTCACTAGAAGAGGAATTGGATGGATCCTTAACATGAGTTGGAATTATTTTCTCCAAAACTCCAGATGCAAGACTTAATAATTCATTGTCCTCCATGTGAGACTTCAAAATCTTCTCATTGGCCTTAGCTTGTGCAATTGATGTAACCTTCATTATCTGAATTGGGGACAAGGTGGATAGATTGATTGAGCCTTCAACCAATTCAGGATCAAATTCTTCCTGTTGATCCACAAGATATTCCTTCACTGCCTTGGTAGTGTCTCTTGCTTCCACTAGGATTTCCTTAACCTGAACCTTTTCTTCTTCTTCAACTTTTGGTTCTACAGAAATTGTTTCTTGATTGCTTTTAGGAGCTTCAACTTCCTTCATTTGGCGTCTCCTTTTCTTCAGCTAATACAACCTTAGGAACTTCAGTTTCCATAGGTGCTCCTATGTTATCCACATCATGAGGAATCTAATTATCCTCAGTATCTTCATTTACTAGATTAGATACAACATCTTCAACATTCACTTCTTCAACATTGATCTTGTTTCTTGACAGAAATGTTTCTAGGATTTTTTTAGTTTCATTAGCAACAACACTAGTTTCACCGATCATAAGCTTGTTCACCCTTATTTTTCTTTTGAATTCCCTCTTGGCTTTGTCTAGGAGTGAATTCATCTCCTCAATAGACATTTACGAACACAAGTCTGCAAGAATTCTCTTTCTCATATGCTCTTCTTTTGTCTTCACATTTACTCTTCTCGACTCCAAAACATCATATAGACTCTTAGGTAAACCAGACATAATTTCAACAAGAATTTTTTTGAAAATATTCAGATGTTTTATTGCTGCCTCTTCAAGAATTATTTGATCTGATTCATCAAACATTTCATACCATCAATAGAGGGGCTTGAGATTTCCATCCTTGACAACAACATTCTCAACTTCTTCAACTATCATACCTAGTATGTCAGTTTTTTCCTTCTTCTTAGCCTTTTCCTTCTCACTGGAAGATTTCCTCTTCATTTCTTTCACAACTTCATCTAACTCAGTCTCCTCACTTTCTGAGACGACTTCATAGTTTCTTGAGCTCTTATTCTTCTTCCTCTTACCAGAACCCTTGTCTTGGGTTTGCACAAGAACTGTCTTGGTTGCAGGAGTGGATGGGGAACTCCTTGTTGATCTAGTATGGGTAGAGGATCTTGCCAGACTAGAAGATTCAATTTTTGTTGACTCTTTTCCTACTTCAGCTTCATCTCTCTTTCTTTTGGCTTCTTTTAATTTTTCTACAGGTATACCCATGTTTTCTGCAAACACTTCCACTTCTTTCCTTACTCTTCTAACTATCTTTGGCTTTTGTAATTGATCATGGACTTGCATGCTATTTTTTGCATAAGATCCAAACCTTTCTTCTGCCGGATCCAGAGGCATGCTCAACAAATGTTCTACATACATCTTCAAGATGTTCTCCTCTACTTCATATCCCATAGGCATAATCCACATCATCCTGGGATCAACGGCTTCCATGTGGCATTGATCAATATCTACCATGAAACAAATTGTATCTTTGTACTTCTCTACAATTGAGGTAGGAATTATTTCTCTCACATGCATCATATTCTAATTTTTTTTGAAGTAACCCCAAAGGGTAGTATTTCTAGTTTGACAATCATCGCTTCTAAACAATATATCTCTTATTTACACAGCTACAGGATGATTACTTTGCCAATGAACCTTTCCAACACCGGAAACCTCACTCATGAAATAAAAGAACAGGCATAAGAACAAATTACCATATTTGAAAGAGTTATTTTTGACCTTAATCTTACTCAAATTCTCCATCGGCTAACTTCTAAGCAGCTCACATAAGTCATAATATGCATTTTCTTTTACCATCTGATAGGCTGCATAAATGGTCATACCGGATACTAAATTATCTCAGCTTGAGTGGTAGACCTTGTAGCCAATGACCATTGATGAAAATTTCACATCCACTTCAACAATGTCTTCATTGCCATTTTATCAAATTGTGCACCTGTTGCATCAGTAACCTTCTAATTCTTTACAGATTTCAAAATTGGTAGTCCACCAAAGGAATTTAGACCTGTGACCGTGCATATAGCCTCTTTCATAATCTTAAAAGGTATATTCAACCACATGAACTCGACATGAACTCTACTCAAAATATATCATACCCATTCACTTTCCTCAAATATGAGAAATTTCACAAATTTTGTGAACTTCTCTTCTAGGGTTTTGTATTCTAGCTTAATAGTTAAGTCCTCTCCAATTATGTGGTTGGAATATAAATTCAACATTTGTGAGCTTCCTAACTCTTCAATATTGGCATGCATATAAGCCCTAATGTCTTCAGTGTGCAAGACTTTGTATGGTACAGATGAAAATGCACCTAAGGGCTTGATCTCAACATACTTATAAGGATGCCACTTGAACTTTGGATGGGGTCTATCCTTGACTTCAACTACCAATGAAGTGACCATTTTTACAAATTCACAAATTCACTGGTTTTTCTGATAAATACCTTTTTGTCAGATCGGAGTTTTGATCGCTGAATCTTCTTCACACTTGAATCTCACCACATCTTAGAAAATTTCAGTCCAGGGCTCTTCAAACTTCTTTTATCCAAAATGTAAAGTGAAAAATGAAAGATAAAAATGAATTTTTATTGTTCGCATGACTAACCCTTTTTGTCATAGTAAATGTGTTTACCCGAATTCATCTGGTTACCCTGTTTCCATGTACTGAGACAAATAATTCCTTTGCGGATCTCCAATACTGTAAAATAATTTCTCCAATAGGTTGAGTATCATCTGAAAGGAATCTATGCACTAACTAGACTTATCCACATTCCAATGCCAGTTACCGACAGTGGGTTAATAAATTTTCTTGACAACTCCCCCTAGGCCAAAGGCCTAAAACTAATTCCTGGAGGAATTACCAGAAGCAGATTCTGGTGCAAGCACATTTCCTTCAACAAAGGGATCCTTCTTCACCCATTTATTTTGCATTTTCCTCCTGATTACATCTGTAATGACTTTTCCTTTTCCCTTAACATCCTGCTATATGTTTTGTTTTACCAGACCTCTTCTATTCCAACAAAATCTAGCAGTGTGGAAATTTTTTTTGTAGTTGTAACACACAAAATTTCTTTGTCCAAACCTACTGTTCCACTGAGTCTGTCTTGATCTGCATTGGTTAGCAATATGCCCAAGTCTATTGCATGCATAACATCTGACATCTCTATGAAAGTTGTTCATCACAATTCAGCATTCACTTAACTTATGAAAAAACTTATTACAATTAAAGCACTGACCTGAGAATGATGGTCCACTTGGATTCATCTTGCTTCTACATTGAGAAGCCATATGACCAAATTTATTGCAAGAAAAACAATAACCATTGAATATTTGAGCATTTGGTTGTCTTACCAGATTCCTTCTAGCTCCATTCATCCAATTTCCTTGCCTGAATCTTCCTTGTTTGAAATTCCTTTGTCCCGATTTGGAAATTTTTGCGTCTTCATAGCCAAGACCTCACTTGTCACCATCAGTCCTTTGACCTTTAATTAGTTCATCAAGCTTGGCTGAGCTTGCTTTGAATTTCTCCTTGTACTCATTTGCAGTAGTAAGTTCATTTCTAAGATCATCAAGCTATTTTTCAAGCACTTCCTCATTGTTTTTAGATTGTTCCAATTCATTGTCCAGTCAGCTGCATTGTTTATATTTTTCTTTCAAGGATTGAGAAATATTTTCTTCATTCTTCTTCCTATCTTCAATCTCCTTGGTCATTTTTATCATGATAGATTCCATCTCACACTTCAAGGAAGCATTTTCTTTGGAAATTTTTTCACATTCTTCTATTTTCTCCTTCAAGGCATGGCTCAGTTGCTCATCTTCCATGCTTCTATTCTTCGACTTGAGTTGATCACACAATTCCTTTATTTTCTCCCTTGATTCATTGATTTTTTCTTTCAATGACTAAATGAATTTTTCTGCATTCTCAAGATTTTCTTGTAGTTCCCAGTTCTAAGATTTTGACTGGTCAAGATCATCCAGGGCCACCAAAAGTTGTTCTTGAAGACTAATTGTATCCATTGAAAACACTTTCCAAGATCTCCCCAACCTGTTAGACTTCTTTCAAGGAACTAGCTCTGATACCAATTGTTGGAAACAAGCAACACTGAGAGGAGGGGGGTGAATCAATGTTCTACAAAAATTAACTATCTTATTATGATCTTTAACCTACTTAAAACATTCAACCAATAAAAGTATGCAAGAACAAAAAGATAACAACCACAACACCATAACAATCTTTTTTTTATGTGGAAACCTTGTTAGGGGAAAACCCACGGTGGATGACCAATCCACAATATGATCAGAGTATACTCAAAAAGATTACAAAGTCAGAATGTACTTGTATTCAAGCTCACTGCCTAGAGCTCACTACTCAAAATAGAAAGGAACATTGCCTTACAAGGATTTAGATTAGATCCAAGAGAATGAACTGAGAGAATAGCATCTACAAATGCTTGATTATAATTTTGGTTAGGCTTAGTAGTCGATCTTCTATCCCTTTGACTGATTCTGCACTTCTACTATGCTCTGCTCTAACTCGCACCACAAAATATTTAATGCACAAGTGAAACTGTGCATAAATTGATCAATCACTGTTCTGATATTTGCAACACACATCGACACACCTTCTACATACACAAAATGAAATAGTTGAACATTTATATATATCTGTGACTAAGAATTTAATCACAACCTGTCGACTTCAATAAGACTTAAGAATATTTACAATTGTCAACTCAAATCATGAATAATATTCAATGTGCACCCACAACAGTCGGTCGCAACTTAGCTTGGACCCAAATCAAGATCGAACACAAAAAAAATTCAGTAAACATTCCTCGAATATCCACGACACTTAAAATTAATTGAGTCAGCCACAAAACACTGATGAACATAAAGATATCCAACCGAATCTCCAAACTTGCATACAACCTGATACAAGGCACTGGGATTTTTGAACAACACAAGAAACACATTGATTAACCTCCCATAAGATCCACAACTTAAAATAATGATAGAAAATTTGTATGTGAATCAAAGAACAAAAAAGTGTCGGATGCTCTGTTCTTCCTGGCTGTCCTCAATCTGTCTGCTGATAAGAGTAAATGATGATGTGTGAATCCAATCACCAAATAGGGTTGCCATGAATGAAAACACCAGAAACCATTTGCAGTGTCTCTTTCCAACAAGGAAGGGTCCTCATGGGGGATCCTCTATGTCTTGGCCTCCATGACCTCCCATTGCTCTTGCTCCTAAAGCATTGAATGGGAAGAGGCCCGCCGTTGAGGCACTAAAGTCGACTCCCCTCTTTTTTTCTCAACCTCTTCCTTGTGCTCCATTCAAGAGTCTATCCCTCCACTGAAGATGGTTGTGATGGACACCCCTATGGATGAGTAGGATCCTTCTGTCCCTTCACAGCTCCCGACCTCTAGCTCGAATAGTCATAGAAATTGCCTTGCGCATGAGTGCAAGTGCTAGAAAAAGGCTCTAGAGGCTGAGCAGGACGCTTTGCAAAAAAAGGAAGAGGAGATGACGGCTCTTGCTTCAAGGCCTCATGATGTGTCCTCTCTCCTCCCCTCTACTTTCATTCAATCAAATTCAATCTCTCTTTTGGTTCCTGCTATGAGTCTGAGCACACCTAACCTTAAAAAGGTTAGATTTTTATCGCTCCTTCAGCTTAGCCACCCCTATTTATGTCCCTTACAGACATCCCACCATTCCCTAAACTTGTGGAAATGTCGAATACCTTAGTGGTGTTTGTTGCGGTTTTCTCCTCCTCCTCTATGCCTCTTGCCTTTTTTTTGGGGAGTTCACATTCTCTGGTGAAGAAAAAAGTGGAGGTTGGCCCTTCTAGCAATGGAGGGTATAAGAGGATCCCACCTTCTCCAAAAGTTGGTCCTACGCTAGCTTGTTTCGTGCTAGTGACAGAGAAAGTTTTGGCTTCCCTTGAGTTTTTCACCACTCTTGAGACACTCGGTGAGCCAAGTGGTGAATCTTGGGTGCCATCCTCCTATTCCATTGAGGTACAACATGGCGCTTCTAGAAAGTGTATGTTTAACTCTCTAGATGAAGTTACAGCCTTGTCAACAATCTTCACAAAATTGCTGACCATAGCTCCACAAGAGCCTAGCGGAGAAGACCTTGTGGGGTCTTCTTCCTTAGCCCTTGTTTTGGGAGGGTTGAAAGATCCTCCCCTTAATATTCCACCACTGTAGGCTCATCCTCCTTCCCCTTATAATTATCTAGATTGGGAAGCAGATGACCTCTTGGTTGATGAGTGTTAGGGGGAGGCCTCTTCTTTATCTTTAGATTAGGAGTGTGCATGTGTTGTGATGTGTTCCCCTGTGCTTATGTTATGTGTTCCTGGATGACCCTTGTCACCCTTGTTGGTGCTTGGATATAGGAGTGATTTTGTGTTGTAAACCTTCTTCTATTTGTATCATCATTCTTCCTCAGCCATGTGTTTTGATTTTCAAAAAATTGGGGATGATGAAAAGCGTTGGGGGCATTTAGGCTTCCCTTCCATGTTGACCTAATTTTTTATTTTTACTTTGCCTTCTCGTGCATTCTTCACATGGTTTGGTATAGTAGGGGGTTGATGATAGTTCATAAATATACTATTACTATACTTATATATATTCATGAGCATCTATGATCCCAAAATATCAGATCATCCCTATGTTTCTTGTTCATGCTATTTCTCTTTCACTCTTTTATCTTTCTCTCTTCTTTGCTTAAGTTGTCCCTCATATGTGCAACAGTGCTATTTTCAAAATAATTCTATTTTCAAAAAATGCATTCGTTGCCCACAAATTGTTTCTTGAAAATCCTTGCAAGATTTTTCAAATATCACATTCTCGACTTGGACCCCTAACTTAATGTGTTTCCTTCATCATAGGTTCATGAAGAAAGAACTTGAGAAATTCCCTTTGAGGTGGGAGTAGCTTTTCCTGCTGGAAAATCCTTGACCTTCCCCTCATGAGGGGGCATTTTCTTTTTTTTCAATCCCTTGATGAAGTGAATATCTTTCAAAAGGATTCCTTGATGATGAATTGATTTGAGAAAAAATGTCTCTATTATACTTTCAAACAGCATGTCCCTTGAGTAGACCCCTTTTATTTTGAAGGATTCCCAAGGGACCCCTTTGAAATCCTTTAAATTTTTTGACTGCCTGTATGAATGTTTGCTTGTTTTCCTATGTGGTTGCTTTTTGTTTCTTGGCATGTTTCATCCGCGAGTTAACATGTCGCTTTGCAAGTGCACCCGTGAAGCCGCTTTCCAATCCGACTCTACAAAGTCCCCATTTTTCTAGGCTTCCTTCATGAGAGATAACTTGGGGATTTCCTTCTTACAGGTCTACAGGCCTGTAAGGTGCTTATTTCACTGGGATTCCTTCATGAGAGAGAACATGGGGGTTGCCTTCTTGTAGGTTTGTAGGCCTGTAATACACTTTCATCCTACGGTATTTTTCCATCGTTGGTCTGAGGGCCTTTGGTGTACTTTGTGTAACTTCATAGTTCGACAAAGCTATGGATTCCTTTTTTGCTAAACTCCCTAGGGAGTGTACCTGTGGAGTCCTTTTCCTACCTTGCACTTTTGAGTTCACTGGATCGCAGTCTACTTCCTCGACAGTTCAGGTATACATCTCTAACCCTACCAACTCTTTGATCTACTTTATCGAATGCTCATCAATATTCACACTCACTAAAGTGGGGGAAAAATGTATAGGAGTGAATTTTTACCTCTTAATCAAATTCCTCTTTCACATATCCTCACCTTAGAAAATCAAATCTAGAGGAAAAATTCCACATCACCCACCTGCCTTCTATCCACTTGGCATTTCTCTTGTGCATCAATGAGAGAATATTTGTTGGGGACAAATGCATGACGTGTGAATGTCTACATGTTGTGCTTCCATCCTTGACAAATTCCTGCATCTGAAGTTGGCAGAGGCGTCACACACCCGATTGGGGCCGAATTGTAACGTTCCTCTTCAACTAACTAACCCAAAAGTTCCTTATTCCTTATCATCCCACCTTCAAACCTTCAAAAACATTCATTCTCTCTTCATTTCACTCTCTCTTAGCATTTTCCACATCACTTCTTAACTCTCAAGCAACATTCCAACATTCCATTGTGAGCATTGTAGCGACAGTGAAGCTCCATCAACTCCACATTGCAAGTGTGAAGGCTATCATAGAAGTTGTGGGGTTGGAGTCTTGTGATACCTCCCTTCATCACCGCTGTGATTGTGGTGACTTTTCCATGTCCATACCTTGCATTCTCCTCCATTGGCTAGTGAGCTTTTGGGTGGAGGTGGTAATGCTTCACTCCTCTCCTTTGTGATTTGATAGAGTAGCATAGTATTATTTTGTAGTGTTCATTTCAATCTTTCATCCTTTCTACTTTCTTTATCATGTATTGTTCTACTCTATTGATTTTTGGTTGTCTGTGGAGGTGGAAACACCAAAATGGGGGTGTGATTAAGGCAGGCCCCTATACAGCCCCAACATTTTTCCATCTTTCTTGTGTGTAGGTGGACGTATGTGTGGAGCTAACTAGAAAATCAACACTTTTGTGAGATTATCTTCATTACCTTAGCTTTCATTTACTTACTTTATCATCTCCATCTCTATTTCTCATACTTCATCATTCTATTTTTCTCGTGAAAATCAACTAGCTAGGCTATCAGTAAGTTCTTAGGTATTTTTTACTATATTTCATGTTTTCTAGCCATATGGACACTAGCACGCTTGAGAGATGCCAACATGCCATGTTGTCATCCTAGAACCACATTGTCATCCTCAGATAGAGAGTTGTCTGAGGTGCAATACCGACTCCAAAAATCAACTTTCCTAGCCTAAACCTGAACCCTGGGTCTATAGAGTGACAAAATTACTATATAGTGCTCTTCATTCTCGATCCTCACACCAAGACATCCTTTAGAGTGAGGTAAGTTAGGGCAGCCCTCTACTCTAGGCTTTCTGTGACCTAGAGCCTTGACGTGGCTGGTCCCTCTCTCTTACAAATGCATATGGGGTAAAATTTCATAATTGTCATACTTTTATAAAGAAAAAGACCAACACTCATAGTTTTTTAATTTGGACTACCTAAAAGTGATATTTATTTTTTAAAATTTATAATGATTTAAACTAATAAAATACACAACTTTTAATGTATTTTATATTTTATATTTATTATTTTTTAAGAAATTAGTTGGATATAGTTTCTTATGAATTTAAAAAGATTATTTTAATTGCTAAAAAGTTTTAAAAGTGAGGTCAATAGGATGTCAAAAAATATAGCCAACTTAAATTTTTTCTTTTATTTCTTTTTTATTTAGATAACTTGAAAATATAGGACATGGAGAAAAATAATTAATTGTTTATGAATATTTTCTTTTGATAAAATTTTAAAGTCAAATTCACTCAAAATCTCATAGTTTTGATGGGACGCCAACTTTTTTCCAAATTTTTGATAATTAGAAATAATTATACCCTATTGGAGATGATTCTCTCCTCTAGTGCACCATACATTTTTTAAATTTTTTAACTATATATTTTATATTTTTTAAATTTTAAGCAAACTCATTTTTTATTATAGTAACTTACTTGTAGTATTTTTTTTTAAATTATAAATATAATCAAAATATAAAAAATTTCAGGTTCTAGACTTTGAGCTATGCAAAAAGTTTTTTTTTTTCTTTTTTTCTTGAAAATGTCCTTGGTTGAAGAGATCTAGAGTTGAAGCTAATATTTTGTTGAACTCATCCCAAAAGATGAGTTAGGCTACCACATAGATAGTTTTGGGTGAAATAAGTTTAGTGGGAACTATTTTATCCAAAAAAAATGGGTCAAAAATTTGCATACAAATTGAACTTTGTTTGAATTTTAAAAATAAATTATAATAATTGAATAGTTTCAAGTGAAGTGTATATATATATATATATTAAATTCTTTTTTCCATGTAGGATCTATGTAGTTTTGAGTGAAACTATTTTGCTAGTCCAAAGTGTGACACAAGTGTATTCTTTCACCCATGATCATCATTAGTGTCATGAATAAATGTTATATAATTTTATATAATAGGCATGTATGAATACTAATCAGCTCCATTAAGGAAGTAAAAGATGATACATGATAGAATAGAATATCCATAGAAGACATATATCCCTATCCTTAGCATAGTGTATTATAAGAATATCAAGGATTGAGTGATTGTATTTAGCAAAATATAAGATCCTATCAAAATATAAAATGAAGCATGCATATAAACCAAAGACCATAAAAAAGGAGCCATACTAATGAGATATCCTAGGGTGGAATAGTGTGAAAAGTAACTAATCACAATGCCTACCAAAATGTTGAGTAAAGGACATAATTTTATATAGATCAAATCCTACAAGAAATTTAGAAATAGATGATAAAATCGTATTTGTTTTAGATATAAAACCAAACTATAAATGAGAATCCTAGCAGGGAAACTAAGTCGTGAAAGAGTGAGGGGTTCAAAAAAACATAAAGGAGAACAATACTTTGCTTCTAGTTCCTAGGTCAACTAGTTCATTGTTGTCTAGTTTGCTATGAAAATTGGAGGCATTTTTATATACCTTTAGAGGGTTGCTAGATTGCTAGGATATACATTCACTTGGATCAAATTAAAAAACAAACAAACTATATAGTCATGCAAATGATCGAGGACGACAAGCTTCAAAGATGCAAATACTTCTAGAATGATTTTGTAAATTTTTATTCAAATTATTGTATTAATGGAAGTTTCAAACTTGTTGCATGCTCTTTTGAAAAATACAAATTATCTTCTTATATTCTCAATCATTATTAAATTAATTTAATTGAATACCTATAAATATAGGTGCATAGAAATAAATGGTACAAAATGTGTGTGTAATCAATTCATAATGGCTAGTGAAATAGATGAGAGTGGACTAAAGTTGAATTTAAATTTTAGAATTTTGGGGCTCAAATATGTAGATGTATGACCAATCTTGCATATGTAAATGATTGATCAAAGATGCTGGAGTGGTAAGATATGCACATGTAATGAATTTCTAATCATAGAGGGTGCAATAAATGTGGATAACATGGAAAAGTGTGTGGAATTAGATAAGCTACATATAAATATATGATTGTAGACAATGAAAAATGTCCTAGATGATATCATACACTCGAATCAAGTATACTAACATCATTTCCTCTTGAAACCCATCCTCTTTTTGCTTAATTAATTGAATTAGACCAACTAATTAATTAATTGTATCATTTTAGTCCATGAACCTAATTCATCAAATTAGGTTAATTCACCCCCATTGACACTAACATTTCATCTCATTAAATTAAATAGATCAAAATATTTAATTTAATTCCCTAAGTCTTCTAATTTAAATAAATAACCCTAAGTTATTTAATTAAATGTCATTTCATCTCTCCCCCATTAATTAAATCATTTAATTTAATGTATATCACTTTAATTCTTCAATCCCCTAATTGCATGATTAAACCTTGTTTAATTAACAATTAAACTAATTTTCCTGCAAAAGGGGAATATTCCCAAGGTATATTGCTTATCCCTTTTTTGCACAATTAAAACTCTCTTTTAATTTCAAAAATATCTTTTATCCTCACCCATGAGAATATTCCAAAGAATATTCTCTCTCCTCCAATCATCTCACTTGGCTTCTTGAACAAGCTAAACTTTTAACCTCTTGAGAAAGTCACCTTGTGACCTGTGTGTGCAGGTCAAAAGTGTGTTTGTTTGGAACAAATGCGAGCCCTTGATTAATTTTCATCTTGCACTCTCATCTGTTGATGAGAATCCATGATCCATGCCTCCTATTTCCTCCATTCTTGATTGTTGATTAATCTTTTCAATCTCAACCCTTCAATTCTCATTTGCTCTCCTATAAATAGAACACAAGGAAATCCTCAAGACATGGGACAAGGAAACCTTTTTAGTCAATAGACTCAAGGTCCTAGTGTGTCATTCCCATCACATAATCTAATGGCACCATCCTAATCTTTTCCCAGAGTCCCCTTAACTATGCCAAATCAAACAAGATCTCAAACATACATTCCTCCACCACAATCTACTATCTTACAAGGAATGTTGAACCAAGGGAATCCCCAACATCTCATCACCAATCCATTACCCATTCAAAACATCAATATCCACTGATGTCCCAACAAACACCTGATCCCTCATTAGAAGTGCACGCCTTAGCCTTACAACACGCACAACAAGCCTATCAACAAGCCTTAGCAGCACAACAACAACAATAAGTAGTAGTGCAACAAGGAACCTTAGCACAACAACAACAGTAACAACAAAAAGTAGCCCTAGCAGCACAACTGATATGAATTAGGATCTATGACAATTGCTTAATGAATGCTTAACATTTACAATGATTAATTCAAAGCTTTAAAAATGAATTAACATAACTGAAATGATTAAATAAACATAGCATTATAAATGTGATAAACAAAATGAAAGAGACAAAATAGAAAGAAGACAAAATGCAAGTTGATAACAGAGTTCTCCAAATGGATACATCTCCGGGTCCCTCTCCAACAGAGTGAGCAATCCTATTATGCTCCAAAATCAAGATCACAAAGGCTTCAATTGCATTACAAATCCATCTCCTTCCAACACAATGACATCATGTTCCTCCATTGCACAAAAATGGCTACAACTTCTTTAGACTATTCTCTCCTTCTTATCACCTGGTTGCCTTTCCAAACTCATAACCCCCCCTTTTTATACACAAAATTTACCCATTATGGGTTTTAACCACAAAATTACAAAAATCTCCCCTTAACAAAAAAACCACTTAAAATATCATTTTAAGCCCTCTGGTTATTTTTTTGTTTTGGCTTTATCTACTTAGAGGGCTTAGGTTTAACCACTTAAGGTTATTTGTTTAAGTTTAGGCACTTTTGGGTTTAATACTTAGTTAAAATAACGTCGGCCCATATACTATATCAAAATGGTAAATGGCTCAATTGTGGGCATTAATTTTGTTAGCAGGGAGGTTACGGGTTCAACCCCCCACCAGTCATTTTTTCAAACCACTCTCGAGTTTTTAAATGTCAAAACAAACCGCTCACCATACATAGTTAAAGCCAAGTCGCGAGGTGTAATAGTAACCTGAACAAATTGGCGGTGGGGTTCGCGGGTTCAACCCCCCAATATAGAAATTTTGTTAACCTATTGAGGGAATATGTAGTGTCATTGAGGTGCCACATGACACCACCTGATTGGGCCACATGGCATCTCACAATTCGCTGACAGAGGCAACTCAGCTAACAACTCAATGTACAAAATGATGACTGGATGGCATGTCACCTTGCCACATCCCTGCCTCATCACTATACAGATTGCTAATTGTATGCCATGTGTTGAGCCCTGATTGAACCGTACAATATGATCTTCCTCGTCAACATGCTAACATCATACTGACGTACAACCTGGTCAACCTTGATAACTGCAAACTTTGACTTGCTGTAACTTCGACGTACAGGCTCAGATTTTGGCAAAACAAGCATCATTAGGTTCATGTCGACGAGCTCTTTGTTTTGATGCCAATTTTGACCAATTCCAAATCGATCATTTTTTTCCTTTTTGATTGACCTTAGGTACCTATTTGACCAAATTTGACTGGCCATAACTTGAGAATATAGACTCCTTTTGAGCCAATTCAAGTTTCGTTGGATTTAATTTTTCAAGCTCTTCAGGATGATCCTAAATTCTAGAGCATATGGGACATTTCAATTTTTAGTGAAAAATATCCCCCTAGATCAATACTCCCTACTAGAGATCTTTTGGACCTTTGAAAGCTTGATTACTCGTAAGGTAAGTGAGGGTAAAGTTCCCTCACTTTACCAATCTCCATCCATTTTTCCTTGCTTGGATTCATCCCCTTCAACCCCACTCTAAGGTATTCAACTACTCCTCTTCGTGAAGTCTTGACATTCCTGTCTAGGATGACATCCTCTGGCAACTTAAAATATACTCTAGTGAAAGATCATCAACTGATGGAACCTGAATGTCTATGTCTTCATCTAGTATCATTGGAGGCTCATACAACTTCATATTCTCAACATTGGCAACTAAATAGATATGCATGTATGGAGGAAGATTAAGGTGGAAGGCATTGGTGCCGATCTTTTCAAGGATCTCAAAAGGACCATACCTAATCTACTTGAAATTCCTTCCTTCACCTTGCATTCTTTCCTTGCTGATATGTAACCAAAATCAGTCTCCAACCTAGAAATGGTGATTGATGTAATGCTTATCATGGTGAGCCTTGAATTTTGCTTGGCTCTTCTCCAACTGTGTTTCCACTGCCTGATGAATTGCTTGGAATTTTTGGATAAAATTCAAAGCCTTCTTTGCATCATGGCATCCATCTTCAATGTCATCCTCCCTAAAAGAAAATTCCATTGATGTTTTTGGTAGATAACAAAAAAAAATCTCAAAAGGAGATCTTTTTGTAGAAGAGTGTGTTGCATGGTTGTAAGCATGTTGTACATAGTGAAGAATCTCATCCTATAGCTTAGGATGCTTACTACAGTAACCTCTGAGTAGATGCACAACTATCCTTTTTAATACCTTTGTCTGTTTCTTGGTTTGTGGATGGAAGGTTGTACTCTTCTTTAGTTTGGTGTCCACGAGTCCCCACAATGCTAACCAAAATTCCCCCAAGAATAAAAAATCTCAATCCGATACAATAGAAGTAGGTAACCCAAAATGAATCCATACAAACTGAAAGTACATATGAGTTGACAGTTTGGTAGTCACTTGTTTCTTACAAGGCATTAGAATACACATTTTGCTAAACCGATCTACTACAAATAGATAATCATGTCCCTTCCTAGACATGGGTAGAACCCCGAAAAAATCCATAGACACACTTTCCCATGGACGGGATGGTATAGGTAGAGGTGTGTACAACCCCAATTTCAAGTTACTAGGTTTACTTGTTGCACACATTACACATCCTCTAATATATTTGGATATAGTTTCTTGCATATGATGCCAATAACAATATTTCTACAACTAAGTCATTGTTTTGCTTACCCCAAAGTGTCCAACAATCAATGATGTGTGTGCTTCTCTAATTACCCATGCTTGTTCATCTTTTGGAATGCATAACTTTCCCAAGTGATACAAAAATTTATCCTGCACATAGTAATCTTTCTCTTCTACATGTTTTCCTTGGATTAAAGTTGCATAGATATCCTCAAAGTTTTCATCATTAGCATATTGTTCCTAAAAACTTTCATGAACCATAGAACTATTTTGAAGGATTATCAAAGTAGTCATAATAGGAGGCCTAGATAACATATCTGCTACTTTGTTATGGGAACCTTTCTTATACTTAATTACCAAGTGAAACTGTTGTAGAAAACACATCCACCGAAAGTGCCTACCTTATTGCAGTTTAGATTGTGAGTGCAAATACTGATGTGGCTAGTGATCAGTGTGGATTACAGTTTCTTTCCCCATTAAGTAGTGTTTCCATTTTTTAACACTCTGGACTAATGCATAAAGTTCCTTATCTTAAGTGGGATAGTTACTTACTGTTCCTGTAAAGGTTTTAAAGTGGTAGCAATTTGGTTTACCTCCTTGCATGAGTATTGCTCCCATGGAAAACCCACCTACATCTATCTCGATCTCAAATAGTTGATGTAAATATGCTAAATCCAAAAGTGGTGTGGTGCTTAACTTTTCCTTCAAAGTGTTGAAAGCCTTTTGTTGTGGACCTCCCCACTAAAAAGTTGTCTTCATAATGGTTAATGTGTGCAATTGATGCAATATAAGAGAATTTTTCAATAAACTTTCTCCAGTACTGAACTACACCTAAGAAAATTTTGACTTCTATGATCATACTTGGCTTAGGCCATTTTATAATAGCTTTGACCTTCGCAGGGTCTACTTTCAATTGACCATCACCTATGACATAGCCTAAGTACACTAATGACGTCTTAGCGAATTCACATTTAGACATCTTTACAAAGAGTTTTTCTTTTCTCAATACATCAAAAACTTTCTTTACATGACTTACATGATCTTCCCAAGTTCGATTGAATACAAGAATATCATCTAGATAGACTATGACAAAATCATCAATAAAAGGATGAAAGGCATCATTCATGACTCTTATAAAGGTAGCTAGTGCATTACAAATCCCAAAGGGCATGACCAACCACTCAAACAATCCCTGTTTTGTCTTAAATGTAGTTTTCCAAATGTCATTTTCTGCAATTCTTATATGATGATATCCACTACGCAAGTCTAACTTAGTGAAATAAATTGCATGTTTCAATTGATCATGTAAATCATCTATTTGAGGAAGAGGATACCTGCTCTTTACCGTTATCTTGTTTAGGGCTCTGTAGTCGATGCACATTCTCCAAGACTCATCCTTCTTTGGAACCAACACAATGGGAGAACCACAAGGAGATGTAATAGGATGACTAACTCCTTTCTCAACCAATTCCTGAACCTGCTTTTTGATTTCCTCATTCTGCATGACTGATAAATAGTACATGCTGATGTTAGGAAGTGGCACATCTTGCTGTAACTGGATTTCATATTGTATCTATCTCTTGGGTGGCTATCCCTTCGGTTCTTGAAATAAGTCATCATAAGAAAAAACAACTTTGACCATTTTAGCTTTATGTTTTGCATCACACCCCTTGAATTCCTTAGATTTATCATCTTCTTTAGCTTTTACAATCATTAGTACAAAGTTCTTTCTTGCATTGACTAACCTTTTCATTTGCCTAGTATTTACCAAGGTTAGATTAGTCTTTATCTTATGTGCACGTACAATGTATTCAATCCCATCCTTAAAATGATGATATTTTTTCTCCTCCCTATAGAATATTTCCCTTCGATCATACAAATAGGGACTCCCTAGTACAAGCCCACAAATATCTAAAGGGACTACATCAACTTCTACCTCATCTACAAAGTTTGCAGTGATAGAAAATCTTAACTTACATTGCTTCGTGACTTGTAATTGTGCATAATTGCAAAACCATCCAAGTGGATATGGCTTTGGATGAGGTGTTGTAGTCAGATTAAGCTTTTTAACAACTTCTTTAGATATTCTAGATTAACTTGAGATCCCGTATCAAACAAGGTATCAACCTTAGTATCCTTTGTTACAACCTAAATATGAAATAATTCATTCCTTTGCTTATCATTCTTATGTGGAGAAGATTCTTTACTTGCACTTGCACTTGCATTAGAAAAAATTGTATCAGATGAAAGAGATATACCTTTGCCTTTACCTTGGATCCCAACAACAACAATCTTTGTCTCATCCCTAGAATCATATCCAAGATCCTGTTGAACTACAACAATAGTATTATGTTTTCCTTTGTTTCCACCATATTTCTTCAGCCTGAGTTCTGGATGTAGCTTCTAGCACTTAGAATCATCATGCCCCTCTTTCTTGCAATGTGAGCATGTGGGTTTATCACCCTCTTTCTTAACTGTAGCTATCTTTTTCCCCTTCCCTTTGCCTTTGGATTTACCTTCAGGCTTAGATGGCTTCTTATCAGGCTTATTAATGAAATAACTCTTACCTCTTGACTCTAAATGTGTGGCTTGTACACATACTTCATCCAAACTACTAGGATTTAAAACCAAAATGGAATGCCTTAGATAAGAGTGGAGACCACCTATGTACTTAAGCAATGTGTCCTAGGTGTACAATGGAACATTCAATGCAAAAACCCATTTTCTAAACTCATGGCCTGCGTACTCTTGAACAAACTGACCTTTCTCTTGCCTAAAAGTTTTCCAGTTCATTATTAACTGTTGCATATGGCCTAATGGATAGAATTGCTTTTTAAGAGAATTAACAAATTTTGTCCAAGTTAAACTGAATCTACCATGTTGTGAAATTTCTTCCCGAGTCCTCTCCCACCAGGTGAGAGTTGTTCCTCCCAACCGAAGAGTAGCTAACTGGATTCTATCAGGATCATCTAAGAGACTTCAACTTGTTGAACCCAACCATCTAATTTTTTAGCATTTAATTCCCCACAATAATTAGGTAGATCAAATTTTACATCCAATATAATCCTAGGCTTATGCACACCCTTGAAAGGATTAGAAGAAATAGAATGAGTAGAAGGAGAAGATGGAGAAGAAGGAGAAGATGAAGTTGAGGTAATTTTTAAGAGGCTCACGATCACCTCCTAATCTTTTCCCCCCTTCCTCATGAGCACTGTCTCAATTAACCTTCCTTTCCATATCACATTCGTTCTTTCCTCTCTTGAAAAAGAACTTCTACCATAGCCTTCATGTCAAGAAAATCCTTCTGAAAGCTCTTCTCATCAAGCTCCAAACTCTATCCACCTTTTGTTTCTTCCATCTATGATGGTGGATCAGCTCTTTGTTTTCCAATCTTAGGATTGTATTTTTCAAGCTTTCCTTCACCTCGCTAAATCCTGGATCACGTTAGCATTCACTTCTACAATACTAGTCACACAAATCTCTAATACCAAACTTGATTTGAATTAGGATCTATGAAAATTTCTTAATGAATTCTTAACATTTACAATGATTAATTCAAAGCTTTAAACATTTCTTTAGAGAATTATCTCCTTCTTATCAACTTGTCACCTAGTTGCACAAAAATGGCTACAATTTCTTTAGAGAATTATCTCCTTCTTATCACCTGGTTGCCTTTCTAAACTCATAAGCCCCCCTTTTATACTTAAAATTTACCCATTATGGGTTTTAACCACCAAATTACAAAAATATCCCCTTAACAAAAAAAACCCCTTAAAATATCATTTTAAGCCCTCTTGTTATTTTGTTGTTTTGGCTTTATCCACTTGGAGGGCTTAGGTTTAACCACTTAAGGTTATTTGTTTAATTTTAGGCACTTTCGGGTTTAATACTTAATTAAAATAATGTCAACCCATATACTATATCAAAATGGTAAATAGATCAATAGTGGGGAGGTTATGGGTTCAACCCCTTGCTGGTCATTTTTTTAAACCAGTCCTGAGTTTTTCAATGTCAAAAAAAGCTGCTCATCACACATAGTTAAAGCAAAGTCACAGGGTGTAACAGTAACCCAAACAAATAGGCGGTGAGGGGGTCACGGGTTCGACCCCCTAATATAGAAATTTTGTTAACCTACTGAGGGAAGATGGAGCACCGTTGAGGTGCCACGTGGCACCACTTGATTGGACCATGTGGCATCTCACAATTTGCTAACAGAGATAACTCAGCTGACAACTCAATGTATGAAATGATAACTGGATGCCACATCACCTTGCCACATCCTTGCCTCGTCACTGTACAAATTGCTGACTGTATGCCACATGTCGAGCCTTGATATAACGATACAATACGGTCTATTGTGTTATCATGCGTACAACCTGGTCAACCTTGATAATCGAAAACTTTGACTTGCTATAACTTCGACGTACGGGCTTGAATTTTGGTGAAACGAGTAGTCTTGGGTTCACATCAACGAGTTCTTTGTTTTGATGCTGATTTTGACAAATTCTAAATCAATCAATTTTTTTGCATTTCTGACCGGCCTTGGGTACATGTTTGAGTAAACTTTGATTGGCCATAACTTGAGCGTATAGACTCCTTTTGAGCCTATTCAAGTTGCGTTGTATTCAAATTTTCAAGCTCTTCAGGATTACGCTGAATTCTGGAGAATATGGGACACTTCAATTTTTAGTGAAAAGTATCCCCCTGGATCAACAACAAGCAACCTTAGCACATCAACAACAAAAAAAACAAGCAACATTAGTAGCACAAAAACAACATCAAGCCCATCAACCAACTTTAGAAACACAACAACAAAAACAATCCCAACAACAACAACAAGCTCAACAACAAGCCTTACTAGCTCAACACTATGCCCAACAACAACAACAAAGTTTCTATTATAATCCTCAATCGAACATAGTCAATCCAAACACATTAGGAACATATACATCAATACCCCAATCACCTTCACCAAATATTACACCACCATACACCCCATACAATTCACCCATCATCCCACCATACATTCGTCCACCCAACCTCCAAGATGTTCTAGCATCACAATTTAAGATGCTCTCACAAGAAATGCACGACCTTCGTATGGGCAAGGAAAAGAGGCCCCATACACAAAACTTGTGTCCATATACATTCGATCGAAACATCACAATGGTACCATTCCCTCCTAGTTTTGAAATACCCAAATTTGATAAGTATAAAGGGAGAGGAAGTCATGTGGACCATATCAAATAATTTAACATCATGTGCATGGAGGTGGCTTACAATGATTCATATTTAATGTGCCTCTTCCCTTGAAGTTTAATAGGTCTTGCTATGGATTTGTTTTCTCATTTGCCTCTTGGTATAAATTTTTTTCAAGAAATTATTGATAAATTTATTGATCATTTCTCCTTCAATCTTGACATGGATTTCAGTCTAGAGGAATTGTACACTCTTAGGCAAAATAAAGGAGAAACTTTCACTAATTTCTTACAACAATGGAGATAGAGAGCTAGTAAGATCAAGTGGCCTCTTCTCAATGAATAACAAGTGGGAATCATCATTGCCAATCTAGATCCAGATCTATCCTTCCACTTGAAAATGCAGTGCATCACATGATATGACGAGCTTGTATCTAGAGCCCTTAACATCAAGGGAGCTCTAATCTCACAAGGAAATACTCAAGCTTACAAAGACAACCGCCCATCAACTAGTTCAAATGATAAGCCTCGTGTCTAGGCTAAGAACAAGAATGCGACAAATGATGGTGTAGTAGACGCTAAGGAAATCCTAAGTGTTTCGAGGCCAAACAACAATCAAGTTGCTAACATCCAACCAATCATGCAACAAACAACACCTTCTCAAAATAATCACATCAATAAAACCAACATGCAACAAAGGTGAACCACTAACAGGAACAACTACCCTAAACACAAGTACACACAACCTTCTAAACCCATAAAAAATTTCATGAAAAATTTGGTAGATTCAAATATGATCTCACTTCCTAACTTTGAAAAATACCAACAACCACAAGAGAAACCATCCTGGTATAACGAGAAGGACCATTGTGATGTTCACAAGATCAAAGGACACAAAGCAACAAAATGCATGAGGCTCAAGAACATTATCCAAGACCTCATAGAGAATGACAGTATATCTATTGAGGTACCATCTAAGAACCAGGATCTTAAGATATATAAGAACCCTATGCCAGATCATAACAAAGCAAAAAAAATGAGAAAAGATAAAGATTATACGAACATACAACATACCTATTCCAACGTAGTTGCTTCCTATGATAGTGTCATCACTGTCCTCACCATTAAAGGGAATAGTGCAGAGTGTAGAGTCACCATGTGATGTAGTAAAGTCACCATCGATGGATTCCCACCCCAATCTAGAGCACAACCTACTCCATCGGTATTAAGTACCAAAAAGTACACTCTCTTAGAATAGCTCAAAAATACCCCTTCATAGATATCAATCCTAGAACTGTTGAGGCTATCACTTGCACATAGGGAAATCTTAGAGAAAGCTTTATCAGAGTCATCCATTCCTGAGGATATTGATATCGATTAGTTTCAAGCTATGGTAGGGCATATTGCTAATCATCTTCTCACCTTCTCCAAGCAAGACCTGTCATCACAACCATCTCATAACTGTGCTTTATACCTTGAGGTTATCATTCATAAAAACAAGTTCAAAAGAGTCTTAGTAGATGGAGGTGTTGGATTGAACATTTTCTCCCTTTAGTTGATAAAAAATCTGGGCTATTTAGAGGATATTGTTGAGAGGATAAAGAATACCACCATAAGGGCATACGACGACCAATAACATGCATCACAAGGAATCATTGCACTTCTCTTCCAAGTAGGCCCTCTCATTGCAAAAACTACATGTCAAGTGTTAGACCTTGATCTTTCTTATAACATCCTAGTTGGCTAACCATGGATCCATGCCCTAAAAACTATAGCATCAACCTATCATTAGTGTGTGAAGTTTCCTTTCGAAGGCAGAGAAATCAGTATCCATGGAGATCTTGATCCTTTGTACTATTACAAGAATCTTAAGGCCAAATTCTATAAGATACCCAAAATACCCAAGAATGATGAAGGGCCTACACCATCTACCTCATTTTTTGACCCATCATCCCTTGCATCTACCTCAAAATCAAAAAAATATATTGTGTAGAGTATACTCGACATCAAAGTAGTGATCTAGGATGATGGTTGTGGGAACTACAAGCTATTGAAAGACACCTTTGTCTTAAGAAAGTTACCTATTTCTCCTCAGTCTCATGGGAAACCCACATCTAGCACTAAAGAGCCTGAAACCATCAAGATGGTAGCTATAACCTTCACCAAGTGGGGAGATTTGAATCAAGAAGATGTTAATGAGGAGGATGTCTCTAAACTCCTCTATCAAGATGAATGAATTGTCCCTATTCTTCACATGGAAGATGATAACAAAGGCTTGGAGCTCATGTAGAATTGGGGATATATATAACAAGAATGATAAGTTAGGACAAAATGATAATAGTTTGCTAGAACCCATTGTTCCTAAAAAATGACTAAAGAATCTCAGCCTAGGTTGTACTACTAGCAAGGTCACCCTTATTGGAAAATGTACTTCCACTAAATGGGTTGAGGCTTCTTCTTGGTTACCTTCATTGCATGATACAACCTTAGATGACTTCCCCATTGGTGTTGTAGACCTATTTGAGAACAACACCCTCTTTATGTTATCCATAATGTCCTTTGTTCCAAGCAATCAACCAACTGAAATACACCTAGTCTACCCACAACTCATTGACATGGACCAATAAGGACCACTAATTCTTGATTTCTTCAAAAATGATGAAGTGATCTAAGAATTCATGGGACTCCGTGACAACTTACCATGGGTAGATCAAAAAGCAGGTTTTGACAAAAATAGTTGTGCATCACTTAGCAGTCTATCTTGAAGCCAAGCAAGTCAAGCATAAATTAAGGAAGATGCACCCTTAGATAGCACTATTGGTGAAACTAGAGTTACAAAAGATTCTTGACATTGGATTCATCAGATCGATAGATTATCTTGAGTGGGTTTAAAACCTAGTACTAGTCTCAAAACCCACTGGGGGCATCAAAATATGCATTGATTTCAGAGACTTAAACAAGGCATGTCTAAAGAATGATTTCCCTCTTCCTAATATCGACCTCATTGTGGACTTTATAACAGGGCATGAAATTATCTCTCATGGATGGTTTTTCAAGCTACAATCAAATCATAATCGCCAAGGAGGATCAACACAAAACTACATCCACTTGTATGTGGGGAACCTATTGCTAGAACATAATGTCATTCGGGTTAACAAATGTAGGAGAAACCTATCAAAGGGAAATGACCCTCATCTTCCACAACATGATCCAAAAAAAAATCGAAGATTATGTGGATGATATTTTTTCAAAATCAAAGAAAAGAAGTGAGCACATACAAGTCTTAGGACCTATCTTTAATAGGCAGGAAGAATACAAAGTAAGGATAAATCCAAAAAAGTGTCTCTAGGGTCACATTAGGGAAACTTCTTGGCTTCATCATCTCACAAAGAGGGATAGAAATTGATCCAGCAAAGGTAAAAGCCATCCTAGACATGGAACCACTGCAAACACTAAAGAAAATGAGAGGGTTACAAGGAATATTGCAGTCCATCAGAAGGTTCATAGCGTAACTATCAAATAAAATCCATCCCCTTTCAAATCTTCTTCATAAAGGGATGACCTACAAGTGGGATGAGAAGTGTGGTAAATCTTTCCAACAAATGAAAGACTATATACTAACACCTCCAGTGCTTATGCCACCAATACCAAACAAACCACTAATCATGTATATCTCAGCAACACTAGCAGCACTAGGAGCTCTATTGGCACAACATGATGAAAACAGAAAGGAAAGAGCTATTTACTACATCAACAAAAAATTGGTGGGATATGAAATGAACTATTCACTTATTGAGAAAGCATGCCTAGTAGTAGTTTTTTCTTCACAAAAATTCAAACACTACATGTCACATCAAATCAAGCTCATTGCAAAGAATGACCCATTAAAATACATGTTATGCAAAGAAACTCTCATGGGATGAATGGCCAAATGGGTAATTATCTTAACTAAATTTGACATAGAGTATGTGGAGTGCAAGGAAATCAAAGGACAAGTGATTGTAGACCAACTAGCAGAGGCATCCATCTATGTTGAGAACCCCTTAATATCTAAGTTCCTTGATGAATCAGTGTTCCTTATCAACCTTACAACTCAGTGGAAGATGTACTTTTATGGATCGTTAACCCAACATGGATCCAGAGTGGGCATTCTTTTTATCACCCCTCAAGGTGATTGTATTCCAAAGTCATATTGATGGCCATTTCCCTGTACTAACAACATTGCTGAGTACAAAGCCATAATCATAGGTCTAAGGATAGTGGTTCAATGGTAGATACAAGAAATGAAAGTCTATGGAGATTCATAACTGGTTATCAACCAAGTCAATGATGATTATCAAACTAAGGATGATAAGCTCACTCCTTATGAAAAGATGGTAGATAGTCTCAAGGAACTTTTGAGCAGATTCCTCGCATAAACAACTGAATAGAAGATGCCATGGAAATGATTGAATCGCTACTAGACATGTCGAAAGTCCTCCAATGTGAATTCTTGGTAGAACAACTTCACATACCAACTTTCAAGATCCTTGAGTCAGAATTTGTGTGTGTCATTTTTCGTCCTACATCCCTGGTGGTACCATGACATCTTTACCTACCTAAATAAAGGAATCCTCCCATCCGATATCACCTCAAACTTTAGAAAGACCTTTGTCAAGAAGGCATCCTGATTCATAATCCTAGGTGATACCCTTTACTGTCAAAACATTGAAGGGATATTACTATGATGTCTTAACCAAGAGGAAGCCTTAACTGCTTTAATAGAAATACACAATGGCATATGTGGTTCCCATTTTAGTGGTATGACTTAGCTAAGAAACTATTGAGGATGGGGTACTACTGGCCAACCATGGAAAAGGAAGCTCATCAATATGTGCATAAGTGTGTCCAATGTCAACAACATGGAGATCTGATCGATGCCCCAGCTCAAGAGTTACAACCAATGATTGCACCCTAGCCTTTTTCATAGTGGGGGCTTGACCTCATAGGAAAAATCACCCCAACCTCATCGAGTGGCCACAAGTTTATCATTATAGCCACTAAGTACTTTACTAAGTGGGTCAAAGCCATTCCCATGACCTACGTAATAGGGAAGTAGATTGCTAAATTTATTTTGAACTATCTAATATGTCATTATGGTGTTCCAAAAGCCCTCATCATAGACAATGGAACACCCTTTAAGAATTAGGATGTGAAAGAGTTGTGCCAAAGACTCAACTTCCAACACCAATTCTCTACCCTGTATTATCCCCAAGGTAATGGCCAAGCTAAGGGTACAAACAAAAATATCTTGAAAATCTTGAAGAAAACAATCAATGAAGTTGGTCGTGACTGGCATCTATAGCTAAATCCCACTCTCTGGGCCTATTGAATGAGTATCTGCACACCTAGATAGGTGCAACCCATTTCTCCTTGGTCTATGGATCATAATCTATCTTGCCTATTGAGGTTGAGCTCCCATCATTGTGAGTGTCACTACAAAACCTAATCACTGATGAAGACTACAAAGTATCTCGGCTGAATGGGCTAGAATTATTGGATGAGTGTTGTCTCGATGCTCTCAATCACTTGAAAGTATATCAAAACTGACTAAAATGGAGCTATAACAAGAAAATAAAATATCTGCCTTTCTAGGTAGGGGATCTTGTCCTAAAGCAGAATCAAAAGAACCTTCTAGATCAGGACAGTAAAGGAAAGTTTGAGCCTAACTGGTTGGGTCCCTTTGTCATCACAACAAGCTATGGATTGGGAGCATATAAATTGTCAATTCCTGAAGGAGAACCCTTGTAGGAGCCAACTAACAACTTTCATCTCAAAAATTTTATGCCTAGTCTTAAAGGGTATAAATCTGAAAATACAAAAAAAAAAAACAATCAAAAATCCAAAAAACTAAGAAAAAGGATTGAAAAAATAAAGAAAAAAAATCATCCTTTAGTGAAAATCACTTTGGTGGTGCTTTGGGCAAGTACCTTGGTGAAAACCTGGAAAATAGGCACCTTGCATAAATAAAACACCTCCATCTATTCTTTGGCTCTTTTTTCCTATCATTCTTTTCACCACCATTTATCCATCGCTTATCTGCATCCTTATCATAGCTTGATGTTGTGAAGTATCGCGATCCCTTTAGTACTACTTGGCATATTCCAAAGGTCAGTTTGTCCTTCCTTTATCGAAGTAGTCTAGCATGTCACAATAGGGGCACTTTTTTATGGATCATATTGGGCTCTTGTATATCTTAAGGTTATCGAAAATACCAAAAACATCCATAAAATCTCATCAAAAATACCAAAAAAACTCGTAAAGTGTTCATCAGAAAATTCAAAAATATTTACAAAATCCTATACAGCTAAACTAAAAAAACATTCAAAAAATTATAAAGGAAAAATCTAAAACATCCAAATCACATCAAAATCCCTTAAAAGGTCAAACATCAAAAATCCAAAAATGAAATCCCCTTGTCGAACTACATTGTCTCTAAGCTTGAACGTAGGCAAGGCCATCATTGATGTACCCCTAAGATACCCTAGGTCAGTCTCTTAGGAGTCCACCATAATAAACTGGCATTCTGTCACTTGTGCATTTCTCATCTTGTCAATAAGTTGAGTTAGTTGAACTATGTGGTCTCTGCATGTATAATGTAGGCAAGGCTTATCTTTGATCATCCCTTGAGACCCCTTGGATAGGTCTTTAGGTTAGGTTCTTGGTTGGAAAATTGTCAAAAACACAAAAACATCCAAATATTTAGAATACCCCAAAACATCCAAATATTTATAAAAGCCAAAAAAATTAGAAAACATTGAAAATCCAAAAACATTAGAAAACATTCAAAAGCCCTAAACAGCCTAAAATTTTTGAAAAAATCCAAAACATCCACATAAATTTTTGAAAAGACCAAAAATAGCCTCAAAACATTTTCAAAATACCAAAAACATTGAAATATTCCAAAAAAATTTAAAAACCATCCACATCTCATCTCGCTTTCACTCATAATAAACTTTCACCTGTAATAAAATTTTACCCATAATAAATCGATCAGCACCGTCACCCTTTGGCAAAACAAATTGACAAGTATAGAAAGTCATAAAGTTAGAACCTAAGTGTCAAAATCTAAAGTCTAGATCATAGGTAAATGTGTCAATGAAGTTTATATCAATGACTTATCATAAAGCTCATCATCATCCTAACATCAAACAACTACCTGATCAACATTTCCTAGGATGCATCCTTCTTGCGATGGACATTAGTATCAGGCATCACCTTAGCTAAATTAAACAGGAAAGAGATATAGATAACAATGACTGTTTGTCTTTGATCTTTTCTTATGATTTATCTTAATGACCCATTCTGAGGACCTCTCGATGATGTCTATCAAAATGATTTAGAGAGAAAGGAATGGGGCATCGATCATGATCTTTCATTTTTTGTGCTTGTGGATACTCTTGTAATATAATCTTGGTGCATACTTGCTTAGTTGTGTGTAAGAAGTTTGTTTGGAGTATGTTGTTGACTATTGTGTATTCTTTGGTCCAATATATTCTAAGTTTCTAACTTAAATTCCAATGAGGTTTCTGTATGTTAGGATGTGAACAGGAACTATCCTATCTATTTACAGTCAAATTCCATTACACTAGATACAACGTCGTCCTAGTTATTAATACCTTGATGCATCATGTCTATGTGTTTTATCAAACAATAAGGAATGATAGAAAATCCTAATCTCGAAATGTGAGAAACTCATCATCCTGCATTCATCCTCATAGTGCATGTCTCGTCACCATCTCTAATAAAGTCTTGATGGATCATAGACTTGTTGGATATTTTGAAGCAATAATCAAAATTAATGGTCATTCATTCTTTATTCTTCTATCTTCTCTCCGTGCTAACCTAGTATCATGTTAGTCAAACAAAACATCATCAATGCATCCATCCTGCATCCACAAATCATCAACATACACGCATCTCATAATCATACATCCTGCATTATCATTTAAGTTGTAATGAATAATATAGATTTGTTATTCTAAGCATCTTAAATCGTAACATCACATATCATAAGTTGCATCGCATATCATATTATAAACATACATCACATTGAATTCTCATAATCAAACATCTGCATTAACCATCCATACATCCATATGCATACATGATCATCTCATAAAATATCATAGAAAATACACAAAAATAAATGCATCCATAACATCTGCATATCATATCATATCATGAAAAGATACTAAAAAAGAATATAACATTTTATCCATACATATCATAACACCGCATCATCTCATAGCATCAAATATCACATAAGCATAAAAAAAGTGCATCCATACATGATCAAATATAAGCATCTCATATCATAAAATCATAAACATGCAATAAGGTGAACACATCATATAGAATCTATATCTGTATCATATATATAGACACACACATACACACACAGACACACAGACACACAGACACACAGGCGCACACACACACACACACATATAAATAAATGTCATGGTACAAAATCTAGATCAATTTATGTATATCGATCATAAATACAATATCCATGAGGTTATCAAAAAGGAGCCCATGAATGTATATTTGTGTCAAAGAATGGGGCAAAAAAATCAAAAAGTGTATATACACTGGAAACTAGCCCTGATGGATGCTCCCCTCTCTAGCTTGCCTCACTGGTTGCTCCTTAGCTTTGGGCTATGCATCACTCTGCTGCAAATAATTAGGCTATCTCAGTGGCGTTGGCACATCATGGTGGTAATGCATCCTATAATATGTCGCCTCAGTCATGAACTCTCTATACAATCTCACAGATACAATCCTGCCCTGGCTGGTTGCTATCATCGCCTCCATCTGGTGCTACCACCTAATCTCCTAATCTCTCTTTGTGGTCACAACATGTACTTGTTTCCTGGCATGGTCCCTCTCCACTATGATAGCCACCACCTACTATTTGGTCTAGTTACACTCAACATTAAAATAGCCAAATTTTTTTTGGCAAGTCTAATCTCGCTCACCTATTAAAACCTGCACTTGTTGCTGCAACTGCTAAATTTGGATATGTCTTGCATTTAGCGGTGGTGATTGTATAGGCTGCTATTGTGGTGGTTGTATAGGTTGCTGCTATGCAGGCTATTGCTGAACCTAATGCTGCTAAGGAGGCTACTGACCAACTGGTGGAGACCCTGGAACTTTCCCATCTTGGCCATCTTGGGCACCCTGTCCTTGTCCTTGTCCTTTGCCCTTGCCTACTCCTCTCCCTTTGGGTCTCCTTCGCGGAGGAGCACCCACTAGATATGACAAGCGCCGAGGAGGTGTGATTCATGCATTGTAAGTAGGCATTGTCTATGCGACCACCTAACCCTAGTCATAGGTCCATGGCTGAGCTACCAACTACATGAATCCATCCACTACCTCCAGGGTTGGAATAGTGGGTCCCCATGTGGGCACCTCTCAAACAGATCTAGAAAAAATGGCTCTATAAGCATCATCAGGCATGTCCTATTGCTTGTCGAATTGTCACACAACTCTGTTTGGCAGGTATCACTCTATAATTGTATGCTCCTGACCCTGTATATACTGGGTTTGTTTGGAAAAAAAAACTATTGAGCATCATCATACCATCCTAGCATTTGTAGCCAGGGTCGCCACCAAAATATTGTCATGTCATCTAGTACCCACCACTAGTATGTGAGCCCAATTTGTTTAGTGTGCCGTAGGGTAATGACACCTCTATACTACCAAATCACTAGATCATCGAGCTCAACATCGACCATCTGTACTATCAGTCATCCATCATAGCTATATGCTCCCATGCCCAAATGTGAAGCAGGGTCACCCCTGCACCAATGGCTCTGCCATTGCAATAGACAAAGTCGTGCATGTCATGATATAATGAGGCCAACATCACTGGCCCCCATGTGAATAAGTTCCTCCTATGGAGCATCTTGTGCCATGCTAGGCCCCATCCTAGGTTGAACCCTCTTCTCCGTTGGTCTGGAGTGACCAAACCTACAATGATGGCTACAATAGTCAATCGAAACGTGGGCACATGACCTCTATACATCTCGAGGTCGATTTGTGATGTGACTAGGGAAATGTTGTCCAACTCCATCACCTCATGATAGGCATCATATCTGGCATTGACATCATATATCACTTGCTCACCATGTATCAGAAAAAGGTGAATATTCGATACATCCTCTAAGGTAACTGTCGCCTCACCTGTCAAGAGGTGAAATGATGAAATCTCACTATGTCATCTCTTGCACAAAGCATTCATCATAGCTAAATGAGTCCAGATGACAGGTGCAAATGCAACGTACCAAAGGTCGATCTCTCCTAGGTGCTCCTAGCTTAACTTTGAAAAATCATCTAGTCTCTCCAAAAATGTGGGCATGTGCTCGTGCGACATCAGTGGTGGAATGACCTCCTGCACCCACGAAGCACAAAATGTCAAAAATTAAAGAAATTTGACTCAATTTGGAAATTTCAGCTCAAAAATCACGATAGTGTCGCTATATTCAAATTCCAAATTGTGACACTCGAAGGCATTTCAAAGTGAAAATCACAAAGTGCGTCGCCAAACACAAGGGCATCATGATTTAAGCTTTGGAAATCCTAACCCTAATTTCCAAATTTGGAAGTGCATCGCTATATCACATGCGTCACAATTTAAAATTGAAAAGCCTAATTTTAAATCATTAACTACGTTGCTATAATTCATTTTAGCATCACTGATTCTCAAATGGGTGTCACTATATAGTGATGCCGCCAAAGTTTAAAATTCAAATCGCAATAAATGCATCAAAAATTCAAATTTCAAATCAAGTTTTGAGTTACATACCAGTGGTCCTGAGCTTGGAATTCACTAATAGTCTCGAACTTGATCGGAAATGTGTTGTGGGAGTTGTCATTGTGTATTCACATTCAAGCTAGGGTTTATCATCATTTTCACCAAATTTTCCAAACTAGACCTTATTTTGAATCATTTTTTGCATTTTTGGCATAATTCTTGAATCTTTGAGCCTTTTTGGACCCCTTGGGGTAGCTTTTCACCTTTGTTAAGAAATCAACCCAAAATTTAAAATTTCCACCCGATTTCTTGAGGGGTCAGGGAATCAGCTTTATCCTTTTGTTGGGGCATCAAAAAAATCATAAAAAATATATTTTTTGATTAAAGCTCCAGTTCTTATTTGAGAAGTGTTATTTTTTTAACCAAAGCAACATGTACCTTGCTTCAAAGAGGGGAAAAATGTAGACACTGAAAAATTTCCTAGATAATATCATACACTCAAATCAAGTATACTAACAACATTTCCTCTCGAAACCCATCCTCTTTTCACTTAATTAATTGAATTAGCCTAGCTAATTAATTAATTGTAGATCATTTTTGTCCATTAACCTAATTCATCAAATTATGTTACTTCACCCCCTTTCACCCTAACATTTCATCTCATTAAATTAAATAGATCAAAATATTTAATTTAATTCCCTAAGTCTTTTAATTTAATTAAATAACCCTAAGTTATTTAATTAAATGTCATTTCATCTCTCCTACATTCATTAAATCATTTAATTTAATGAATATCACTTTAATTCTTCAAATCCCCTAATTATATGATTAAACCTTGTTTAATTAACAAGTAAACTAATTTTCCTCCAAAAGGGGAATATTCCTTATCCCTTTTTTGCACAATTAAAACTTTCTTTTAATTTGAAAAATATCTTTTATCCTCACCCATAAGAATATTCCAAAGAATATTCTCTCTCGGCCAATCATCTCACTTGGCTTCTTGAACAAGCTAAACTTTTAACCTCTTGAGCAAGTCACCTTGTGACTTGTGTGTGCAGGTCAAAAGTGTGTTTGTTTGGAACAAATGTGAGCCCTTGATTAATTCTCATCTTCCACTCTCATCTGTTGATGAGAATCCATGATCCATGCCTCCTATTTCATCCATTCTTGACCGTTGATTAATCTTTTCGATCTCAACCCTTCATTTCTCATTTGCTCTCATATAAATAGAACACTATTTGGTGACAAATGGATCCATCTTTCAATTGCAAACTTATGCTATTGGATTCACTTGCATTCACATTCTTAATTTACTCACTTTTAGCTAATTTTAGTTCATTTTTAGTTGCATAATAGTTTAAAGCATCCATTAATGGATTCTATGCATCCATCTTAGCTTGTTTATAAATTAGGCTTTCCATCTTTTAGCTTTGAATTAGCTTAGATTAGCTTAGCAATAGTTAGATTAATTTTAACATACAATCATGTTAATTTAGTTTGAATCATGCTTAATTTTGCACAAATAAGGTTTTCATCCATTTATCACAATGGTTTCATCAATTCTCTTCCATAGAATCGATTGAAATAGGCTCACAAATCACAGCATTGGGAAAGGGTCATTGTTCCACATCAACAAGATACTAATTCCAAAACAGGATAAGTTTCAATGGGTTAGAGTAGGAATTTAACTTCTTTCATAGTTTACAATTTTTAGTTTCAATAAATGCTTAGTTTAACTTTCAATTTGAATGATCTTGTTTGAGATTGAGGTTTAGTGGCTAAATTATGCTTCGATTCACCATGGATCAAGTGTAATCAACCCACATTGACAATCCTCGGTCCATAATGACATTATGTGTAGTAAATGAGGTTAGATGAAGGCTAGGGGAATGAGCCCAACTTCATAAAAGACACATCATGTGTCAATATGTAATTGCTTCAAGCCATTATTTTAAAATGGTTATAAAACTAAATGGGAATGACATAAGTATTTAAATTTTACCATTACATTACTACTGTGTGATCGAAAATATGCGTATTAAAATGAAATAAATACTATTCAAGCACACCAATGAAACTTTAAATCAAAGGAAAACTAATTAAACAAAGTAAAGCAAACTCTCAATGCAGCAGCTCCTTTGAAGACGTCCCATTGTCCTCTATCTCCAGTATTTTTGCTAAAGCTCTCCGATTTGTATGCTAAGCTCCACAAAATGACTACTAAAGAACGAGATTTAAAAATAAATGCATACTATACTAAGAATGCAAGATTTTTGAAGGTTGATAATGGAGGAATGTTGGTTGCTCAATTCTACAGCATAACGACGCAATGATGAAGAATGATAGAGATGGATTAAAAGATTGAGGAATGATTTTGGCAGAATGCGGATGTCTGAAGAAGATTTAAAATAGAAGAATGATTTTGACAGCATAAGGATGTCTGAAGAGTCGATCCAAATGGCTTGTGAAAGGTTAGATTTATAGAGTTTTTGAAAGGATTCGATTGGCTGATTTGATTAACAGCCCGGATTAAGTTTGTTCGAACGGACGGTGGGAGATTTTTGAAAGTGGAGAGGGAGAAGTAGAAGGTTTCCTCTTCTTCATTTTTTTCCATTTAGAACTAAAGGAAGGTTTTTGTTTTGAAGGATGAGTTAAAATGAATTTTCATAATTAAATAAATAAACTTACTTAATTATATGAGAAGATGAATTTAGAAATTTGCATAATTAAATAAGCAATATTTAATTATATGAGAGAGATAGATTTAGAAGGCATTAAATTAAATATTTAAAATATTTAATTTAACTATGAGATGAAGAGGAGGAATATTCCATTTTGAATATAAATATTCAAACTTAGAATAATATGATAATTAAAATAAATAATCGTAATTATTTAATTTAGTTAAGAGGAATGTGGAGATGTAAATAATTAAATAAAATCATTTATTTAATTAAGGTAGAAGAATTAGAAAATAAACAATATAAATAAATAATTAAATTTATTTATATGTAGATTGAATTAGAGATTTAACTAAATAACTTGTATTTAATTAATTACCAGACTTATTATAATGTGACCATTTTTAGACGCATACATTTTGCCCCTCTTTGAGATGATGTTCGAGATGATGAGATTTGTGTCGAGTAACATCATTTCAAAGAAGTTAAGGTATGGATAGAGGAGAATGGATAATGATAGAAAGATAGGATGATGAAATGATGATGCCCCCTCGAGAGGATAGGTAGGTTGAACAAACACGGGTAGGCTCTCGAAATGAAATGATAAGGATAGACAAGATGAATGATGTAAGATAGGAAGTGGATGAAGGAGAGGAATGATACGTTATGCTGCAATGAAGGTGAGCAACCATGATGTTTGATATAGCACTAGACAATATGCACCAAGATATAAGGACCAAGGTGACGATGTGTCTCATGCCCCAGTGTAATACAACCTTGTCTAGACGTATGAGGAAGTAGACTTAGAGCATTAAAGTCCTAATGCACAAAAGGTATGATATGACCTTAGATGCAAAGGATAGTGCAAAAAGCTACTCCAACATACACAAGATATGAATATTAGCTGGAATGATACGGATTTGATACAAATGCAAGATAAAATGATAACACACACAAGCAAGCAAGAAAGCATGCACAAATGATACAAAAACATACAAGGAATTGCCCCTGTCAAGCTGTAAACCATTGATTGATTGATTGATTGATGATGATGATAGTGTGTCATTGTAGGGAGCGGCATGTCCCTAGAGAAACACAAAGATGATGATAATTGATTGATTGGTTGGTTTGGTTTACGACAAGATTAGGATCAAGACAAAAGGATGTGATTGGATAATTTGACAAGATTGATTGACTTGATTGGTATGGATTAAGGATTGAAAAGCATTTGGATTATTTGCTTGGAATGATTGAAGATGATTTGATGTATGGATGAATGGATTTGATGAAGATGATTGATTTGGTTGAATGGTTGAATGATTGGATTTATTTGAATTGAGATGATGGATTGATTAGATGACATTGGAAGAATTAATTGGATGGATTGATTTTATTGCTTGAATTTTTTGTTGGATATTTGATTTTTTTGGATTTTTGACATATTATGATTTTTTTGGATTTTTGAAATGCTTTGATGTTTTTGGATTTTTGAAATTATTTGGAGGTGTCAAAGGATGAAAATTTGAGTAGCCTTTGTGCTAGATACCAATGACAAGGGGAAAACCAAGTCTAGGTGCAAGGGTGGGTGATGGGATAAGGGATAAAACGCTCATGATAGATGGATGGATGGAAAGGATAGGTCATAGTGAATGGAATGGACGTATGCATCATAAGAGAGCAAGGATGTGATTTGTAAAGACTATGTCGCATAGGAATAACATGCCCCATTCTAGGTACAATACTTAGGATTTTTCATGACAAAGCTTATGGCAATAGGATAATGATAGGCTTGTTTGGAAGGATAAGGTATATCAAGAGATACCCAAGACATGTTTCAACATTTTTCCCCTATTTCTTCATCAAGATCAAAAGAAGAAGGGTGGATGAATGGACTCAATATAATAGGTATGATGGCTAAAGATGGTAGGTAGAATGGAAATGATAAGACATGAAAAGGATAGGTTGGATAGATAAGACATTGTGCCCCCAAGTGTAAGTGGCATAGAAGATAAACCTACACATGATGCCTATTTGCTAGGTTTTCATCATGGTACTTATCCAGGGAACCTATTTACCAGGTTTTCACCGTTGGATGAAGGGATTTCTCTTTACTTTTTTTTGTTTTTTTTTGTTTTTTTGGATAGGAGAAGGGGAATATGGATAGGAGGGACTCAAGTGTCTAGTTGCATGAAATTTGGTAGTCCTACTAGATAGATGTCATTGCATGGACCATGTCAAATGTCATTATGCTCATAGATGTTGGTAAGATATGACATGAAAGGGATGGATTAAGTAGATGGCGGATTATGAAAGGCTTATGCAAGAATGGATGGGGAATAGTGGATGATGATGTGGATTGAATAGGACTTGTACAAAAGGATGGATGAAAGGTTTATGAAAAAGCATGGACCATAGGAAGGTGATTGGGAAGATATGTAGGATAGTAGTTGAAGGATGGGGAGGTGGAGGTATGTGGAATTGTTGTGAAATGGAAGGGAACCATGACCAATGGTTGCACACACTGTGATAAACATTGAAGCTTTTGATGTGGATGTGGTGTAGGAAGCAATGGATATGTTTGCTTAGGAGGTGGTGGATGAAGTGTTTTAGCTACCCACATAGACTTAGTATTTTTATGATTTTTATTTTGCTTGTGGGTTTTAGGAATTTTAGATTTTTGAATGGAATGAGAATGTGGGATGGAAGTGGATGGTTGGGATTTTTGTGATGTGAATGCCTCATTTGACTTGATTTCTTTTTGTTTAGGTACCCAAACCATTTTAGTTTTGGCCTTTACTTTTGGAGGTATGGGCTTATATAGATTTTTAGATGTATTTTTCTTTGAATTTTTGTATTGATGTCCTAAGGCATGAGAACCCTTAGGATTTTTTACTTTATAGGTAGAGGCATTGAAATTCTTTCTTTTGAATCCCATGGGTATGGTGGAATGGGTGGAAGCTTTATGTTTAGACAATGTGTGCATTGATTGGTCATGATTAAGATGTTTAGAGGATTTATGGATGGAGGGATAAGGGGATTGGATGATGGGGATATTAGGTGTTGGGAGAAGTGGAGGTAGATTAGATGGAGGAATATTGGGAGTTGGAAGCAATGGTGGTAGATTTGATGGTGGAAGGTGTATGGTCGCATGCTTTTGACATTTGTAAGATGATGGAGGAGGGATGGAAACATATGTTTTAGGGATACGATAGGCTTTATGATGGAAAGTGGACTTAGGAGGCATGGAGGAAATACCAACATCTTTAGGTTGTTGTCCTTGGGGTGTAGGTCCAAGGCCATAAGAGCGTGGAGGGACTTTGACATGTATAGGCTCCAAAATATCTTGTTCATGAAGGTCTAGACCTTTACCTTGGTGGTTCATGTTTTTGAGTGTGCAATGGATAATGGGACTAGGTGTAGGTGAAACACTAGACATGAGTTCCTTATTGGATGAAGAAGATAATGCTTGTTGTTGTTCTAAGGAGGAACATTCATGAATGAGGGTGGAGAGACCGATAGGATAGGATGGAGGACTTGCAATGGGGTCGATAGTGGGTGATGGAGGATCATTAGGATCTTGATTAGCATTGTGTTCACTTAGATCCAAGATATTTGTTTGATCTTCTGTGTGCTTGGGAGGAATATGTCTCATCAAGGGAAGTAGATGTTTGTGCATCATGGATGGGTGAGGTGGAAAGCTCTTGACCATGGAATGCATAAAGTTGGCTAAGAGGATCATCATGGTCTTCTTGATCATAAAAGGGGTCTTGATCAAAGATGGAAGATTGATCATGAATAGTATTAGGTATGTTATGAATGGAATCATTAGGAGGGTGTTGATCTTTATGTGGATGAGGGGGTAATGTTTCTACATGTTTAGGATTGTGCTTTTGACATACCTCATGACTTATTTGAATGGAGGTGGGAGGGGATGACTCTTGAATTGGATCAAGTGGTTGTGGATGACATGGTTGGCTTGAAGGACTTGGCATGATGTTTCGTGACTCTTTTGTATGTTCAAGAATATGAGTTGGATGAAATGGCAATGTTTGATTCCTTGCTAGTAGCCCTTGGGTCACATCCTTTGTAGCTGTATGGGTGGAAGGTGTTGGCTTAGGGTTTTGGTTTTGATTGGATGAAGGTATGATAAAGTTATAGGGTGCATGTGCTAGATTGGTGTTCCCCTTGTCGAAGGTGGCATTAAGACTTGAGGAAGTTTGGCCTTGTTGCAAGGTAGAAATTAGGTTCACATGTGTTTGTTGTGATGTGGCATTGACATGCGAAGAAGTGGATGGATTAGATTGGTATGAGGTGGAAGCAGATGACACATTAGGTTGAGGTGGCATTGGTTGATAATGAATGGATAGGGGATGATGTTGTGGTTGTTGGATTTGACAAGTGGCAATGAATTGATTGGCTTGAGCTAGGAGGTGTTGGATTTGAGGTGATTTAATTTGTTGAAAATTTTGGAAGAGGGTTTGAAGGCTTTGTATGGTTTGGTGGTCTAGGGGTTGGGGTATTTGGTGAAGTGTTTGAAGGAGATTTTGAAGTTGGGATGCTAGGGCTTTGTTTTCGAATGTGGGCATGGTGTCACACATGTGTGTAAGCTCTTGTGTATCGATTTGTTCTTCAAAGTATGTAACATCGTTCATGTCATCATTAGAGGTGGTAGGAGAAGCCCCTCGAAGTTTGATTTTAGGTTTTGGTTTTGTTTCATGATTTGAACTAGAGAAAGAGACTCCTTGAATTATGACTTTAGGCTTAGGTTTTGTCTCATGATTTGGCCTAGAGGGATAACCCCCTTGGATTATGATTTTGGGCTTATGATTAGGATTTGGCTTGTTTATGATTATGACCATTTTGAAAAATGGTGATGGTGATGATGTGGAATAATTAGATTGGATGACTTGATTGATTAGGATGAAATGGATAGGATGTGAATGTGTTGGAAGAACATGTAAAGTGACTTGTCCTTATGTGTTTGGTGTTTAGCTTGATTTGGCAATATTTAAATGAATGATCACACATGTACACACATGAATCACACACGCAAGACACATAAGAAAGTTTGAATTTTGGAATTTATGAATGTGATTATTAAGCACACACATGAAGAAGACACATCAACAAGTCCTAGAAATAGTCAAGTGGGTATGGCCAATTAGGTTTCAAACTAGTTTGAACAAGATTGACTAAGGATGATTTGAAAGCAAAATCCTGTCACACAGCTGGGAGAAAGGGGTAACCCACCCTTCACCTTCACTTCCCAAATGTATAAAGTTCTTTGGGGCTTAGCCAAGAGTGATAAGATTTTAACTTCCAAAAAAATGTGTCTTTCGATTCACACTTTGATTAAGGTCATCCCCAAGGGTGATGAAATACCCTAGCAGGCCTCCTATGAAGGGTTTGACAAAAGCAAACCAAGTGAGGTGTTTGTGATCACACACACACTTGATTCACACTCACAATGATTAATTTCCCTTAGATTAGAAATGAAATGTGTGTAAAAAAAATTCAAACAGTTGTTCTTTTTAGATCCCAAATCAAGATGTGATGGAAGAAAGTGGTGAATTTTAGGCCCAATTTTCAATATGTGATTGGAGAAATATTCATTTTTAAGAGCCCAAATCCAAATGTGTTTGCAAAAAATGATTAATTTTATGCCCTAAATTGAAATGTGTGACAAACAAGATTAAGAGATGAAGGATGAAACGAGTGCACCTGGTTATTTTCGCTTTCCAAATTGATGTTATGACTGATTCCAACACTTTTCCAGCTCTGTATGATTCACCAACAAGTCACCAAGACAAGAAGAAACACATGCATGCAAGCAAAAGTGTGATTAAATCCCAAAACAAGCAATTTTTTTTCAAACATGTGAGAATTTGAAAGCTTTAAATCTGTCAAATTTGATAAAAACTTACACCATTAGATAGCTTATGAAATTCTACCCCATTTCAAAAAAAAAAAGCTCTGAAAAAGACCAAAAAATGACCAAGATACAACCATTTTAAGATTTCCTATGAAAATGCTACCTGTATGCGCTAAAAAAAATCCAGAATGCTAAATAAGCCTTAGATGCACCAGAATAGACCCCTGATGCACGTCAAAAAAAAATTAATGCTTCGTGGCAGATCGCCTAAACGGTCACTAGTCTGACTTTCAAAACAACAATGGAATGTATTAATACATATATCTTGGCAGGAGCGATCCTGTGTCTGTGCGAAAGCAGGTCCACTGGATGTGCCGAAAGCAGTGACTATATGCACGGAAATAGTTGCTATATGCGCTCAGAATCACGCAAAATAAAAGTCGAGAAAACCTCATTATGCGCCGCAAAAATGTCAAATCTGGCGTAAACGCAAATTTTTACGAAAGTCAATTCGAATATTGGCCCGTCAGAGAAACTCATAGAAAATGTTAGACCGTGGTTTGAGCCCACGGTGGCGTAAAATGTGTGATGAAAATATAAATATTAAAATGAAATAAATACAATTCAAGCACACCAATGAAACTTTAAATCAAAGGAAAACTGATTAAACAAAGTAAAGCAAACTCTCAATGCAGCAGCTCCTTTGAAGACGTCCCATTGTCCTCTATCTCCATATTTTTGCTAAAGCTCTCTGATTTGTATGCTAAGCTCCACAAAATGACTACTAAAGAACGAGATTAAAAAAATAAATGCATAATACACTAAGAATGCAAGATCTTGAAGGTTGATAATGGAGGAATGTTGGTTGCTCAATTCTACAGCATAACAACTTGATATGATGACAAATGGAGAATGATAAGAATGAATGAAAGATTGAGGAATTATTTTGACAGCATACGGATGTCTGAAGAAGATCCGATCCAAATGGCTTGTGAAAGGTTTGATTTATAGATTTTCGAAGGCAAAAGCTTAGTTGACAATGATCAACGGTTGAGATTCAATCTGGTAAGATGAACGGTAAGAGATTTTTTTTTTAGAGTTGAGTGAGAGATAGAAGGTTTCCTTTTCTTCATTTTTTTCCATTTAGAACTAAAGGAAGGTTTTTGTTTTGAAGGATGAGTTAAAATGAATTTTCATAATTAAATAAATAAACTTACTTAATTATATGAGAAGATGAATTTAGAAATTTGCATAATTAAATAAGCAATATTTAATTATATGAGAGAGATAGATTTAGAAGGCATTAAATTAAATATTTAAAATATTTAATTTAACTATGAGATGAAGAGGAGGAATATTCCATTTTGAATATAAATATTCAAACTTAGAATAATATGATAATTAAAATAAATAATCATAATTATTTAATTTAATTAAGAGGAATGTGGAGATGTAAATAATTAAATAAAATTATTTATTTAATTAAGGTAGAAGAATTAGAAAATGAACAATATAAATAAATAATTAAATTTATTTATATGTAGATTGAATTAGAGATTTAACTAAATAACTTGTATTTAATTAATTACCAGACTTATTATAATGTGAACATTTTTAGACGCATACAACTACAAATCTATAACCAAAGTTCAATTAAGTGCACAAGATGATACAATCTAATTTCATTCAAAATTGAGATAATAGTTACTTGTAAAGTTTAATTATTGAGACATCACACCTCAAGAAAACTAAACATGTATTTTTCTAATTTATTTATGTGATGTGGGAAAAGAGGACTTAGAATCTAAATCACTCCTTTTCTCTGACATTACATTAAACGGGGGCACAAACATGATCATACAAGACCACTTGGATACTTTCCTCAAGAGATAGAATGGCTAATTAGGGTTTAGGACCCACTTGTGTGGGGTTGATTGAGGGTTGATTAAGATTAAATTTAAATTGATGTAATTGAGTGTGAACTAGGTTAACTATGAATCCATGGAAAATCGATGTGATTTTAGACAAGTAAAAAACCAAGATACTAAAACCAATTACAAAAAGTAGAAGGCAGAGACAAAGGAACTTGACATATAAACTTGAGTTGAATATATCTAGTTAAGGGCATGGGGTCCCTTGACTAGAAAATATAGCTTTCAGGAATCTCACAATAGGTATTAGTTGGTTATAGTCTATAGGTGTTCTCCTATTGGACTTAACTTCGGAATTTCATTTATTGATGGATAATTCCTCTTGCCCTAATTTGATGAAGTATGATACTTGAATTTTCTTGATCTCACTATTAGGTCTTCAATATTCTACCAATTCCACTTCAAATCTTCCACTTGCACACAAAAAAGAGGATAAAGAGTTGTGCCATATAGGGTCTTACCTAATTCAAACCCCATTTTGGTGTTTCCTCTTTCACAATGACTATGATTATATAGAGTTCTTACTCTTAGTCGGGCATAGTCAAATGGATAAAGATAAGTGATAAATGCTAAGTGTTGCAACTTATCACTCATATTTGCTTTTGTTGATGGATTTAAGTCATGATACACATCTCATACAAAGGGAATTGGATTCTTGATTGAAATTCCTGCAAGTGTTAGTACTCACAAAATAAATGAACACAAAGCATGGAAAATCTTACACATAAACTTGATGCATTGCTAAAATGAATCTTGACTGATGAAAATGGTGTAATAATGCTACTTATCCTACTCTTGACTACTTTTAGGATGATCGAATTGATATTCAAATTTCTAGACCTTTAAATGATGAAAAATACTTATATTTATATGCATTTCTTTGTTCCACTCAAAATTAATATTGAAAAGTTGACAAATGAATTTGAATTTATAAATGTAAAAATATCGATACTAAAATATTAAAAATTGAGCCAAAATAGGGTGGTCAAGATGTTGGATGTTTGGAGATGTTGGAAGTTTTAGTTGTTTGTGAGTTGCTTGGGTTTTGTCATTGATGTCAAACACTTGTATAAAGAGATTTTTGGAATGCTATTGGTATTGATGTCAACACATGTTGGTGTTGTCATCGACGTCTTACTTCAGTATAGTTGCAGAGGTTGTTGGCCTAACTTGCGTTTGGAGAGATTGTTTTAGTTGGAAAGTGTTGCATGTTGTAGATGTGTTGCAAAGATGTTAGTAATGTTTCTGATGAAGCTGGTTCACTTGTTTTCCAAGTGCTTTTGAGAAAATTTGAATAAAAGAGAGTTCATTGTGACAAAGTGGTGTTTAGTGTTTTTCTCTGCATTTCTTCATGATTGAAGATATGCTCATGTGGTTTGGACATGATGATCATATATGTTTAGAGGTTTCATATATGAATTTTTAGGTTTTGAATTGTACTACAGTGAAATATGTGTTTGACAATATGTTTGTCTTGTGAAACATGGTGTCTGGGAGAAATGATATTGCTCTGCATTTCTCCATAGTGAAGGTTCTGGTGTTGTAGATCTAGGAATGTTCTTATATCATTTTCATCTACCTTCCCTTGAAGTTTTAGGTGTTGAGTGGTTCCCAAATTTTTCTAGTGTGTTGGATGTATGTGCTAGTATGTTTGGTTGCATAAAATGAAGGTGTTCATGAGTTTTAGGTGGTTGTAGTAGTTGTAGTGAATATTATGATGATGTGGAATATTTTGAGATGTTTTGGAATGTTGTTTTGTGGTCCACGAGATGTTTCTAAACTTGGAGAGGCATGGTTGTGGTCACTTGTTAGTGTTAGTGTAGGTTTGGACAACTCGCTGTGCTTGCACTAATTGCAAAGGATAATTGTTGTTTGTGGAAGTGTTGAGAAGTGTGTCAGTGTAGACTTGGGTCTCAATTAATATGTGGCATGGTCTTCCTTTACTTCGTTCCACTATGGAATTGTTTCGTGCTAACCTATTTGATGTTACATGGTTGAGGTGTATATGTTTCCTTTAGGTTGAACTAATTGAGATTGTTTTAGGTTGCAAAGGGTATAAATGCAAGGAGAATTGTTGTGTGGATTAATTAAAAAGTTTGTGATGTGAAAGATTTGAATGTGATCAAGTACGATGATCTGAGTGTGAGCCTTAATGCCTATGACTTCTAGATATAGTGAGCAAAAGGTATTTACATTTCAATCTATTTGATGAGTTGTTTGTGCTTTAGTGGAACTGTAACTTTGGCAAATGAGAGATGCATTGTTAATAGTTCAAATTGGAAGTGATCCACACATTCTTCTATTCTTTTTTATTTTGGATAGTGAGTCCTTTGGAAATGATCCACCGATAGTAAGCCTTTCTTTATCTTTCTAGGTAGTGATCCCTTGGCAGTGAGCCTTATTGTATTCAATGTTGCAATTCATATATTAGTGAGCTAATAATCATCGTGGTTTTTCCCTTCTTTGGTTTTCCACATAAATATAGTGTTCTTATGTGTTTGATGTGTTTGCATTACTACTTTACATGTTTACATTTTGTTAATGCATGTTAAGGGTTTAATGGTTGATAAGGGTTTGAAAAGATATTGAGGGTTTGAATGTTTTAAAGTATATAACTGATTCACCCCCCTTGTTGTAAGTATGAAGGTGTTGTCATTGATGTCAACTGAATGTCTACTAACTAGTGTTGTCATTGATGTAAACTATGTGTTAAGGAAGATTGTTGCATGATGAAGATGTCGAGGATATTGAGAAAATTGTGAAAAAGAGAAAAATAGGTTGTTGCAGGTTGTGCATGTGTAGTTGAGATATTGAGGAAGTATTGTGAATACATGGAGCTATCTTTTATTGTAGTTTCTAAAGATGAGTTGGAATGAAGTAATAAGTTGAGATGATGTCTTTGGTACTTGGTTCCCAAGTGCTTTTGAGAAAATTTGATAAATAGAGAAAATAGTGTTGTGCAAGTGTTCAAAACATGCTCCGGGTTGTGCTCCATGTTTCTTCTGTGTTGATTCTATGTCTATGTGGATCTGATATGTTGTTCAAGGTTTTCAGAGGTTGCTATATTTAGAATTTGGGTTTTTTGATTGTTGTACAAAGTGATATTTTCATTAGTGTGTGAGCCAGTTTTTCAATGATGTTTTATGTGGCTTGGGAGAAATGTATTTGATCCATGTTTCTCCATAGTTTGGCTTCAATTTGTGTGGATTTGGGAAGCTTCTTATAATGTTCATATCTTTTAGAATTAAAGGTTTCATTGGATTTGGTATAGTACAGTGTGTGTTTCATATGTCACTATGCAAATAGGGTTAACTAGATGTTCTGGGTTGAAGTATTTCTATTTTGCAATTTGGGATGAAACCTTTGTTGGATCTTTGATGGTTTGAGGATTATTTTAGATCATTTTCAAGTGAGTTTTTTTGTCTGAAAGTTACAGATCGATTGAAGGAAGTGTGAACTTAATGTTTCATGGTGTTTAGCATAGGTATTGGCCAACCTTGTGTTAGCACTACATATGAAGCTTTGAAATCATGTTGAGGTGTGTTAGGTTTAATTTGGGTCCTAATTAAGGATTTATATGGGTCACCTTCATTCCTATCCACCACAAGAATGTTTAGGTGCCAACCTAATTTGAATTTGTAAGTGTAACGAATAGTTTCCAACCTTGGAGAAGGTCTTTGAGGTTGAAGTTGATATAAATAAGAGTAATTTTGTTGTGCAAAGCAATAAAGAGGTAAGATAGATGCGAGATTGATGCGAGTGATGTGTATGATACAAATTAGAATAGAGTAGTACAAATTTCAAGTGTTGGATTCCTAAAGGTGGTGAGCTGGAGGTGTTTGAAATCTTTCATGAAAGACTACAAAGTTGGAGAATTTGTGGTGGATTACTTGTTGCATTGAGAAGTTCTCTATGTAACATTTTTCTTCTATCTTATTGTGTTCTTTCTAAGGCAGTGAGCCTTGGATATGAGCCTTTTTGGATAGAGTTTCCTATTCTAGTAGTGAACCTATGTACTTATTTTGCAATTACTTATATTGTGAGCTAATCCTCACAGTGGTTTCTCCCTCTTTAGGTTTTTTTACATAAATTTGGTGTTCTCTTGTGTATGGTGTTATTTCATTTTCTGTTATATGCATTTCATGTTTAATCACTTTAACAGAATAATGGTTTAATGAATGCATGTGGATCTAATTATTATTGAGGATTTTGATGTTTTAATTTGCTACAACTGATTCACCCACCCCTCTTAATTGTCTTATTCATTCAAAAATTGGTATCAAAGCAAGGTTCCTTGGAGAATAGATTAACCACTTGAGGTAGATCTGGGATGGTGAAGAAAATTGATTGCCCTAGATTTGATGAAAAAAACTATGCATTTTGGAAGACAAATATGAAAGGATATTTGGAAACTCATGGATTTGAAATTGAATACAAAATAAAGAATCAATATACTGCACATCAGAATGGTCCGAGCACAAGTGATGAGATCAAGGCACATGAGGTAAATGCTAAGGAAAAATTTATTCTAATGAACAATCTTTCAAATTTTGAATTGGTTAAAGTTATGAATCTTCATGTAAGGAAGCTAAGGTAGCAAAATAACTTCCTACACTAATCTTGAGAGGATAATAATGCAAAAATTTCACAGATCTTTAACAATTATAGAATCTTAAATATAAATAAACACAAATATCATGCATACCACAACATAATTATTTATGTGGGGAAAACCATTTTAGGAGAAAAATACCACACTCCAAAAGCTGCCCAATATATTATTAAGCAATCACAAATATTGTAATATACTTGTAGAGCAATCTTCTCATAGGAGTATTGCCACTCAAAGATCCAGAGACAACACAACTAGTATCACTCTTAGAATACATCACAATACATAGACATGTAATACAATGCCCTCATAAAATAGGGTTTCCTTCTAGGGAAAGTCAAGCTAATAAAATATCAACCATCAGATATGTGACACAATGATGAACGGTTCAAATTTAAAATAATAGAGTGTAAAAAATTTGGCTTTCAAGGGCATTTCCCCCAAGCCCCCATCGGGGTGCGTTGTCCCTTGGAATCACAACCGGATGGATGATATCCCTGGACCCCTCGTGTGGGGGGGGGGTATTCCCCCATGCACCCCTCTCCGTCGGTTGAACAATACCTTATGTATCAACAATAACTTATGTAATTGAAAGGTTGAGACACATTTTCACAACACTTAAGACTGCTAAAGATGTTTGGGACAAGATTGAAATTTTTTATGAAGGAGATGACAAGGTCAAAAAATCTACTTTGTAGAATCTTAAGGAAAAATTTGAAACTATGTGAATGTCTAAAGATAAGACAATTTCAACCTACATTTAGAGAGTTGATGAACTGGTAAGTGCTATGAGAGGTCTTGGTGCACAAGTTAAAGAACCTAGGGTGGTAAAGAAAGTTCTCAAAACTCTTCCTAATTTATATAGTGAAAGGGTACATGCTATTGAGGAAGATGCAAATTTAAGTACTTATTCTAGAGATCATTTGATTGGTACACTAACTTCATTTGAAATGAGAAAGATTGGTTTGAAAAATGGTACAAAAGTGGAAACTGCTTTTAAGGCTGGAAAATTGGAAAAGGTTGAAGATTTAGATGGAGATGATCTTGATGATGTGGAAACTAACTTTGTAAGAAGGATGAAAAAGGGACCAGTAAGTACAAAGGTGAACTACCTTTCAAATGTTTTAGCTATGGTGAAATAGGTCATTATGCTTCAAGATGTCCAAAAAGAGTTGTAAACAATAATAATAAGGAGAACAAAGGAAAGATGATTAAAATAAGTCAACATGTCAAAGAAGATGCTAGTATTTCTGATGATGGATCTAATTATGGAGATTTTGATGAAAATGAATGCTTTTTCTTGGGTATTAAAGATGATTCTAGTCCTGCTAAGTCTGAAATTTGTGTGAAGGAAAGTGTTCCAAAGAAGAAGGATAAGGTTGAAGGTACTTTGATTTCTACTTTTCATGTTAAAGAAGATAAGAATTACTAGGCTGTTGACAGTGGCTGCTCTAATCACATGACTAGACAAAAGTAAGTTTGTTAAACTTGAAAAGTATGATGGAGGATTAGTTAAATTTGGAGATCATTCAAGAACTAAGATTTGTGGAATAGGTTGAATTAGTTTTGATGGCAAGCATAATATTGAGGATGGTTACTATGTTAAGGGTTTAAGGAATATTCTTTTGAGTGTTGGACAAATGTGTAGCAAAGGATATAATCTTGTGTTTAAGGATGAAACATGTGAGATCAGAAAAGGGTCTGGAACTGTGATTGTTGCTGGTAAAAGGACTGATGGAAGAATCTATCAGTTTAAGGGTGTTGATGGCCACTGCTTTATGTCTTAGATTAATGATAGTTGGTTATGGCATTGAAAGATGTGTCACATGAATTTTGATAACTTGGTGATAATTAGTTTAGTTCATGCAGTGAGATATCTACCAAGAATTACAAAGCCTATCAATATTGTTTGTAAGGATTGTCAGTTTGGAAAGAAAGTAAGGAGTAGTTTCAAAGGAAATGAACAATCTACTACAAGACTACTAGAATTGATACATACAGATCTTTCTGGTCCTACAAGGGTGGGAAGTCTTCAAGGTGACAGGTATTTTATGCTTTTGATTGATGATTATTCTAGAATGACATGGGTTACTTTTCTTAGAGAAAAATTTGATGCATTAGATAGATTCAAGGCATTTAAAGCTATGGTTGAGAATGAAATGAATGTGAAAATAAAATGTTTGAGGTCTGAAAGAGGTGGATAATTCACCTCTAATGAGTTTAACATGTTTTTACGAAGTTCATGGAATAAAGAGGCACTTCTCTGCTTCTCGATCTCCTCGGTAAAATGGAGTGGTTGAGAGGAAAAACTAGACTATTCAAGAAGCTACTAGAACTATGATGAAAGAAGAAAATCTATCAGAAGTCTACTGGAGAGAAGCAATTAATACTGTTGTTTACATACTTAATAGAGTTCAAGCCAAAGCTAACAACACAAAGACTCCCTATGAGTTATGGTACGAAAAGGATTCCTACTATCAAGTATTTTAGAGTATTCAGAAGAAAATGTTATATCAAGAGAGATGAAGAAAACTTAGGAAATTTTGATGCAAGGTATGATGAAAGTATCTTCCTTATATATTCTAATAAAATAAAAGCTTATAGATGTTGCAACAAAAGGCTGAGAAAGATTGTTGAAATTGCACATGTTAAGGTTGATGAAATTAATAGAATTCAATTGCAGTAGATGAATATGTGTCAGATGAACATGATTGTAGAGAAGAAGAAGAAAAAGTTGAAGAAAAAGAAGTGCATCTAATAAAGAGGAAGAAGCTCCAGAGAAGACACCTAAGACTTCTAAGTATTTGCAAAAGAATCATTCCAAAGATCATATCATTGGAGACAAGAGGAAAGGAGTATTGAAAAGAAGCAAAGCTTCTGAAATTGAGGTAAATATGTGTTTACTTTCTAAAGTTGAACCTAAAATAGTGAGGGAGGCATGCAAAGATGAACATTAGATGAAGGCAATGGAAGAAAAACTTATGTAGATTGAGAAAAATTAGACTTGGGAATTCGTTCCTAGACTGGCAAACAAGAACATAATTGGAACTAAGTGGGTATTAAAAAACAAGTTAAATTAGAATGGAGAAGTGGTAAGAAATAAGCAAGACTTGTGTGTAAGGGTTATTCACAAGTGGAAGGTATATACTTTGAGGAGACTTTTTCCCTTGTGGTTAGGATGGAAGCTATCATAATTTTTTTGGAATTTGCAGCATAAAAGTCCACTTTAAGGTTTATCAAATGGATGTTAAGTCTGCTTTTTTGAATGGTCAATTGGAAGAAAAGGTTTACATGGAACAACCGCCAAAAGGATTTCAGTTGTCAGATCGACCATATATGGTGTGTATATTGAAGAAGGAATTATATGGATTGAAGCAAGCTCCAAGAGCTTGGTATGCAAGATTGGATAGATATTTGTTATAGCAAGGATTCAACAAAGGCACCGCAGAGAGTAATATTTACTTCAAAATTAAGGAAGAAAAAATATTGATAGTGGTTTTGTATGTGGATGATATTATCTTTGGAGGTAATAAAGCTATGTCTAAGAAATTTGTTGAAGAAATACATAAAGAGTTTGAGATGTCAATATTTGGGGAGATGGATTTTTTCCTTGGGCTACAAATCAATCAAATAGATAAAGGAATTTTCATTTCATGGTCAAAGTATGTTAAAGAGATGTTGAAGAATTTTGGAATTGAAGACTCCAAAATGGTATGCACTCCTATGGTGACTGGTTGTAATTTGAGAAAAGATGATGATTCACCTAAGGTTGATTAGAGAAAATATAGATCTATGATTGGTGGACTGCTATATCTAACTGCTACTAGACTGGATATCATGCATGTAGTTTGTCTTGTGGCTAGATTTCAAGAAGAACCTAAAGAAACACATGTTGCAGCTGTGAAGAGGATATTCAAATATTTAAGAGACACTCTAGATAATGGCTTGTGGTATTCTAAGGATATTGATTTCATATTAAGTGCTTATACAAATACAAATTGGGTTGGTTATGTTGATGTTAGAAAAAGTACATTGTGGTGGTGTATTATTTCTTGGATGTAGATTTGTTTCATGGTTAAGTAAGAAGCAAGATTTAGTTTCATTATCCATTGTAGAGGCTGAGTATATTGCAGTAGCATCTTGGTGTACACAAGTTTTGTGGATGAGACAAATATTGAAGGATATCAGAATAGTGTATGATGAGCCTAAATCTATCTTTTGTGATAATACAAGTGCAATTAACATTTCAAAAAATACAGTGATGCATTCAAGGACAAAGCATATATCAATTAGGTATCACTTTTTTAGAGAGAAGGTTATGGAGAATGAGGTAAAACTTGAGTATGTACCTACATAGGATCAGATTGTTGACATATCAACTAAGGCTCTTCCTAAGGATACTTTTGAGTATCTTAGAGATAAGTTGGGGTATTTTCCCATCCTTCTTTGAACTAGATGCATATGGGGATGCATCAGTTTGGTGGATCTATGGATTTATCTCTTTTCTGGACTAATGTTGGTGGCTACCTCTTAGGGGGAGTAGGTAGTGTAATGTGTTGTCATTGGGTTTCTGATTTGATTAGGTATACTCCTAAGGGGGAGTATTTAGAGCTTGTATCTTGGTTCAGTGTCAAAGGGGGAGAACAATGTAAAACATTTTATCCTTTGCCATTGATGTCAAAAGGGGAGAAAGTATCATGTGAAAAAGTTTATCTACTCAGAGGGAAAAAAGAAAAAAAATCATGTGTTTAGAGCTATTGTGTTGTCTTTGATGGTTTTTCACATCATGTGTTTCCATCAATGACAAAGGGGGAGATTTTTGTCATTGAAGTCAACAAAATTTCTACTGATTGGTGTTGTCATTGATGTCAACTATGTGTTAAGGAAGATTATTGTATGATGAAGATGCCGAGGATATTGAAAAAATTATGAAAAAGAGGAAAACAGGCTGTTCCAAGTTGTGCATGTGTCTACTTGTTGAGATATTGAGGAAGTTTTATGAGTACATGGAGCTATCTTTTGTTGCAATGTCTGGAGATGAGTTGGAATGAAGTAATAAGATGAAATAGTGTCTCTGGTACTTGGTTTCCAAGTGCTTTTGAGAAAATTTGATAAACAAAAAAAATAGTGTTGTCCAACTATTTAGAATATGCTCCAGGTTGTGCTCCATATTTCTTTTGTGTTGAATCTATGCCTGTACGAATCTAATATGTTGTTCAAGGATGTTAGAGGTTGCTATATTTAGAATTTGGGTCTCTGGATCGTTGTACAAAGAGATATTTTCACTAGTGTGTGAACCAGTTTTTCAATGATGTTTTTTGTGGCCCGAGAGAAATGTATTTGCTTTGTGTTTCTCCGCAATTTGGCTTTAGGTTGTGCAAATTTGGGGTGTTGCTTATAATGTTCATATCTTTCAGAATTCAAGGTTTTGAACTTGATTTGGTACAATACAACGTGTGTTTCATATGTCAGTGTGCGAATAGGGTTAATCAGATGTTTTAGGTTGAAGTATTTCTATGTTGTAATTGGGGATGAATTCTTTGTTGGGTCTTAGGTGGTTCGAAGATTATTCTAGATTGTGTTCAAGTGAGCTTTTTTGTCCAGAAGTTATGGATTGATTTAAGGAAGTGTGTACTTAATTTTTTATGGTGTTTAGCACAAGTATCAAGTCCAACCTTGTGTTAGCACTACATGTGAAGTTTTGAAAGCGTTTTGAGGTGTGTTAGGACTAGTTTGGGTCCTAATTAAGGATTTATATGGGTCATCTTCATTCCTATCCACCACAAAAATATTTAGGTGTGGCCCTAATTTGAATTTGTAAGTGTAATGGATAGTTGTCAACCTTGGAGAAGGTCTTTGAGGTTGAGGTTGATATAAATAAGAGTAATGTTGTTGTGAAATGCAAGAGAGAGATAAGATAGATGTGAGATTGATGCAAGTAATGTGTATGATGTGAATTAGAGCAGAGCAGTGTAAATTTCAAGTGTTAGATTCCTGAAGGCAGTGAGCTGAAGGTGTCTGAAATATTTCATGCAAGACTACGAAGTTGTTGGAGTATTTGTGGTGGATTCCTTGTTGCATTGAGACGTTGTTCTCTATGTAACATTTCTCTTCTATCTTCTTGTGTTATTTCTGTGGTAGTGAGCCTTTTTGGATAGTGTGTCCTATTCTGGCAGTGAACCCTTTTACTAGTTTTACAATTACTTATATTGTGAGCTAATCCTCACCGTGGTTTTTCCCTCATTGGGTTTTCTATGTAAATCTAGTGTTCTCTTGTGTATAGTGTTGTTATTTCAGTTTATGTTATCTACATTTCATGTTTAATCACTTTAAAAGAATAAGGGTTTAATGAATGCATGTGGATCTGAATACTATTGAAGGTTTTGATGTTTTATTTTGCTACAACTAATTCACCTCCCCTCTCAGTTGTCTTGTTCATTCGACACTCCCCCCTCTCAGTTGTCCCATACATCTAATGTACAAGGCGTGTGCGCCCTTGACTAGGCCTATTTCGGGATTTAAGTGCTCATTAAATAAATAAATAATTTTAACTTCCAATTATATTCTGATTTTTTGAAAACAACAATGAAATGGGCAAATAATTAGCATGTAATTAGATCTAAAGACATAAAAAGGAGCTAAACATAATTTTAAATTGTTGAAGTCGACAATTTACAATACTACAATTTAATAAATATCTTAAAATATATTTATTTAAAGATATATTATTTACAAGATACATATATTAAATTTGTAATAAAAATTTAACAAATATCTTAAAATTGATAACTCTTAATATCATATATATATATATATACACGACTACAACCTCCTTTAATATATATATATATATACATGACTAAAACCTCCACATATATATATATATATATATATAACCTCCTTTAAAATATAATTAAAAAAACTATTTAATACAAATTCTACTAGAAGAAAATTTGAAACCCATTTGCATCTTTATGTGACAACAAAGAATGGCAATAAGAGTGACCGAATCTGATCAACTGACACAATAATTAAGGGACTAAATATTATGTGATAGGTGGATCCTTCTATATACCAACAACTCATAGATGCATAGTTATGTCCTTAAATGAGATTGCACATCTTATATGTGCATGAACTCTAAAAGTGGCTTTATTAAATGTCTGACAGCATCACCCAATCCACTATACAAATGCTTTTCTTTTTTCCTTCAAAAATAACACTATTTCTTTGTGTTCTGGGTTAATTCTTTTTGAGGAATTTTGTTCGATATTATCTGACTGCTCTGTAGCAGGGTTGGGACCATGGTTTCTCTTTATTTAATAAAAAATCTATATCAAAATTGCAAAGTATTAAGAATAAAATACATACAAACAACAAAAACATAGAAAAATATTAAGAATAAAATACATACAAACAACAGAAACATAGAAAAATATTGTAATAAAAGATTTTTATTTTTTCATCTAAATAATTATTAGAAAGAATAGTCCGTATAAATACAAGCTTTTTAGTTGTCGAGAGATGAAACAAACTTTAAAAGAGAGGATTTGTTCTATTTTTTTAATCTTCTGAATATACTCGGAAAAGTTACTTCAACACTGAATATACATGATGGGTTTTCCATGATTTCATCCACATTACTTATTCTTGAACAATTTGTTCAATAAACAGGTCCTTGGGCCTTGCAATTGAAGAACTCTGAATGATATTAAAACCAGACTACCTAATGGAGATAGAAATTACTGTAATAAATAACCAGTCAAATTACTCAGCTCACGGTGTGAATAGATAAAGTGAGGCATTGGAACTATAAATATTAGACAACTGTTTTGACAGTAGCCATTACTTCCCCATTTCTAAACTTACCCAGATTTGATATACCTTTGAATATGATGTCTAAGTCTTTAACTGTTGCTGTAACAGTGAACCAAACTTTGGAATACATTTTGTTTTAAACACTGTACTTTCTCATTCATCAAACATTGTAGTTGAAGGACAATTTATATGGGTCTGAAAAGCATTGAGCAGAATGAAAGAACAAGGGGTAAAAAGTATCATCAACTATTTTATGTAGTCTAGAATTCTCCATGAGGAAAAGTAATTCTAATACTTATGATAATATGATCAAGTGTGCTGGCAAACCGGGACTTACAAGCATATGCCATCTTAATGCTCACAAATAAAGCAGTCAATTCAGCTCATTGTATTTTCCATGAAAAGAACATTAAGAGAGAGAGAGAGAGGAAGAGGTGGTGATGGTCTAAGTTGCATCAGTCAATTCAGCTTCATGCACTCCTTCTAAGATTAAGAAGTTAATAAACATGTTACTTTCAATCATGACAGGAAAGGAGATTGTGTTTTGAGTCAAAAGCATCTACAATGGAAAATAATAGAAACGTCATTAAGCCTATTGAACATATCCATCTATTTTCAACTACGTCTCAATAATGGTCTTGTTTAATATGTTCATCCTTCAATTATTTTTATTATTATTTTTTAATTTTTATCTGTCGGAGTTTTTTTTAAGATAATCTGTCCAAAACTTTATTATCCTGCATGTTTCGATTTTTCTATTGTGATTAACATTTTGAAAAGTTATGTAACAAATATTGCTACTAATTCATTCTTTAATTAATAAGTTATTTATCAACTTGATAAATATGGGCAAAAGTAATGAAAGAAGAAAAGAATGAGTGAAGGTTTTCAAAATTGAAAAATTATAAAGAAGGTGGAATAATTTTAGAGACTTTTCATTAAAGTTATATATAGATACTAAAATGATAATGATATATTATTAAAAAAAGTGGATGGTGGAGAGCATCTATGCAAGATGAAATCCAAATCAAAAGACAAAAATATCTAAACAAAGTAAAGTTTAAATATAAAAAAAATCATTGAATTATCACTAGAATAATCACTTTTAGAGTAGAGAAAATAAATCTAGAATTAATACTGAAAAAGAAGGCTCTAGATTTATTGTTGAAGAATGTTCTAGAATTGTCATACAAGGAAGCTTTAGAGTTATCATTGAAATAATCAGGAAGGATTTGGATTTATTGCTTTTGAAAGAATCTAGAGATGTAAGACTTCAAAATTCTTTTAAAAAGAGAGCTTTAAAATCTCTAATAAAAGAAAGTACAAAATAACTTAAAATTTAATTATTCAATGGCCATAATGGATTTACTGTGTAAGTAGCAATATGACTTGCCAAAACAGTTCAAGCATTTAGAAAATCAATTGATCAGATTGTCAAGATTCCTTTTCTACAAGGAAAAGGTTAACAGGGTACTATGAAACATAAATTAAGTTATTCAATGTTGATCATATTATGTGTTCTATTGGAATAATACATTGTCATTCTTTTTGTTATATTATCAAATCATATAAGCTTTGCTTTCATTACTTTGGTTGCCAGGATGATCATCATATTGTTAAGAACCAGATGAAGAATAAAAGCATAAGCATGGAACAAGAACCAAATTACAAAACAAGATTTATCCTGGAAAACCCCAAACAGGGGAAAAACCAGCAATGAAGATCTTCATATCAACCCTCAACCCCAACTAGGTTGAGCCTGGAGGCTTCAACCAGCCACACATACAATGGAGTCACCAAGCCTTTATATAGACTTTACATACATGCAAAACCATGGGCTCAAAACCACTTATGTTTAATCCACTAACTCTAACCCAAGAGCTAGTTTAACCCAACAATCCCCCCTTTAAACTTGGTCTTGGGGTTAGCACCAAACCCCCCTTCCACAAGCACCAAGTGCAATGCCTTTTTTTTTTGGGGATTAAGCAAGCCATACCAGGTCTTATAGCCATCAGCCCAAAATACATGTATTAAATTTTACATACACCTCCATTACAAATTTGTTCGTACTACAGCTAGCCTTGGGTGTGGGCACCTGCATACAACAACTTTAACTAGGCATCATGCCTACAACAACAACCATGATCAATCTTGCACAGACTTTCTCAACAATCGAGAGAAATCCAACTTCAACTTGAAAGCCAAACAAGACCTCCATCACAACTAGAATGAGCGCATTCACCGCGTCGCTTCATTAACATTCTAGCTGCACACATGTTGAACTTCTCCCATCATACTTTCTTCATCAATGCATCTGCCGGATTGCTCAATTCTTCTCCAAGGCTCAATCTTCAACTAATTCCTTCAGACTTCCTCAAGCTTGTCAGGCTTAGAAAACTTCATAGAAGAAATACCAAGAACTTTAAATACCAGGAAATCTTACATGCATCAACATGCAAGCACATGCAAACCACATGCAAGTACATGCAACACACAAACCTGCACATGCAAGCAAAAAGAAAATCCCAGAACCTTGCTCTGATACCACTTGTTAAGAACTAGATGAAGAATAAAAGCATAAGCATGACACAAGAACAAAATTACAAAACAAGATTTATCCTGGAAAACCCCAAACAGGGGAAAAACCAACAATGAAGATATTCATATTAACCCTTAACCCCAACTAGGCTAAGCCTGGAGACTTCAACCAGCCACACATACAATGGAGTCACCAAGCCTTTATATAGACTTTACATACATGCAAAACCATAGACTCAAAACCACTTATGTTTAATCCACTAACTCTAACCCAAGAGCTAGTTTAACCCAACACATATACCCTTTTTCATATTGTGTTACTTTTGATGGTCTGGTGAGTGTTATTCCAGATGAGATGTGTCATAAAATTGTTATTCATGGGTGTAAACCTTGGTGGAAGGACTAGAAATGGTACCCAGATACTCCTTTCAGGAACTATAAGCCTAGGCTTGGTTACAGGTGGCTTTCATCCCATTTTCCTATGATCTAGAGTTTGAACCAAAGGTGGCTTCTCCAATCTCCTGCTCCTATTTGGCGTAAAAGATTCGTTGCCACTTGGTCTGCAAGTGTTGAGCCGAAGTTAGCCCATTTTGCTTGGTGTGTTCTTTTCCAAGGCTTACCTATGGGCTCTTGGCTTGTTCACTTGGGGGTCCATGACCCTTGGTGCCCTTTCTGTGGGCAGACTGAGACTTTTAAACATCTTTTTTAGTTTTTTCCTAGAGCTCAATAGTATTGGACTTGGATTCATGATTTCTTTTAGCCATTTAGGCCGGAGCCGTTCTCCTGGCATATGATTCTGCTGGGTGATTCGCCTAGATTCTTGGCTAAGTATACCCAACTTTGGCGCACTTTCAAGGTGGAAATCCTTTTCAATATCTGGAAAGATAGAAATGCCTGCATATTTGCTCATTCTCAATTGGATTGTCAGGTTTCTTTGTATAAAAAAGCTATAATTTGTTCTAATGTGTTATTACAGATTCAGGTGCAAGCCAACAAAGTGGCTCTTGAAGTTGCTCGTCTGCAGGTGCTCCTGGACCATTGGGGCAATGCCCCGTGTATTGTTGCCTGAGTCCCCACCTTTCCCTCTTCTTCCTGTGGCCGGTCGCCTTCTTAGGGCCGACAACAGTGTGGTTCTGCGCATCCCCACTCTCAGCCTCCTCTCCAGTGGGATTCTTTCCCTCCTCAGCGGACCCATTCTCCTCTGCAGCGGGCTGGCCCTCTAGCTGGGCATCAGGGAGCAGTAGTGGCAGCTTTGGGTGGCCCTCTGATGATACTCCTACTTTTGGTTCTGGTTGGCCAGACTTTGGTAAAAGTTTCCCACGACTGGCTCTTACAATCTTGCCTTGTCGCGAGGATGAAGATAAAGATAAAAATCAAGTTACTAATGATGGTTGGGGTCCTCCTCCTGACGTCACTCCTGACCCTGTTGATGTATGGGGGAAGAAGGATGACAAAGACCCTCCTGGCTCTATTGGCACTATTTGGCCACTTGATGGCCTTTTTCTAGTTATGTTTGTTAAAAACTTGATCATTTATAGTTTTTCTGGGCGTGGTCCATATGACTCCGGGGGTGTGCCTTTTTACCACCCACTTTTTTTTGTGAATATGTACTTTTATATTATTTATTAATATAGATAGCTTCCTATTCATCAAAAAAATATAATTATTAATGGTTAATTAAAAATAATAATAATAGAGAAACATGAATAATTGAAAGGTAATCAAAAGATAGTAAAATCTCAAATAAATAATAGAAGAGAAGATTAGATCATGTGGTTTGGCATGTTGTTAATTTTCACTTTTTTCCTCTTCTCCTTCATTCTTTATAGATAATCACTAAGGACATTGACATCCATGGGATCTATGCCTTTTTTTCTCTCCTCCTTCATTCTTTATAGATGATCACTAAGGACATTGACATCCATGTGATCTATGTCTTTAGTTTTATCTTAGCTTCTAATTCTCTTACTAGAACTTATGGTCTTCACCCCTAACAAAGAAACTCTCTTCTTCCCCATATTTTTTTTCGGTATTGTTGAATGTTAAACCAATACAATTGTTAATATTGGTAATTCTTAATTTAATAATTTTATTTAGGGCATTGTTAAAAGAGGCTATTACCAATTTCATCTTCTCCATTTTCACCTCATGCCAACTAGTTCCTCTTCTAGTTGTTTGACATCTTATTTCAAATATTGGGGAAAGGGTTCATTTGGATCCCCCAAAAGACACCCATGTAAAATTGTTCCTCATTCTCCTTGAAGCTTAATTGAGTCCCTCCAAAGTTTATTCACCAACTAAGAATATTCTTGTGGGCATTTAGGTTTTCACTCCATAGTGAAAAATTATTTTCACCTCCTTGTAGGCACCATTGTGGGAATGAGTTTTTTTTTCTCGAGGTAACTATGAGATTCGCTCCCAAGCTTCTCCCCTAACTGCAAGAAGGGACCATGTTTAGCAAGGTTCATTATGAATTTCTCTTTGACACTCAACCTCATTTTCACCTATCAAAGGAACCTATGGATGGCCTATTGGTGGTGCATCTAGCTATTTTGATTTCAACAAATTCCCTCAGCTAACTCTAGCTATTTCATTAGCATGTGTTACAAAAGAAGAAGATAAAGATAAAGATAAAGATAATGGTGGGTGGAGACCTCTCATGGACACTCTAAACCTTGCTAATGTATGGAGAAAGTTGGGTGATTAGGATACTCCTCCCCACTCTACTATTGCTTTAGTCGTACATTATCTTTGTACTTGTTTTCATATTTTATCTTTGAGCTTTAGCCTTGTGTGGACTCTAGGGGTGTGAATTTTCTCCATCCCCTTATTTTTTAATATGTGTAATATTATTTTATAAATGATAATCTAGACACCTATTCATAAATAAAAAATATATTTTGAAGGTAGAAATTTGTTTTACACTTTTTCTAAGGTTGCATATATGTCATTTTACTACATGACATAGATTTATAATTAATATTATCTTTTTATTTTCATGAATATTCACTTTTATTTTAAACATAGTCTTTTTACTTGTTAATTTTTAGTAGATCTCCATTAAAATTTATAATCTAATATGATATGTACACTAAAACTAAACAATTTATTTTTCTAAATTATACTTTTTATAGTTTGGCCTAGCTCTTCATAGTAATATTAGATAAAAAATAATGTATTTTAGAAAAAAATGTAGCTAACATTAAAATAGTGACCTACAAAATTTTATAGAAAGAATTGAAAATTTTATTCAAGGAATTCTATTAGGGGATTCGCTTTTGAAATAATACCTTATCATTTGCATGTATATTGAGATTTCTGAAAATCCAACATGTTATCCAATATAAATTACTTCAATATTATGATGAAATGGAACAATTTAATTAACATGATAGGGTAGGTATTGGGGTTTGAGAAGTATGGACATAAGGGTTGAGGTGTTTATAAGTGGCATTCAAAATTCTATACAAATTAATTTACAAAAATAAATCAAAGAAAATGTCATTCACTATGATGGTATTGATAAGTTCATGAATCTATCTTTTTTCTACCCCATATAGTCTTGCATTATGTAAGAACCTCATGATTCTAGAGGTTCCTACTTAAGCCCAATTATAATATAGTTAAGAAAGGAAAACATATTCATAACAAGGTCACATAGGTTTAGTATAATCCTATTTAAGTTTCTTAAAACTAACTATTAAACATATTTTGGTAATTCCACAACACTACCTACATGAATTACTAGGTATCTTTGAAACCCTTCCATTATAATTCAGATTAATATGTCTCCTATAATTAAGGCATCCATTATTAGGAGGAATCCATTGTTAAAATTGGTGTGACAAGTGTTTGGGGGTTGAGATATATAAATGCTTTTAAATAAAAAACTTATGGACAATGACATATTTGTTATAACTCATCCTTAATTTCTTGTGAAATAGCAAAGGAATATAAAAAAGTAACAAAAAAAGGTACATATTCAATGCATAATAAAATTAAAAAAAGGCATTTTAGTTATACTATACTATGAAAAGGGAGTATCACAAACATAAATTTGAGGGTTAGATATGAAATTAGGGTAGAAATGACTTATGATTGACTATTTATACATATAAATAGTGGATAAAAATATATTGATTTATCACTAGGTATTTTGTTTATATTTAAAATTCATGCCACTAATGTCAATGATTATTTAATTTTGGAAATAAATATTATTCCTTAAACAATATAAGAATACAAGTATATTTATGATTCAAATAGTTTTCCTTTAATTAAAAAATTAAGCATGAAAATACATGGTGACTTAAGTGTGGATTGTTTTCAAAAGAAAGAGGTTTGTGCATCTCTATGAAAGAAATATGGCATATATATATGGTAGGAAAAGATGTTCCTTCTCTACTTGAAGGATTCAATAAATTAAATTTACAATATCCTTCAATACACATTGATACCATAGTTAGATCGCTAGAAAAGTATGAAGGGAATACAATTGAAAAAACCATGGATGTCAAAGGAGATTGGAATTGACATCATGATTCAAATGGTTAATTGAAAAAATTAATGAACTAGTATTCATTTTTTTGAATAAGTTCAAAATGCTACATGTTTTTCATTACTTAGTATTATTGTACACATATCACACATTTTTAATTTTCATGTTGTGAAATTATCACTTGGTGTGAATTCATTGTCATAAGGTGGAAGAAGAGAATTGGAAATTAATGGGATTCTCTTCATAGTGTTGGATGCCCTATGATGTTAAAAAATGGATACAAAATAGAATACATTGATTCAATGTTGAATGCACTTGGAATGCTATAATATGAAGGAGAAGGAATGGAAGGAACATGTGGTAGATTTGTGTCTACTTTTGAGAAAGTGGTTTTACTATGTTTTTCATGTCTAATTCAAATTGACATCTTGATTTGTTACATAATTCTATTTTAAGTTACATTGTGCCCGCATAACCCACTAGTTGCATTTTCATTTTCATATCTTAATACTTGGGGAATTATTATGCTATAATTGGAACAATTTGGTTAGTAAAAAATACTATTTTTTAATATAGTCCTATATACAACCAACCAAATTTTCTTATACAAAAACATGGGGATATGCAAAAATTTACATGGGTAGGAACAACCTCTAAATTACGTATTTATCTACTTTGAATAGATATTCATTCTTGAATTAAAACTGAAATTCAATTACTTTAGTTACTTAAACAAAAATAAATATTAGACCTAGTATTTTTTCTTATGAAGTGCTCTATGAGTGGTCATAGATTTATCTCTATGAATTAAACTCTAAAGTTTGAGGCACATCAAATTTAGATCCATATTTCAATTACTCCACTCTTTGCTTACTAGGCTAAGTAATTTTCTTTTCTATTTACATTTTCTATATTCATTATTACAAATTATCAATAGTTGGTTGTCATTTATTTAGCTAGGGTGAAATTTTGATACAATCATGTTATTTCCCATTTATTTTTGTGTCTATTTTGAGGAGAGTGCTTTGATAGATGAAAATTGACAAATGGTGCAATACTATGAAAATTTAGGTCCCTTGCACTATGTTATCCATCTACCTCATTGTAGATATTTTTATATGCCAACCACTCATCCCCTTGCCCATGTTCATAAAAGCTTATACATTCACCCTATCTACCTATTTATCACTTCTATTCACATAATTATTTGCATGAACATTTTTCCCTCTAAAATCTAGACCCTCTTCCATCTCAAGACTAGGGTTACCTTCATGGTTGTGGTCTCATCCCTACAAATTTTAAATTCTTAAATTTAAATAGTATCAACTTCACACCTTTATCCTTCTAACCTAACGACAACTAAACACATTTTTTTGTGATATGTTGCTATCACATTGTATTTAAAAGAGTTCCATGCATCCAATCTAATCATCAAATAATCATATAATTATTAAAAGTAATCAATTCAAATCTACATGTTTCAATTGGCTCTATAAAAGGAATCCATGGTTATATGATCATTCTAAGAACGTTTTCATGAATAAATAATATTTTCAATATTTTTACTCTCAAAGGTTTGATGAAGGCAAAGAAGCCTCATGAATCAATCATATGAGAACTTACCATGTTATGTAAACTTTCCCCTAAAGTGAAAATAAAGTTAAGAAATAACCCTTAAATATTAAATAAAAATAAAAAATAAAGGATATTATGATACTTTGGTTAAAATCAATATTAGTAAATCATATTTATTAAAACTATTGTGAAAGAGAGGAATTTGTGTATTTATTAAATAATAATTTTAGGAAACCTTTGTGAAAGAGTGTGATTGTTTGGAAACCACCCCTTAAAGGTTATATAAATTATTTATGTGAGACTTGGAAAGTCATGAAGACCAGTCAAGGAAGAAGGTGATTTTGGTGGATTGTGGGCATTGAAGAAGTGCCACACTAAGTGTGTCAAATTTGGGGTATATATCCTAGCTAAGGCTTGTGAATGGTTGTTCTATTGTGCATATTTTACATGTTGTGTTCTAAATAAGAACTGTTTCCTTCTAAAGTGTGTCATAAATATGAGGGACAAGACCAATGAAAAATTCCCAGGGGTAAAGTGACCCTTCCAATTCCTCTAATTTAGATAAGTATGAAAATTATTATTCACACATACTTAGAATTAAATATAAGTGAATTTATTCTAATACAAGTTCTCTAAACATGTTATTCATTCCCTTTCAATAATGCTTCTATTTTTGGATGCCAATTTATATATTAATGATGTCAATATTGATAATCTTAAGTCCTAAGCTAGTTAAATTTGATCAATAAGTATTTTTGTGTATTTGTATCTAAATTATATATATATAACATTATAATATTTAAAATTAAATAATAACATGAATAAATCCATTCTCATACAAAATTAATTTTGATATATTAAAACTTATCCAATATTATACTTTTGATAAAAGTAGCATTACATAACAAATGTCTTTATCAATATAGCTAGCCCCTACAAATATCAATCAACACATAAAATCGATACATATTAGATGATGTGATGAAGTGGAGAAGAATAGTCTATTTATCATCTAGGTAAAGTGCATAGACATAGAATAAGAACATATTTGTGAATTAGTTCTTGACAGTTGACTTATAATTCATAAGAAAATTATGAGTCTATAAGCCATTGTTCCAAATCAAAAGACATATAAAATTTTGATCCACATCAAAATCATTCTACTCACTAATTATTTAGTTCAATACATTTACTTTCTATTTATATATTTTTAATTCAATTATTACAAAATTATTAACATACAGCTTAAATTTATTTATTTAAGTTATTAATTCATACTTGTATACATTCGATTAAATTAACTTAAAAACAGTTTAAAAAAAAATTATGAACCCACATCATTACAGTTCGAGCATTTAGAAAATTAATTGGTCATATTAATTTTGCAGCAGTAGACATGGATATGGTCAGATTGCTAATAATGTGATTGAGTGATGACCTACGTCTACTATTTATTCCCTCAATCAAGTAAGAAGCTTGGCCATATTCATAATGATGGCAGCTAAAATATGAGTATTTAAATGGGTGAATGCAGAGGGGACTAAATTGGGTATATCACGATTGTGGTATAGAACTTCTTCTTTCTCGTAATTTCTCCATTAGAGAATCTGGGAAGATTTGTGCTCACCAATACTTTCTTTTAATGACTCATGACTGAAAGTATTGAAAATATTTCTGTGAGAACAAGGAATGGATTAAAAAAAAAATTGAGTTATTTTTTACTTCGTCTAAGTAATTTTAACATGTAAGAATGTATAAAAAATTATAAGATTATTAATAGAGATATTTCTAGGTTTTGAGTTGGTTTGTTTAATTAAGTATTTTAATACAACTTGCTCATCTCATTACTTGGAATATTTAACCTTCTCTTAAGACAATTTAGGCTAAACATTCACCTTCTTTTCAAGCTCCAACCTCCTATATTATCCCTCTCCTAAATAAACCTTATATTTCTTGTATCGCTCCCATAAATATGATGGTTGGCATCTTCCCAAGTGAAGAAAATATTTCATCTCTACCCTTGGATAACTTGAATCTCATTGTTTATCTTTTCATTGTATCCTATCACCCTCCCATTTCCTCCACATTCATACTACCTATTGCCCACACCCACACCTCCTCTCTTTTGGATTCTCAATTACTCCCATTAGTAAACAACTTCTATGATCTACTTGGGTGTAAAGAGTTCATGGTGCAGTCGAGACCAGAGGGCTGTATCAGGCTATCCAATCAAGCAGCCAACTCAAACCACACACACATAGATTGACACAACACATGTCAACAACTCTCTTTTATTCATTTGGAGCATATTATAGGATTACATCCAAAAATTCACATCTATGAGGCAATCCCCTATTCTACTTCACATCACGCTCTACTCTATAAAGCTCTTCCCCACGAGCTCCCTAGGCTACTTCACCTCTCCTCACACACCATTCCTGAGACAGTTCGTTTAAGCTTTCACCTCTCTTTGCAGGCTACCTTTCCTCGCTCTGTTCCTGTTAACTGCCGAGACGATTCTTCAAATTTTCCTGCTCTACTTCTGGGTCGACTCTCCCTTCTTACCAACCTGTCTGCCTCTCTATCTCTCACTATCTCTTTATACTATATTCCTCCTCCATGTCGGCCTTGTCGTTCTTCACTCCTATGTTGTAGAATCACCATGCAGTTACCTCGCTATTAGTAGCTTCCAATCATCGACCAATGAACATGTATTCCACGACAATGATGTGGAATGACATCGAATATGTAATACCCCTCATGTTGTTGATACTCTTATGTGTGAATTTTGTACTTGGTTTGTGTGGGTGATCAGTTCACCGTTTTGGTTGTGGGTGGATTCATAGTTTGGTTGGTTTGTTGCACTTGATATTACATGTGATGGTAGATGATACATTTCATAGTGATTATGTTATATGGTTATGTTGTGGTTTTCCTTAATAATATATGTGGTGATGTTGTGATTTTATGCTGCTACAGTTTTTGATGTGTTTGCTAGTGTGTCTTGGTGAAAGGACAGAGTGGCATCACTTGCTTGCAAGTGCCTTGTTACCCCTCGATTACCTTTCATGGTGTGTATGTAATGGAGATTTACTTGCTACTTGACATTTGTTTTTATGCAGGATGCAGGTACTGGACATCGACTCCACCTGCTTGTCAGGTTTGAGCGTGTCCCATAAATCCAACGGTTATGATGTTGAAAAGGGAGTTGATAAGGAAGTGTCCCCGTACCAAATTCGTCACCTTGTTGTGAGTCCAATGTTGTCTTTGTCTCAAACTCGTCTTTGTTTATGTTTGGGTTAGTGTTGATTATTTATTTTAGTATGCAAATGTTTGTGATTTAAGTAATTTTTATTTATGTGTGATTAATTAATGTTATTTAATTGATATAGTTATTTGTAGATAATTATGGTTAAGATAATTGATTAATGTTCTTGATTAAGTGGATAGTTTAAATAAAATATCAGTTGCTTTGATGTAAATTAGAATTTTAAATTTGCTTAAGGTAGCGGTATTGATTTTTGAATTTTTAAGTTAATCAAATAGCTCATAATGCTACATTATTATTAAAAGAAAAATATAAATAAAATAGTTAATTTATATTAGAAGATTTACGAGAATGAGTGGGGAATTTAATGAAATTCTTGTTTTAAAATATTCTCGGAGAGAATATTGGCATGGGGTAACAGGAACTTCTTCACATAAAGAATTTGGTTGTAGAATGGTGTGTGGGTTTTTGGGGTTTTCTGGTTTTGAATTTTTTTTTGAGAAGGACTACAATAGATTCTAGACTCATATTTTGCTTTAGGTGAGGTGAAGTTTCTAGGAAGAGTTAGAAGTTGGAAGTTCGAGGTGAAGCTTTGCACAACTCTCGTTCCTTCAAGCTTCGGAAAAACAGGTTCTTTACTATTTGTTTAAATGCTTTCTTGTTTTGAAAAGATTGTTTGTTATTGTCTTGTAAGAGGAAATTGCCGTGAATTAGTTGTAACCCTCTGTAGAAAATTTATTAAAAGTTCCTCTATAGAAAAAAATTGTGTTCTTCGGCTGTTGAAGTTTTGTCGGCTTATATTGTTGCCTTTGTAGAAATTTTACAGTAAAATCAAGAACCTCATGAAATAAATTCATTGTTAAAACAATAGGAAAACTACAAAAGGAAAACAGTAGAAAACCTTGTAGGTTGTAAATGAAATCCTCTGTTAAAATTGTGAAATTGAAAATCTCTGTCAAAATTGTGAAATTGAAACCTCTGTGAAATTTGTTAAACATTTTTCCTGTAGATAATTATCAAGTTTTCCCAATTTAATTCTATTTATTTGAAAAAATAAAAATAAAAATATGATAATTTTGAAAATCTCCCTATAGAAATTATGTGAATAAATTTCTTTTCTAGACAGATTGTCGAGAATATATATTAAAAAAATATATATAAAAAAAAATTAAAGGGGATTTGGGGCGGAACCCCGCAGACCCTACATGGTGCGGTGGGAGGTTGTTACCCTGCACCCACTCCGCGCACAAAGCCAACAGTTGTTGGAAATTGTAATATGAGGAGGACACAACCTCTTGGGGTCAGACTAAATGAAAACAAAAATAGAGTTTTTTTTTTTTTAAATCATTTTTTATTTTATTTAATATTTAAAGATTAAAGTTTATTAAATTTAGTTCAATTTAAATTTGATATTATATATATGTATGTGTATATATATATATATATATTTGTGTGTGTGTGTGTATGAATATATATATATATAAATGGATTATAATTATGTGGTTTATTGTTATAATGTTATTTTATATTGTGATATTAAATGAAATATGTATATATATACACTTGTCCAAAATTATAAAAAATATTATAAAAGCTATTTGTAATGATTTTTTGTTGTTATTGGACAAACTGAAAGAGAATATTTTATCAAGTCAAAACGAGTGTTTTTTTATAATGAATGTAATAGTTGGGTTAACTGATAGTTGAACTTTTATGATGGATTTCGTGCAAGAGTTATCTTAAAGTGTGATTGTTAAGTATAGAAAATTTGCATTTTTAAACAAAACCTTGATGTTGAATAATTAGTAACTAATTCTTTGACTTTCTTGAGTTCTTTATTGGGTTTCTTGAGTTGGGTTATCAACATGTGGGGACCCTTAAGTTAGTCAACTTTTTTTATAGGAGATAAGGTTATTGTTAAAACTTCTAGAGGCATGGGAAATTGGTGGTTTAAATTATGTGACTTTTTAAATTGATACTTGTTTCCATTTTGATTATAGTTATGATTTTAAATTTACACTTGGATTGTACCCGTTTTTATGGGAGATGCTTTAAATGATTGTTGGCGAGATGGTTTTGCATTGCGGTTATTCTATTTTGTGTTTTAGAGTACTTGTGGGTACAACCCCTTGGAATTTGTTGTGTTTTGGGTTCTAGGGAGAGTGGCTCTACGTGGGCGCCAGCACACAAAGGGGCTGTCAGGATAACCCATGATAGAGTTTGAGTAATAAGTGAAAACCTAACTAATTAATTTGGGGGTGGGTAGTTAAACATTAATAAGATAATTATGGATGTTTCGTTCCCTTGTTAGGGCTTTCATATATAGACTAAAGGTGGTCGAGAAGGCTGTGGTTGGCATAATCGTGACCTCGTCTTCGCGAGAGTTTAACGATTCTACACGAGTCACCCTATGGAGTAGCGCCTTGAGATAGGCAGTCAGGATAACCATAGATGGAGGCGGCACCTTGTGATAGGTTGTCTGGATAATCTATGTAAGGTCGTGCGATGACACTCCTCTAGCTTTCCCTTTGAGTTGTTTTATTGGAATCCTCTAGAAGTGGTCTATTGTTATGTTTTGGTGATTTATTGTTGTCATGTTTAGGTAGTGGTCCTTTGATGTTATGGTTTCCTTTATGTGTGATTTATCTTTGCATGCTTGGATTTTAGTCCTGTGTATTTGTTTAGATGTTCTTGGTTGGGGACCCTTTCTTATCTACTCCTAGCACAGGGGTGGTTGGGTGGAACGTGCTACACACCCCATTGGGTTCCCTATTTTGCAGATGTACCTTTCAATGCAGAGTTTGTTGAGACAGCTTGATCCAGAGTTATATGTTTCCAAATGTATATTTGTACTTTTGTCATGCTTTTTATATTGATATGTTACTCTCCCATGTATTGGGTAGACTTATGATGTAACCTTGGGAAATTGCTCAATGAGATATACTTGTAGAATGATGTAATGTATAATCACATTTTGTAATTCATGCTTTATCCATAATTGTAAAGATCCTTGATGTTGTGTTATGTTCGAGAAAACAAGTTCTTTATATTTCCAAGTTAAATTTTCTATGAATACATGTATGTTTCTATATGGTTCATTCTTGTCTTAATGCTTATCGTAAATAAATGTTTAAATGATGACATGTGAATGGATGAGTTACGTTAGTAGAATTGAAAGTTACTTTTATCAATTTTGTTATTGGATAGATTACGTAATGTCACCTCGTGTACCCCAAGGGACTTAGGTGTTTAACTTGTAATCATTAGCTATGTTAGTTGCATTAGTAAACTTAGTGTTTATACTTTATGTTTAAAAAATAAAATTGTTGTGTTTTTAGTTGTTCTTTGGGGTTTACATGATGGGGCATTACAAAATCTCACCTCGCCAAGTGTTGTGACCGCATTCGTCATCCACCATCATTCACTACAGGATTTGACACCATTTTCCGACGGTCGTTCGTCGGTCGTTCGACAAATCTCTGTCGGAAGAGCGACGCAATGGCGAAAAAAATTTTCGTCGCTATTTTTTCGTCGCAAGGCCGACGAAAAATTAAATGTCGAAATAATGGCGAAGAATCGTCGGTCGGCAGCATCGTGACATACGTCGGGATTTTGTCAGAATATCGATGAAAACTTTGTTTATCCACCGACGAACTGCACCAGAAGTTCGTCGTCGGCTCGACGAAATGGGCAAACATTTAGCGTGGAAACATGGAAATTTCGTCGAAATAGCAATGAAATACAAAATTAGTAGCATCGAAAGAACACCAAAAGTTCGTCGAATATGCGACGAAATAGGCAAGTAGTAGCGTCAGAAGAACACTAGAAGTTCGTCGAATGTTCGACGAAATAGTTGTCGCAGCTATAGAAACTTCGTCGAGGCTTTCTGTTGATTCGTCGGTTGTTATCGTTGAAATTGCGACGAAGAAGCAAAATTTTTAAAAAATATATATATTATATATTCGTGGAAATGTACCATTGCAGAGATTGACGACTGATCATACATACAGACTGCATATTGGTTTGATGCTTCAAATGATGCATTTCTTATATTGAAAAGTGCATTACCTTATTGAGCTTCTCTTTGTTTTGAGTATAGTTTAATATTCTCTACTTAACAAGGCCAACCATGTGATGGTGGAAGCTCATTTGGCCCCCCCCACATCACTCTCAATTCCCCATACCCAATCATATAACATTAATCATTGATTCATCCATTAATAACATATAACATTCATTCATTCATCCATTAATATAACATTCATTAATTAACATATTCACATTCATTCATTAACATATAATAATCATTCTTTCAGTTTTTACATATTATCAAAAATATGGTTGTCATGATATGATTACAATCACTTTTTTGTTTCTTTTTTTTTTTTAAAGCTACAAAAATCTGAAGTGGGGTATCATTTTCTAAATCAATATATGTCCCCCTTTAGTTGTT